>JAQQAC010015287.1:20090490-20111923 GCA_029783875.1 Phataginus tricuspis
TGTATTTGCTGTATTTTCATGGATAAATATAATGTTGGGAGGAATTTTTCTGCTTATCCGTTCACGACCCCATATTCCCGGAAGTCTCTCTACTTCTAATTTTTGAGGAAACTCCACACTGTTTCCATAGTGGCTGCATCATTTACGTCCCTACCAGCAGTGCACATGGTCTCCCTTCTCCTCGTCCTCACCAGCTCTTGTTATCGCTCGTCTTTGATGATAGCCAGTCTACCAGGTGTGAGGTGTCATCTCATCGTAGTTTTGATCTGCATTTGTTTGATAATTAGTGTTGTTGAGCACATTGTCATGTACCTGTTGGCCACTTGAATATATTATTTGGAAAAATGTCTATTAGGGGTCATTTGCCCATTTTTATATCAAATTATTTATTTGCTATTGAGTTGTATATATTCCTTATATTTTTTGGATATTAACCCCTTATCATATATATGCTTTGCAAATAAACTGTACATGCTTAAGGTATACAATTTGATAAGCTTTGGCATAAATGTGTAATTATGTACATATACATGCATATGTATGTGGAAACAACGCACTCAAGATAATAAATATATCCATTATAATTTGTAATGCCTCCTTCCCGTTCCTTTCTGCCTTGCCCCCCGGCTTCAGGCAATCCCTGACATGCTTTCCTCACAATAGATTAGTTTGCATGATGTCCTTTATCCTGATGACTTTCTTTACTTTGAAGTCTGCTCTGAGGTTAATATAGCTACTCCTGCTTTCTTTTGATTAGCATACACATGGTATGTTTTCTCCAATCTGCATGTGTCTACATATTGAAAGTGGGTTTCTTGTAGACAACGTATGCCTGGGTCATGGTTTTTGATTCACTCTTACAATCTGTTTTTTAACTGGTGTATTTAGACCACTTACATGCAGAGTGATTATTGGAACAGTGGGTTAACATCCATCACATTCTTTACTGTGTTTTTGTCTTCTATGCTCTCTGCTGTTTGTGGCTAAACTGATATTTTATGTGATCCCATTTTTCTCTCCTTCCCTGGCCTATCAGTTATTCTTTTTTTTTTCTTTTCTTAGTTACATTTACAACTAATCCATATCCACCTTCAAATAGTACTATCCCACTTCATAGGCAGTGTGAGCGCCTTTTCACAGCAAAGTGGTCCTGATTCCTTACTTCCATCCCTCGTTTCATTGACACCCTTCATTTCACTTACATAGGTAAGCCTACACAAGCTTATGTATGTAAATAAGATACATACATAAGCGTATTGAGTTGAATATTGTTGTTACTATTTTGAACAAACTGTTAGCTGTTAGATCAATCAAGGGAAAATAATATATTTTTTTACCTTCACTTTCTCCTCCTTTGTTTAGCTAGGTCAAGTCCTGACCTCTATCATTTTCCTTCTTTCTCAAGAACTTTTAACATTTCTTGCAAGGCAAGTCCATTGGTAACACCTGCCCTCACTTTTTGTTTGTCTGAGAGTTTTTACATCTCCATTGTTGAAGGATAATTCCACAGGGTGCAGAATTCTTGGCTGGTGGTTGTTTTTTCTTAACTGAATATTTCATCCACTCTTTTCACCTGCATGGTTTCGAGAAGTCAGATTTCATTCCCATCTTTGTTTGCCTCTAGGAAAGGTGTTTTTGTTTGTTTGTTTTGTTTTTTAGGCTGTCTTCCTTCAGATTTTTTCCTTTATCTTTGATTATATGTAATTTGAAAATTAATGTTTGCGTGTCATTTTTCAGGCAGTTCCCCTGTTTGGTGTTCTCTGAGCTTCCTGCATCTGAGGTTTGGAGTCTGACATTAATTTGGGGTAAATTCTCAGTCATTATTATTACAAACAATCTTTCCTTCTCTCTTTCTTCTTTTTCTGCTATACCCATTATGTATATGTTGACAATTTGTAGTTGTCCCACTGCCCTTAGATACTCTGTTCTGGTTTGTTTTTCTTTGTTTTTAAGTTTCTGAGGATTCTATCCATAACCTCTAATTGAGAGATTCCTTCCTCAGCCATGTCCGGCCTGCTAATAAGCTCATCAAAGGAATTCCCCATTTCCGTGGCAGTGCCTTTCACCTCCAGCTTTCTCCTTGGCTGTCCTTAGTATTTCCATCTCCTTGCTTACTTTGCAATCTATTCTCGCAAGCTGTCTACTTTATCCATTAGAGCCTTACATAGTAATCATACTTGTTTTAAATTTCTGGTCTGATAACTCCAGCATCCCAGCCATGCTTTGATCCTTGCTTTGTTTCTTCAAGTTGTGTTTTTGCCTTCTAGTACGTCTTGTATTTTTTTCTTAAGAGCTGGACATGATGTGCCCCATCCCTGTTTTGCATGGTGTTTGCTGCTTCAGTAAACCATGACCCCTATATTTCATTTCCTATCTGTCTCTAATCTTGGGGCTAAGAACTATCTCTTCAATTTTCTCAGCAACATCTTGTAGCTTTCAGTGTACATATCTTTCACCTTTTGTTTCCAGACCTATTTCTAAGTATTTGATATTTTTGTGCTATTTTAAGTGTTTTTTAATAAAATACAAATTCTGATTTTTTTGTTATTGGTGTTGATCTTAGGGAGAAAGCATTTCTATTTCCCTAGTAAGTATGTTGTCAACTGTAGGTTTTTCCTAGATTTTATTTATCAGGTTGAAGAAGTTTTCTTATATTCCTAGATTTTGGAGAGTTTTTCTCAAGAACGGATTTTAGATGTGACTTTTTTTGCATCTATTGCAATGTTCATGTTGTTTTTAGTCTATTAATATACTGAATTATACTGACTGATTTTCCAGTGTTAAATAAACCCTGCATTCCTGGGACAAACCCAACTTGATGTCAATGTGTTATCTTCTCTGATTCCATCTGCAAATTTTTTGATAAGAATGAAAAACATAGTTTTCTCATGACATCCCTGGTTTTCCTAATATTATTTCTTTTTTAAATAGTTGGTAAAACACAATGTTGGATCCATTTAGGCCTGGAGTTTTCTGTGGGAAGATTTAGCTACAGATGCAATATATCTAGTAGTTATGTGGCTAAGGTTATCTGCATCTTTCAAGAAATTTGCCCTTTTTCTCTGAATTGTCAAGTTTATTTAACTTGTTCATAATATCCCATTATTTTATATCTGTACAGTCTATAGTAATATCACATTTATCATTCCTGATATTGGTAATTTAAAAGTTTTTTCCCTGATTAATCTGGCTAGAATTTATCATTTTTATTTATCTTCACAGATTTTCCCCCTCTTTTTCTCCTGTTCCTATTTTTTTTATTTTTGGTCTGATCTGTATTTTTAATCACTTCTGCTTCCTTTACATGCAGTTTGCTCCTCTTCCTCTATTTACTGAAGGGGAACCCTGAGTTAATTGTTTTAACACCTCTTTTTTCTAATATAGGCATTTTGTGCTATAAAATTTCCCTTAAGTTTTGCCTTAGCAGCATTCAACATATTTTGATATATTGTGACTTCATTTTCATTGTTAAAAATCTTTCCAACTTTCCCTTTTCACTTCTTCTTTGACACATGAATTATTTTTCTGTGGTTGCCCATTATTTAGGGATTATTTCAGTAACTTTCTGTTACTGAATCTAATGTGATTCCATTGTGGTGAAATAAAATACTTTGTATGACTTGAACCATGTTAGATATTTTAAAACTATGTTTTATGGCCCAGTATATGGTCTTTTTGAAAAATATTCAGTGTCTACTTGAAAATAATGTGAATTTTTCTGTAGTCAGGTAGAATATGCTTTAAGTATTAAGTCAGTTCAATTGATGTATATTCTAATCTTCAAATCCTTATTGATTTTCTATCAATGATGGGCTTTCCTTAGTATGTGATCTTATTTCTCTCTCTGGCTGCTTTTAATAGTCTGTCCTTATCCTAGATCTTTGCCATTTTAATCATTATATGTCTTGGTGTTGTCTTCCTTGGGTTTCTTGTGTTGGGAAATTTGTGCATCTCCATGACCTGAGAGACTATCTCCTTCCCCAGATTGGGGAAGTTTTCAGCAATTACCTCCTCAAAGACACTTTATAACCCTTTTTATCTCTTCTTCTTCTGATAACCCTATAATGTGAATATTGTTCTGTTTGGATTGTTCACACAGTTCTTTCAATATTCTTTCATTCTTAGGGATCCATTTTTCTCTCTGTGCCTCAGCTTCCTTGTATTCCTCTTCTCTAGTTTCTATTTCATTTATCATCTCCAATCTGCCTTTAATTGTGCTCTTCAATGATTGGATCTCTGACCAGAATTAATTCCTGAGGTCTTGAATATCTTTCCATACCTCCGTGAGCATGTTAATGATTTTTATTTTGAACTCCCTTCAGGAAGAATCATGAGTTCGATGTCATTTAAATCTTTCTCATGAGTTGTATTAATAATTTTACTCTGAACCAGGTTCCTTTGGTGTTTCATATTTGTATATGGCGCCCTCTAGTGCCCAGAAACTGTACTCCCTCGAGCTGTTCAGCCCCTGAAGCAATGTCAGGGGTCATAGGGGAGTGGTATTGGTGCCTGGTGCGAGGAAAGAGCTCTTTCCTGCTTCCTGGCTACTATCCCTGTCTCTACTGCCTGAACCAGTGGGCCGAGCACGCAGGTATAAGCCTCTATGGTTTGTGTTTGTAGTTGCTGAAGACAGATCTTCCCTCTGATTGGCCTAACACCACGGTAGGGTCTCCCAGGTGGGGCTGGCTGGGAGAAAGGCTCAGTAGGCTGCGTATCACGTTGGGGATCCTTGGAGCTACATAGGCAGCCAGGGAGCTGGAGCACCTGAAGATTGTCTAAGAAGGAAGATTTCTTTTTCCTCCTTAAATATGAGAGTCTATATGGCAAAGCTCCCAACCTGCTGGGCAGAGTGCACCCAGACGATTTTGTCTACCTATCCTCTCTCCTTAGCAATAAGCTCTGTGCAATCCTTGCCCCTCTAGCAGCCCTCTTCCTGTTAGGAAGTCTCTTAGACTGCCAGCCTTTCTTTGTCCCAGAGCAGCTGGATTGGATCCCTGCTTTCCACAAGCGGCTGGAATCTCAGTCTTTCCAGGAATTCTGCCTGTCTTAGTTTCCAATCCCGTAATCACAAGAGTATCATGCAAGCACCATGAAATGAAGGTTTTTGCTCCCAGAGCAGATCTCTGGAGTTAGGCATTCAGCAGTCCCAGGCCTCCACTCCTTCCCTGCTCTGTTTCTCTTCCTCCCGCTGGTGAGCTGGGGTGGGGGAACGTCTTGGGTCCTACTGGGCCACAGCTTTGTTATGCTACCCTGTTCTGTGAGGTCTGCTCTTTTCTCCAGGTGTATGCAGCCTAGCACAGTCCTCTTTCCTGTTGCTTTTTCAGGATCAGTTGTATTATATTTTCATATCATATGCAGTTTTAGGAGGAACCTGCATCTCACCTCTCATGCTGTCATCTTTAATCCAATCTCTTTTCTGCAATATTTTTGCACATATTAAGTTCATCCAGTGAACTTTTCATTTCAGACATTGGAATTTTCATATCTTGAATGTTAATGTGTGCCTTTTTTATACCTTGCATATCTCTTCTTAATATGGTTAATGTTTCCTCTTTCCTTTAGCTCCTTGAGCATATGGAATTCAGTTTTAATGCTTCTTTTAATGTCCTAGTACACTAATTCTGCCAGCAGCATCATTTCTGGGTCAATTTCAACTGATTTTTGTTACATTTTCCTGTGTCTTTACATGTCTGATGATTTTTAATTGGATGTCACAATTCGGAATTTACATTACTGAGTGCAGCACTGATTTATGTTTTACAAATACTGTTTTGTTCAGGGATGTGTTTAAGTTATATGTAAATAATTTAATTCTTTTGGCTCTTGCCTTTAACTGTTGCTAAGTGTTAACAGAGTTGCATTTCCTAAGGTAAACTTCCTTTAATTAGTGAGGGAAGAGACTTGTAAGTATTCAAACCAAAGCCCCCGGAATCAGGACATTTTCCATTCTGGAAGCACTCGACACTATTCCCTCTGGTCCTTCCTGGTGACTCTTTCTGGACTTTGGTAGTTTCCTTGCATGCCTGTAATGATCAGTCATCAACTGAATACCCCGAGAAGGCCCTTGGAGCACACTCTCTGGGCATATCTCTTCTCTTTGATTCGCTGCTCTATGAAACTGGCCCTTCTTGGCCTCACCAGAACCCATTCCACCTCCTCAACTTGGTGAAATGCCTGGGCTCTGTCTGAGGTTTTCCTTTCTTTTTCTACACCACGGTTTAAAAACTTGGAGGGCTTGTAGGACAATTGCAATGCTCATCTAATTTCTTACAATGACATTCGATATTTCAACTGTCATTGTAATACTGTAATATCTTCTGTGTTTTGTTATTATTGCCCTTATTTTTGGAGAGAAGGTAAATTGTTTCACTCTCTTGACTTAAAACTTGCTTTCCTTTTGTGTCTTATTTCTTTTTTAAAAATTGGCTTACATATGCCTAAAGTGTATATATTTTCATGCTAGAAATGTTGTTTTTATCTTTATAAAAAGGATACCCTGTTGTAAGTAATATTTTCATTTTTCACTTAATTTCAATATTGCTAATATTTATCAATATAACTGTATTTTATTTGTTTTGATTTTGGTATGCTACCTCATTGTCTAAATATAGGTGATTCTTATAATTGCTTCTGATAGATTACTGATATTTGTTTTGAGAATTACTTCTATAAAATTTTCATATATATCGCATACTATAAATAAAATATGTTCTTGTATTTATAAACTTAAAAATTAAATTGTTTATAGGGTACAGAGTGTTAAAATGTGGTAATTATCAATTGCTTTCCAAAGTGGGTGCAGAACTTTATACCCCCACCAGCAATTTAAAAGATACTATGGACACACGTCTCTAGCATTTTGCATTGTCACATTTAAAAATTTTTCCCGATTGAACTGGTGTAAAATGTCATTGCATTCTGATCTTGATTGGCATTTCCATTGAATTTCAAAAGGACCAACCTATTAAACATATTGTCCCATCCTTAAATATAATTTCTCTCTCCAGTCATTTGGGTTTTAAATATATCCTAATACATTTTATTTTTTATTTATAGAAATATTTCATAACTCTTGTTAGACCCCTAGATACTTGTTATCTTCAATTGCTATTATAAACAGATATCTTTTCTTTAATGTTTTCCATTTATTTGTTCCTGGTGTGTATAGTTTATATTTTTCTTTTATATATGTGTGTATATGTAAGTTATATATATATATAATACATATATCATATGTAGTATACAAAAACATAAAATATAAAAATTATACAAAGTTCATATTTATATAAAATATACTTGTATAAAATATTTAAAGAAAGTATTTTTCTTCATTTGTACATAAATCTTATATACATCTATCTTGTAGATGAAGTTTAAAATTTTATGCATTTCTCTCAGTTGACTCTTGATTTTCTAATAATTACATCAATTTGAACATAATTCTCCCAGAAGGTCGTCTTTCTCAGACCTAGCTCTCAACTTCGTAATGCTCAGCTATTTGCTAGAAAATGATAAAGAATAACTTCCAGTGTGATATTGGTGTTAGTGGCTGTCAATCATTCAAAATATTTGCATTTTATATACGAAAGGTTGCACAATGGTATATATGCATCTTGGATATAAGGGAAGAGTAATTATTTATGTATTTGGCAGACCTCTCATATCTGACAATTCCATTTTTCTCTTAGCATGCATACACTGGTGCTGAACACTGTTGGGCTGGGCTAGGAAGCTGAACACGATGAAGATTCCTATAACCAGAAATGTCATGAGTCATTAAGAAGCAGAGATTAAGTCATCAATAACTATTGAGTTAAGGATATAGATCTGAGACATGAAAAGGGACATATTCCATCATGTATTCATTTATTGATTCATGTATTTGTTTTATCCCATAAAGATTGATTTGGTCCCTCCTTTTTGCACAGAAGTGTGCCAGGCTGTGAGGTGTATGAAGGATGCAGTAGGCATGGTAAATCCATGCCACTCTCTCACCAGTGGCTACTAATTTATTTCTAGGCATCATAGCAGATTCAAGAGAGACTGTCTTGTATTTTTATAATTATGAGAGACAAAATTCATTTATTTAAAATATGTATTAAAAGTGTAGCAGTAATATAGATTTTTAGAACTAAATACAAATCAGAAATTGTCTTGCTCAATTCTTTTATTCCACTAGCTATATGACTCACCAAGGTTCAGATGGGCCAAGGAAAACAGCCTCCCCAGTTAGGCTGCCCGAATATAACCTCAGAATCCATCACTCATTTTCTGTATTTCTTTAGACAACTAACTTAGTTGTTAGTAAAGTCTCTGAGTTCCTCATCTACAAAACAGGAGTACATTTTTAGTAGTATTGATACAAAATGGATTGATTAGCACAGTGCCCAACACATAAACAGACATTACTTACTAATACTGAGCTAACTACACGCAGCAGCACTGTGATTTGAGCCCACTTGTTGATTCGCCCTCAAGGGAGGGCAGTGACCCCCAGCCCCATTGTTTCCACGGGCAGTGCTCCTAACCACGATCCTGTACCCTGCGTGGGCATGTCAGGTTTTATCACTGCTCTCCATTACCGCTTTCATTTCTTATGAGAGAATTATGCCTCTCGAGACATGGAAACCCAGTGTGGCTGTATGACCTCCTGTGGCCTGTGATATGCACCTGACATAAACTGTTTTCTACCAGCAGCTGTAAGAGCAATCGTGTAGATTCTTCTTTTTCTTTTTTTCTCCATGAGGCCAGCATGACCTGGTAGAGGTGAAACCTATGGTTTCAAATAAAGAATCTGTGAAACAGAACCTTAGCTAACCCACGATGAATACATATTATGGTGACGAAATGAGCCGCTGTTGTAAACTGTTGAGTTTGGGGGATTTTATTATGACAGAAAAAAATGTCATTATGCAGAATAACCTAGTAAAAGCTGACAAATGCAGTGGGCTGCACGTATTTTCTGTGCACTGTCTTGCTATTTATTTCCATGGTAGCAATGTCTACAAAACCCTCCAAATATATGGCTGAATGTTGGGCATTTTATTCAGTAATTTTATTTGTAATGTGCTAATCTTATTCCTGGATTTAAGGGAAAAATGTGTATGAGTAATTTATTTTCAGTTTCATCCCAGATGTTTGGCCACATACAGGTGGAATAGAATGTTAATGGTTTTGAAATGAAATTAGGCAGGTGTAAGTCTCATCAGGGAAACCGTATTTTAAGATGGGAGGAATAGGATTTGTCTTCCTGAGGGCAGCCCCTTTGTCATTTATCAAGAGGCTTCTCATTGGTCAACTGGTCTGAGGACAGGTCCATTCAGCTCAGCTCAAGCAAAGATAACTAGATAGATTTTTTTTTTGAAATACTAGTCACATATTAACAGCCAATAAAAACATGTTTTGAGGCTTTGCAACACTAAGTCTTAAATTCAAAAAAGCATGATAGCTATATTAATTGTAAACATACTTTAAAAATAAGACTATTATAAAATTACTTAATAGAAAATAGTAATCACCAGGAACAAATAAATTCTTTACAATTGTCCAAGTGGACAATTATAATAATAATTAATAATATTTTTTTTTTTGATAACACATCTAAGGGGAGATGCAAAGGACTAGATATGGGGAAAGACAATGGGGACGTCAAGTGCCACGGTGGGGTCATGCGTCTTTAACTCCACCTGGGGTACATTGCTATTAAGTCTGTCTTAGACATATGTTTTGTATCTCTTCAATATTTAAAAAAATTTTAAAGAAGAGATATCCAGTAAGTTGAAAAATGGAAAATATCTGATTTTTGGTGTATAAATTATGAGGAGCAACATAACAGAAGCTGCTTCAGAGGGGCGATGGGGGCGAATGCCGTACTGGAGGTGGCTGAGGAGAGCAGGGCAGGAGCACATGAACCCCGTGCCTCAGCAGCCTCCTCAAGAGTGGGGACATGGCAGTGAATCAATAAATGTGAATGTGGGAGGTGGTTATCTGACATTATTTTAGTCTGTAATAAAGGAGGGATTGATACATGTTTGAAAGCCAATGGGAAGGATCAATTGGGGGGGGATATACAACATTGAGAGGTAGTTGAGAAGAAGGGAAGAGTGGAATCCATATGATACACAGAGGAAGTTTCCTTGAATTGGAAAACATACAGGCCTTTTATTGTAATAGGAAGGAGAAAAGCATGTGAACTTTTTCCAGGAAGCTAGCAGAGAGATGCCTGTTTTCTGAAGTAGGGACATGACAAAAGTGGAAAGGAGTGAGCGAGATCAGGAAAAGTTTAGTAAATACAACAGGACTTTGGAGGGGAGAATACACATGGATAAAGGACAAATACAGGAGTAGCCGGACTTCTGGCTTAATGAGGTGGATGGACTACAATGCCCTTTGTTATCACTGGAATCTAGGAAGGTGTGTAGATTAGAAGCCAGTCTCAACTGAGGCCCAGACCTGCACAAAAACTCTCCCACAAGCACAGATCAGAACAACCACATTGTGGACGGGACGCAGCGGCGCAGCGGGACCAAGTGTGAGGAGGCCTGGGCTCCGACGGCACTCTCACAGTGTGCACAGTCTGGGCACACACCTTGGGTGTCTCGTCTTTATTAGGCCACGTCAATGTTTGGTCCTTCCTAGTATTTTTATGAGCTCCACTGAGGAGCTATGAGAACATCAAGGATCCAAGTGTTCAGGTTTTTCTTTTAGAAGTACATAGTGGTTATTTTGGTTGAATCTGGTTATTGTAAGACTGTGACAAAATAAATCAATTATTTTGGAGCAGAGCTCTTATATGATTTCTGTATTCCTTTTATCATTTAATAAGTATTTGTTGAGTACCTACTATGTGCAAAATGCAGTTTTAGAAACCTAGTGCAGTAAGTGAAGCCCCTGCCCCCTCAAAAATAAGTCTGTGCCTTCCGGGTGTTTATGTTCCAGTGAAAGGAAGATGGTAATGAACAGTAAACATAATAGATAAATGATAAATAGATGGGGAGAATATATCTGAAGGTGATAATCTATGGAAAGATAATGAGAGCAATGAGTGGTAGGTCAGGTATGGAGATTAGCAGTTATGTTGTCATTAAAATATGACTGTCAACATGAGCCACATTGAGAAGATAACAGAGGAGCAAAGAACGAGGGATTTAACCATTTAGGTGTTTGAGGGAAAGGCCAGAGTACATGACATGGAGCCAAGTGCCGGCGAGGCTGGATCAGAGAGACCCAGGCAGGGCGGTAGGTGACGACATCACAGAGATGAAGACCTGCGGATTTCAGAGGTTTCTCCTTCCGAGCATGATACGGGGGCCCCAGAGACATTCAAGCAGACACATGACCTGCGTCGGGCTTGATGAAGGCCCGTGCAGGTATTGTGCCGAAGGGATCCCGCCAGCTGAGGGCGTGAGAGGAGGCAAGGGGCCCAGGATGCAAGCTCTGCAGGGAGGGCAGAAGGTGGAGGTGGCCGAACCAAGGTAGCACGGAATGGCTCTACTCTAAACGTGAAACAGGGTTTGCGGACACACTGAACACGTGTGTGTGCGGGAAGCCTAACTTCAAGGTTTTTGTCCTGAGCATCTGGAAAGATGGAATTGCCATCTACTTGGAAGGGGAGACTGTGAGTGTGGGTCAGGAAGTCGGCCCTAAATAACTTAGGGTGAGATGTCCAGCGACATGACAGAGTCGGCACCACGGATCACTCGGTCAGTTGCCCACCTGACATAACGCCTGCTCTTCAGGGACATACACAGCACATTTGTGCAGAATGCACATTATTGGATGATTGGTTAGTATTCAGATTCTTGATATTCCACCGAAGTTGTTTTTATTTGTTTGAATGTGTTGTGATGGAATAGAAATAACATAGCATATCTAAAAACCTGACTTAGATGGGATGGAAATAGATCAGAATAGGCAAAAAAAGTCAGTTCTTTCAAAATGTTTAAAATGCTTGACTCTGGTTAGAAAAAGATTTCCATGTTTTTCTTCACTATAATTCAGATTTTTTTTTTTTTTTTTGGATAGCAAGGCAGAGGCTTTTATTTAGGGAAAAAGCGAAAGGACAGAGCTCCTGGCTCAGGGCAGGAGGGGACAAGAGAGCTCAGTATAATTCAGATTTTAATACTGCTATAAAATCTCTATCACCATTTTATAAGCCAAATCCCTGGAATAATTATCCTGTCATTTTGTAGTCAAGAAGAACATTTGTGTGTGCCATAATACAGTCATAGGCCAGTTAAGGACTGAGCCCACCCCCGTGTCTCTTACTCCACACGTAGGTTGGGGTTATTTCTGATGAGGAGATTAATTCCACATACTCCAGTCCACAATGATTGCTGACAGGTTTACGGTCAGGGATGCAGACAGACCATTCAGGAACCTTGATTGTAGAGGGCCAGGAAATATGTTTGCAACATTTGCTCTTAGTTGTTTTTATCTGCTGGACTTATAGACCTGTAAATAAAAGTGGCAGTTTCCCAAAAGAATTGAATTTCAGCTCAAGAGTTTATTTTATGGAGCCTCTGTTCTACCTGTACAAGTAATTCAAGTGGTGGGTAATGCAGGTAACTATAAAGCAACATCCTGGATTATTTTACAGCAACTCTGCAGATAAACAAGCTTCAGAGATCGTAAACACCCAAGGTCTTGAAGACTTTACCTTCCTATAAAGTGCTTTTTGAAAAGTGGTGCTGCTTTCCAACCTATAAATACACTGCTACCCTTGAGGGAGCAGAGATTTATCTCTTCTCAATTTACAAGTAAATCCATTGTTAACCTACCTCACCTCTTCACCAATAAAGGGCTGATTTATGATCGATGGTCAAAGAGTCCATTTGAGGCAGTTTCTACTAAGGTTTAGGAAAGAAAATTTAAGGAAACCTACTAAATTGTGTGCCATTTAGTGCAGATAAAATGAAGTCGGCTGTATTTTTGTCCTAAGGAAGCATCTGATAGTTGCCTATTATGCTTTTGTGATGAGATTGATGGTCCAAGCCAGTAATTATTCCTCCAGGAGGACATTGTTCATGATGCTTGAGGATCATGGCTTTGCCACGTGTCTCTCAGATAGTCTTGGTGGATTCCTATTTACAAATAGTCACTTGCCCATCATATCCTGCTTTTCTTTCCAAATAATTTTGGAGTCCTTTTCATCATTTACATGAATATATTATTCTACGTTAATGAATAAAAACAAATAGTATGCCATATGTTTACGAAGAAGGAATGTTAAAACTTACAGATGGAAATGCAGAACGTTGTCGAGGCTAATAGCAAAGTTTAGGATGGAAACTGTAGTAGTATGGTTGGAGGATTGTGTCAAAACCTTCAACTCTTCCTTAAAACACATTTTTCCTGGGATGGATAGCAGAGGTGTTTCCTTAAAACATCTTTTCTGATGTGTGGACCCCTAAAAGATTCCTTCTTCTTTTTTAGAGGTGAGCAACCAGAGAACCACAAGGGGGCTCTCTCTGTGACCCTGTCACATCGGGGGCAAGGATCTCGCAGCTGGGGACCTGGGAGAGACCCCAGCGGTGCTGACCTCCCGGTGTTGTGTAGGAGGAATACTGTGTTTGTAGCCTCTTCTGGAGGTGTGTGAAGCACATGAACATCTAAGAGGCTCTGAGAAGCTCTGTAGTAGAAAATTCTATCCAACTTTGTATGACCACCCTTCCTCCAATATTTTGCCATACGTTTATGTGGTTAAGTTGAAATAAAATTCATTCACACATAGGTTATGCTACTCTAATCCAAGTACTCTCAAAATGAAGCTGAGCCCCAGAGAGGTAAACGGCATGACTGTGATTTCTCAGAGGGTGTCAGAGCGTCAAGGAGACCTGGGACCTGTGCATTACCAATCTGGAGCTTCCTGGGGCTTCTACTAAAGCCTCTGTGAAAGGTTCAGCTGTATATAAGATTAGGGAAAGGGCAGGAAAACAGGACACCGTCTTTGCTCGATATTTTAAGGAACCTCATTTGCTCCAATATTGTATTTCTTTTTACTGTTATATAAAATGATGAGAAACATATCACCTTATTTACCTGCCTTCTCCAACAATAGGCGTCACAACTATCCAGAAACACGAAACTCAACACAATTGAATTGTTATGTTCCTCTGTTATCTGACATACAAAGCTTCACAGGCTTTGTATGTCATTTCATAAACAACAAAAATGTATTATCTCACTGTTCGGGAGGCCAGAAGTCCAAGATCAAGGTGTCTGTGGGTCTGGCTTCTGCTAAAGGCTCCCTTCCTGGCCTCTAGACAGCAGCTTCCCTGCTGTGTCCTCACGTGGCCTTTCCTCTGCATCTCTTCCTCTTCTCATAAGGACACTAGTCCTGTTAGGTTGGAGCCCCGCCCTTACTAACTCATTTAATCTTCACTACCTCTGTAATGAAGGGCCTGTCTCCAAATACAGTCATGCTAGGAGGTAGGGCTTCAACCTATGAATTTTGAAGGGACACAGTTCAGACCAGAAGTTTCCATTCACATTTGGTATATTTTCAGGAAACATTCCTATTTTATCTCTGTTCTCTTAGTTTGTACCAGGCTAGCCCATTTGTTCTGTCCCTGAACTTTCTGCACATACAACTAAAAAACTCTGAAGTTCTGGGAGGAGGCCCAATAACCATCTAGACGATATCCACCACCTTCAACCTTCAGAGACCCTACTTTCCTGCACAGACCAACCTTTCTCCAGGTCATCAGATTTGGAATCCTGCCTCGAGACGGTGCGTTTGTCCTTCACCTTCCTCAGCAGCTCACAGTACCTCCACAGCTATTAGGTCATTAAGGGTGGCTTTCCAGAGTGGCTCCTGGGCAATTTTCCATCTAGGCAATGAAACCCTTCGTTTGTACCAGCACACAGATAGTATTGATTTGTTCAATTTTTCTTGGAAAGAGTCTCTTACATGCATTGGCAATGAAATAAGAAAGACCGCATTGTCCGCTTGGACATCTCTTCTAAAATTCTGTTAGTTATTGCAAGGTGACAAGTAGGGTATGTGTTCAGGGAATGTGGGTCCTGATTCATATTCATTGTGGCAAAAGAAGGAAGGTATGTAATAAGCAGACCAACTAAAGAAAGTTGTATTTGATTGTGCATTATCATTACCTAATTAAAATAACTAAATTCTCTATATTGTTTTTCAGTTGTGCATTTTTGACTGCTCCTCATAATAATTTTACAAAGCGAGAGACAGACATAGGTAGTTATGTGACTTAGTTAGGATCATACAGCTAGTAATTGGTGGAACCAAACTTAAACCAACTTCACTGAAACTGAAATTCAGTAATTAACAGCATGCAGACTCGGGTGATATAATGGTGAGCAAAAAGGGGCACCGAGTCTATCTTTGAGAAGGATGAGGCGACGGAGACATAAACACGGTAATACAATCAATAATAGGCGGTACAATCGCAGCCCCAAGCAAATGTCGTACTGAGAGCCAGTGAGAGGAGACGGCCTCTTGTGGGACGGGTCACAGACACCAGAACTCCGCGTGCTTTAAACAAGCAGGCTGTCGCCCATACGAAAGGGTCACCTGCCATTCAACTCACCTGTTTGAGTGCTGAATAGTCTATACACAAATTAATACACCAGGATCACCTTCTTTTCAATTACAGGTGGGATAATAAATAAATAAATAGATAAATAAAACAAGAGGACAGAGCAACAGTCTTCACCATAAAATATCTAATTCATACAGAGCTTAGAAGAGCAGACGGGCTCAGAGTCAACCCTTTCTTGCGATCCCGGTAGAAAGATACAGTCAAGGCGCCCATCAAACTGTGATTGTCACAGATCAGGAAAGGTGGAGAACCAAGGGCACGCAGAGGACCAGAGTCAGGCCGGCGCAGAGTGTCCTATTCAGGGAGGAGGCTGGAGAACGGTGCAAGGGGTAAAATCCACTGAAATACCATCAACTTGATGTTTCCCTCGCAGCAGGTTAACAGAGACAAAATGGAGGCTATTACTATGATCAAAGATTATTGGAATAATTTCTTAGCCTCTTCAGTAAGTGCCATTCCAGTGAGAGTTCATCATAGCACACACCCAATTCCCAAACTATGGTTGGAAACATGTTTTGGCTTTCTATTAAATATCACTCTTTTGTCTCAATCTTATCATCTAAGGAATCTCATTAAGTCCAGACAATGCACTTCAAATAGCCACATTCTGAAGACAAGTGGTAAAGCGGCGGTGTGTGTGTGTGAGTGGGCACACCCCTGCCATCAGCCTTAAAGAGTGAAAGGCTCCCTGAACTATGCCGCACTCATCACCAAACGCCGGATCCAGAGATCACACTCGCCTTGCATATGTGAGCATGCACTGCACTGGAGGCACCCCTGACCCCTTGGGTCATCCCTCTGGAGCTCTGCTGCTTCCGCTTCCTTTACAGCTGTTTTCTTTAGATGTCATAAGGTATCTCGTCCTTGCACACTCATACATTTTGAACCTAAATATTTATGTATTGTCTCTATATTATTTGCGTTTGTCAGAGTATCAGTAACATCGACTTTCATCTTTACAAGAAAAGACTTATTTTATTTACTCTTCTCATAATTTTCTCAGGGACATATCTATTATTTTCTCTCAGATACAGTTCTACATTCAATAATACTTTCATGATTATTTGGTAGAAGAATCATCAGTGCATTTCCTTATAATTTATATTTACTTCATAATTACTTTAAAGCTTATATTTTCAAACCATCAATACAGTATTAAATACCTACTATATGCCATCTATTTACTAACATATCAGTCAGCAACATGTTGATTTCTTTCCCCTCTCTTTTAAAGAAGATTTATTTTGCCTTGCCTTAGAAGAATTAGGAAAGATTAAAAGCCCATGCATGCAAGCAGTTACCAGAAAAGCTTTTTATGATACATGATTGTAACATGCCAGAAGAAAATTGCATTGAAAATTCTGTAGTCTAACTTCTAAGAAATACATTTGAAATTGAAAATTAAATATACTTTTGCATATCCGGATGTGCTACTTCACCAGCCTCATTTGCATGCAAATAAGCGTTCAATAACTATTTTAATTGCTATATTCTCCCAAAAGCAAGGAAAGAAGATTCACAATATATGTATTATTTTGTATGGGAAAGAATGTTAATATTCACCAAATAATTACCTAATTTACATAGTGATTAGACTCATCTGCAATAAAGTACTTTTATAAATATACACAGGGAACATTAGACGTGAAAGTTGACAAGAGAAATAATAAGCAAATTTAATAAGGAAAATTATGTGCAGGTGAAGACTTCTAGTACATTATTTTTTAATATGACTTTATTACTAATGTCGAAATAATAAGTCAAGCCCTTAAGCATTCTGTGCATATTTGGTAGGTGAGAGGAATAAAAGCAAATATAATATAGTTTAAAAAATACTGAACACGATCAAACACATCTGAAAGAGGTAAACTCCTCAGGGGAGAGTGCACACCTCCATAATTCCAAGTGGAGAAATCTATTTTCTAATTAGCAAGGAAAAATCCCCTGTATATGACCTTGAATTCTAAAATATTAGCTCAGAGGGAATATTTACAATCCACAGGCTCAGATGCATAATGAAAATACAGACATGACTTTTACTGTTGTTAGCGTTCTTTTTAAATCATTCTCAGGCATAATCAGCCTATGTTGACTGACATTTATAGTATGGAAATCGGCTGGAATACAGACGCAGTGGCATTTGAAATTAGGAAACACATTACTGAGGAGGCAGGTTAAATATGTGTGGTGTTCAAAGCCATTTTCCTTGGTGGGACCTACACCTCTGTTCATTTGGATCAACTTAAATTCTAAATGAGTTTCATGCACTGAAATTATTTTAGGTCTCTAATGCTGCTTCTTTTGTCATTCTGTATGCACTTGTTATTCATTTCAGAGAAATTATTCCTCAGCGCTCAACATTTTAAGTATGATAAAGGAGGGGAGACATTAGCAGTTAAACACAGAGAATTTGTCAGGTAAAAATGTGTGTTCAGTGAGCAGCCAAGTACTTGAATCAATAGGTGAGCAAAAGGACCATCCTGACTATAAACGATCTATTCCCTTGTTTGTTTTGGGGTTTTATAGGTCTAGAAACAATAATTACAAGGTGAACTGACAACTGATAGGAATGAAGTGACTTGAAAAATGCCAGTTCACAACCTTTCTTCCCAGAATCTGGGATGAGACAGATTCCCAGGCTTCTGGCACAATACTGAGGAGCTGTCTATACTGAGTTGGGAACTAAAATTGCAAGGGAAAGAACACCACCGAGAAATGTATTTGAGTTATGGAGTCAGTCAGAGCTGAGATGCACACACTGTCTGACTTTAGGAAGGACCACTCAGAAATTCAGGTCCATGTAAAATGAGGGTGAGAAGTTTCTTTCAGGGTTATGCGGAGATTAAATGAGATTGTTAATGAGCATAAAGTCTTAGGACATAAATAGTGGCAAATATGAGTGTTATTGACAGTCCAGGAGCATAGTATTTCTCCCTTTAGCAACTGACTTTGAGATCCAAGTATTCTGCATCTGTGATGGTTTCTACGGTATGTTGAAGAAAACCGGTGTTTAACATCCACCAGGGCGCCGATCAATCATGCATGTATTTTGAAATAGTAAATTAAGGCAACAATGCAAAACAAAACTCTATATGATACTGTGCATACTATGAAATGTTTATCTAAATGTTAACTTATATGTGTTCATTGTCCACAAGATGATGCTAACTCCTAGTATAAAGGTTTATTGTACCAACCCACAGAAATACCAGAAATATATTAGAAATACAAATTTTCTAAAAGTGGAGAATGTAGCAAACATCTGTAGATCTCAGAGTACTCTAAGGCATTGAAGAAATCCCTGTTTTGGGAGGACAGGAAAGGTGACACTCAGAGGAGTGACCCTGTGCAAAGTCATCCATAGGAGGGGGGATGTGGAAATACATCCAAGTAATTCTACAAGGCTTTGTAACCTTGATGTCGTAACCAAGAGAAGTGCATTGCAGCCCAAACAAAACACTGTATTGGCAAGATGGATCTAGAGTGTTTATACTGTGACCAGGCCGTTTTTCCAAAGAATTCAAGGAGGGCTTAGTATTAGAAAATCGATGACTCTGACTCTCCATATTGAAAAAGTAAAGGAGAAAATGTGTGTTTGCATAAAAAGTATCTGATATTATTTAATACTCATTTGTAATTCAAATTCTTTGCCCACTGACATTAAAAGGGAATTTTCTTAACTGACTAAGTGGTGTCCATAAAATCCTCAGTAAAGGAGGAACCATTCAAAGTACAGTGTCAGGACAATTGTTGACCCTGGAAAATGACATGCTGAAAAGCCTGTTTGTTCTTTATGATGCATTTGTCCAGAAACCCAGAGCAAATGTCCTATGCGGTCTGCGCTTCAGCATCACCATCTTCTAGAGGGTTGTTGCCTGACCCTGTCTAAATAATAAGATGAATTCAGTTAAGGGGGAAAGGAGCTGATCCACCCATACCGCGGCCCGTGTGAAAACCAACGGACCTGTTGTGGCCAGTACTTGACGCAGGCGCTGTGATCCCGCACCTCAGTCACTCCTGCCGCACAGGACGCCGCCCGCCCTGCCTTAGCCTTTGGTCCTGGTGTGCATAGGAGAACCGCAGAACCATGTGGGAATTTGATGGCCACTTTCCCCAGAATGGTGATAATAACAGAAAACAGTTACTAACTACATAACTGTCCTAAGCATTTTAAGTACGTTTATTCATTCATTTCTCCAACTCCTCGTGAACTGGTCACCCCACTGCAGAGAAGAGGAGACACAGACCCTAAGGAGCCCAGCGTGAAAGCCGTTAGGACCCGAGTCCGCGTGGAGCCCGGGAGCCCCAGCCTGGGCCGCGTGGTCAGGTTCCGTGGCCGCTGCTCTAAGGTAGGTTCTTAGATTCTGATCAGGTGATCTGACTTTTCCAGCTTGTCCCCCTCCTACTGCAGTATATTTCACAACGTTTAATAGGTAATTTTCTTAACTATGTGGTAGATACTTTTAGGCATTCACGTACATTCAATTTTCCTGACAACTATATGCATTTCATTGTCTCATATTAAAAATGAAGAATTTTTTGTTCCCTTTTGAGATGGAAAAAAACCCTGAGCCCTAGGGACATATGACTCACCCAGCATCAGACAAGTTAGATATTGAAGAGCAACAACTAATAAAAAAGATAGCAGACACGGTTCCTGCAGAGGTAAATTCAGTGCGATGCTTCTAGTCCAGGATCTGTGCTTGGCATTCTCTTAAGCTACTCCATGAAACAACATTTCCTTATACAGAGATCGGGGGTAACAACTTCTCAAAAGGAATTTCGATTTAAAAATTCTGGCCCGCCCAGCTCCCTGCATCTATCTGTTTAGCAGCAGAATTTGCCTGGAAGCAAACGCGACTTGAGCAGAGAGCAGAGAATGCCCGGATGCTGGGATGGTGCAGGACAGAGGTGGGGGGTCAGCAAAGGGCGTGTTCTGACCTTCCGCGAGGAAGACAGTGCAAGCCACCCAGGTGACTGTACATTTTCTGGTGTCTGGACTGAAACAGAAACAAGGAACAGCTGAAGTTTATTTTAATCATACTTTTCATTTAACCTGCCGTGGAAAAAGTTAACACTTTAACAGAGTCAGTACTAAAACTGGTTAGAGACACTGCATTTCTTACACTTTTGTCTTTGAAATAGGTGAATGTTTTCATGTTGTGGCCTCCTGTGGCTGGTGGCTGTCATGTCAGTGCATTAGACAGCATGGTTTTAAAGGATCTGAGTGTCTGAAAGAAAATGAAACCAAGTTCTAATGTACCTAACAAGAGTAGATAATAAGTCAGTCTAATACCAAAGGAGCGTCCCCAAGGACATCACAGTTCAAATACACGACCACTCTGTTTCCCTCCAAGCTTGTGTGCTTTTATCATTCAGATTTTTCTTCTTTTAAAAAATTGGGTTTCATTCTGACTTTTTATTTCAGAATTATTATGAATTTCATTCCAGCAAACATTAAGAAAGATCTTAATAGCTGCATAATATTCTGTATTGATTTTTGAGCATTTTTAAGAGAAAAATCTCTGACCACTAGTATATGGTATAATATCTCAGTGCACCCCCAGTGCCTTGATGAAATCCTACCAGAATCTGTGTGTCCATGCCTGACTAGACATACGGCAATGACCTCTATGGCAGGACCCCAAACTGCTTTCCAGAAAGATGGTACCAATCATACCCTTCAGAAATGCTCCTTTACCACTGCGCCCAACCCTATCGAAATTAGAAAATGTCTTTGCCACTTCAAGAGAAAATATATTGTTTTTCCCTTCTAATTTGTGTTTCTTTAATTACTGGTTAGGAGAATATGTGTGTGTGTGTGTGTGTGTGTGTGTGTGTGTGTGTGTGTGTGTGTGTGT
>JAQQAC010015287.1:20111933-20236500 GCA_029783875.1 Phataginus tricuspis
TGTGTGTGTGTGTGTGTGTGTGTGTGTGTGTGTGTGTGTGTGTGTGTAGGCACTTTGTATTTCTTCTCATGCATTTCCTGTTTTTGACCTTGGACAAGTTCTTTACGTATTGAGGGAATCGATTATTTTTTCATCAGCTATATTGCAAATATTTCCTAGTTTCAAGAGAGATATTGAGATTATTTTTTATATTTTTTATATTTATAATTATGCAGGTATAGCTACTGTATTTTCCAATTGGTCTACCTCTTCATATTACAATATATTTAATTAAAGGCTTTTTTTCCCCAAAATTATATGTTAATATGCATTTTCTCCCTGCCATCTTACTGCTTTTTCTAATGTAATGTCTCAACCTACATGGAATTTACTTTTTGAGAATATATGTAAATGAAATGTAACTTTGATTTTTTAAAATATCATTAGCTGGTCCCACCAAGCACCTTAATATGTGTTAACTGCAAAGGCTTTTAGATGCATAGAATCAGTATCTGGTCAACTTAAAAGGCAATTATTTCATTTTCTTATGAAGTTTACAGCTAGGCTTCACAAAAACCAGTGTGTATCTTTCCCTAAATCAGTCCCAAATGGTGTAAGAAGTGTGACGCTTAGACTTAACGTGGCATTTCCTGCACCTGGTCAGTGGTCAGCAAGCGGAGAAACAGGGAGGGAGCGACGGAAACCCAAGGCTGCCAGGGCTTCTCCTTGTGCTGAACGGTCTTTCTCTGAGCTGGCACAGGGCCTGCTCCTCCCCTGTGCGGTTTCCTTCACCACAGCAGGCCTGTGCGTTGCTGGGCCTGGAATGAGGGGCTACGTCAGGTGCAAACATGGGACAAGTGCTTCCACAGCCTCCGGGCTCCCTCTGGAACCGGGACCCAGATGTCCTTCCTCAGGACCCTCACCGGCTCATGCCTCCGGCCCACAGGCTTCCCTAACACAAACCTCAAGCCTTCCAGTACTGAGAACCACCACTAACCTCCTGCCGGGTTCCCCTCCCTCTGCTTCCCTGGGCACAGGCGCTTCCCACCAGGAGGGCCACAGCCGAGTCCTCAGTTCAGCTGTCTTCCCTGCAGTGGGTCCAGCAGGAAGGCATCACAGTTCCTAGCATCTGGATTTCTCCTCTTCCATTTCAAAGTTGTATCTTTCTGTTTCTGTGTTCAGTCGGTATGTTTCTTTGGAAATCTGGAGGTGAGCCACTGAAGTGCCTGTCCTGGTCGCCGTATCATGAGCAGGAGGGCATGGTGGCCATGGTGTTGATGCGAATGCATGTCAGGCCACAGCACAGAGTCCTGAGCACAGGCTGCAAGAGTGCCGATGGGCCTGCGTGTCTGAGTGCTGTGTCACCTTCAGAGTTCCCAAGTGGAATACCCTGCACACATGGAAGGCACAGATTCTCTGTCAGTGTTATGCATTTTGCACATATTTTTGGTAAAGCTATATAAACCTCATGTACAAAGCCAGTTGAGGGAGTATGATCTGATTTTATTGAGACTATCATGATGAAAAAAGCCATTCCTTCTGGTGCCCTCCCTGGGGTTATTCACATACCTCTCTTCCAATAACAAGCCAGGGGCTGTGGGATAACTGGCTCCGCCTCCCTGCACTTACGGGGCAGTCAATCTGAGAACTAGTGAGATCGAACGGAAGCCACAGGGACTTCGAGATGGAGGCCCATTGATCTCATCAGACTAGGACTGTGTCAGGTCCAGGCAGAATGCACCATGCTCCAGGGGGGAGAGTTCTTTCTGCAGAAAAGGGGAGTAATTGTTCTCTCCAGCAAAACACTTAAGACAGAAGTACATATGCTCACAAACGAGCCTAACGGAACCTCAAATGTGCAAAAGAAATATCTTTTTTATTCACTCTTCTCTCTTCTGTTAGTCTTGTTAGTCCCTGCTTGGGAAAACACTTCCCTGAGGTTCTCTGTGTCTTTCTGAGTTTTCTTCGGTCTGTACAGACATTTCTACTTTTAATCAGTGTGTTCACATTTCAAACCCTGGTTTAAAAGCCTTCAGCTGAAACAGAAAGAGGCCTATTCATTCGGTGTATATGAAGTGGGCAGTATTGCACTGGAAAACCCAAAACACACAGAGTAGAAGGAGTTGTGGCCACACACATGCAGAGAGCAGCACACAGCCCTCTCCCTGGCCCGCAACAGCCACGGTGTGCAGCCAGTCCCCGAGGGCCTCAGCAGCTCCAACACGAGGGGAAGAAATGAGATGATGCTCAAGACCCACCAGATGGGTAGCCAATCAGCGCTTTTGTGTAAAATTCTCTCTCTAATTTGAATATTGGAGAAAGATCTACACTGAGCTTATACAATCCACATGTTTGTTCTCTAGCACTCTCCCCCGACGTGAGTGTGGGGCACTAACACTGAAGACAGTGTGTGCTAGGCTAGTTACAGGACACATGGAAATGAGCATAATGGTAACCCAAACGTACTGGCTGGAAGTGAACAGAAAGTCAGTGGTGAGAAAATGCAGAACGGAATAATGATTTTCAATGCCTTGATTTGAGATTTGAGGTAACAAATTGCTTTTTAACAAGAAGCAGACTTTGTTTAAATCATCGTCTTCTCGCAGTGCTGTGACTCTGTTAGAACGTGGCCATGATGTGGTTCTCCAGATCAGAACCCCCAAACTATGTGTTCCTTGTTGCACTAAATCTTGACCTTTGTTTCACTGTTAAGTCCCTTTATAATCAAACGTCCCCTTTCCTGCATAAACATGTCCCCTGCATACTCTAGCCCACACAATGTGCACTTAGTAGCACATCGGACATCACTTGACCAGGAAGCCCCCTCTTGTTCTTCACTGTGTTCAAATTCTTCTCAGCCTTGGAAGCCCAGCCTCTTCTATAGCTTCCGACCTTCAGGGGTCTCCTGTCTGATGTCTCCCACCACAGGAACAGTTTGAGTTTCATTAGATGGTAGGTAAATATTTACTGCCAAGCAGGTCAGAAGGATTGCATTCACGGACATTCAAACTGGGAAAGGAAAACGTATCAGATAAAGTCAAGGGAGTTGAATCATGCACACTACACTGTAGGACATGATTTCTTGGCTAATCAGGAAATGCCCAGCAAGGCCACACTTTCCCATTTGCTCAGGTGGCTCCAGTTTACACCTGTTGTCCAGTATGTTATTAATGGTGCCTCTTCACTCTCAGAATTGTTTCTCTTTGGACGACTAATATGATCACTTTGACCACTTATTTATTACACAACGGATAGTATATTCTGAATGCTCTATGAATGAACTTCTTTGAGCTACACAACTGCCTTATGAGATAGTTAGTAAATTTTTACTTTTCAAGTAAGGCAACAGAATCCCAAAGATTATCTTTCAAAAGATTACAACTGCAGAGGTTAAGGCAGCTGTAGAGGCACCAGCTAGAGAATTAGGATGGCTTTTGCTGAATTCTAATATAGAATTTGGGGGAATAGAGTTAAAATTCATGTTAAATACTTAAGACAGCTCACGAGCCCCTGGAGAATATTTCTCATAGTTAAGCAGATTTAAATATTTAAATAAACGGCAGCCAGTGTTCACAAACAGACATCTCTGACACCCCCACAGGAAGACCAAGACTCTGGGCAGCCGGAGCCGGGGCAGGGCAGCTGCGAGAGGGTGCTCCAGAGCCCATCAGCATTAACTGCCCTCTCCTCCGCACCCAGAGTGTCTTACAGAGAGTCAGCAGCCCACAGGCACTTGGACTTATGGACGTGCTCGGAATAGGGCAGAAGTGGAAGGCTGAAAATATAATTGCCTTGGAGTAATGTGTCTTAGGAAAAGAAACATTGATATCCATACCCTTCTGGGTAACTTAACCTAAATGCGTCTGGTGGCTCTTTGGAAGAGATCAGCAGGGACAGTGTCCCTCTAGGATGTAGTGACCGGCTCCACTGGATCCACGTGTGGGATGTGTGCTCATAGGGGCCCAATCATTCTTTACGGATGGTTTTTGCAATTGAGTAAACTTACATACATTTACATTCATGAATAATCTTGCCATATCAAATACACCTTAAAAATTATAAAAACTCAGTGCAATTCTACTGAGTAAGACACTGAGAATGAATTCATTTGTTAAGACAATAGTCGACGACGTTCGGTCCTGCCCATGACTAGACCACGACTCTCCCATCTTGCCCGTCATTGGCCTCCGGGACACTCTTTACTCTATTTATGTAAAATCTCAATCTCTGGTAACAGGTGCGCTCCCAGTTCATGCATCCTCTCTGCATTTCTCAGGCACATTGTTTTCCCTCTGGGATGGTCTGCGGTTCACTGGCCACTTGCTCCCTTTAGTGCCTGAGGAATGACCCCCCGTGATACCCTCGGAGCTTCATCTGTCACGACTCAGTGCTTTGCGTCCATCTTTGTTCTTTGACCTGACACATGTTTGTTCTACTTTTGGAGCTAAGATGGAAGCAGACTTCACGATTTTAGGAAGTAGAATGATTTCTTGAGGAGGAAAAATACTGAAAACAGATTCTGTTAATGGAGACAACACAGATGCCATTGCACTGCCTGTGTGACAGCGTGAACCCGGAACGTTTGCAGGAACTTGGGAGTACCTACAATAATGTCATCTTCATTAACAACTACTTTCTCTTCTGTGGTTCATAGTGTTTGTAAATGGGCATTTATATATGTCAGTTAAACATTCTACTCAATGCCCTTGACTGTTGAAGCACCACATACTTGTTTTTTAATACATAAAGTAACGACCCTGCACTTGCTCCTCGCCTCTAGGCTCAGCAGCACGCTTCCTATTCTTCAGTTCCTCAGCAGGAAGGCGCACAACACCCACCGCTCCTTGTACTAGACATGACTGCCAAGCCCACGCCCGGCGCCCAGCCCCGGGCTCCCCTTCAGAGGCCACTTCTCTGCAGAGAGCCCGCACACTTCGGGGAAGGAGGAACCCACCCTTGGCCCAGCTGCGTCCTGACCAGCCCGCGTCACGGTGGGCAATCTGACACCCTCGGCCAGCACAGTGGGCATCGCTTGGTGACATGCCACAGCCACCAGGACTTGTGTTTCATGAGAGGAAGGAGAAACCACCGAGAAGATTCAAGACATCCTAACTGATACCCTTTCATTACCCTTACTACCTACCAACAAATAAACTATAGCAAGTTAGATTCTGAAAGATGTCTTTATATCTATATGTATCCATCTGTACATCCCCAAAGTAGTAACAGGATTTCTCCTTAAGGCCTACTTCCAAAGGAAGCGAAGCCTAAGTACTTCCAGAACTAACCTGTCTTACGGCGGCTACTATAGCCTCTGCATGTACGCAACCTTTCTCCTGGAGGACAGTTAGTTAACGTAGATCTTTCTGCTTTGGGGAACTTTCTAGACCACGGTACAAGAAGATGGAATTCAAACAGAAATCAAGTCTAAGTAAACTAGTCCTCCTGAGCTAAGCGTGCAGAAGCCAGAGCAGGACTGTGGGGGTCCGTGGAATGTGTGGGCGTGGCACAGAGAAGACGGGGCTCTGGAAGCAGGGCAGGTACCTCTGACGTCCTCGGCTGAGGTCTAGACTATTTCGCAGACTCGAACAGAAATCAGAGGCTGCCGCACTGGGCATTGAAACGCCTGAAGCCACAGGGTGAGGGTGCTGGAATGAAGTTCCGCCCAGTAGGAGTAGAAATGCCACCCAAGCGCACTGGACATAGAGGTGAGATCCTAGAAAGCTAATTTTGTAAGGGTTCCGCACGGAGTAGAATCTGTATCACAGGAATAGAGGAAATGAAGAGGGACAGAGCCCAGCTTGCAGGGGTCAAGAAAGTCCACTAAAAATTTAAATGCTTATCAGAAGAAAATTCAGCCCTTACAAAGGAACATAATATAATCCAGACTCCTTATGATTTAAAGCCTACAACATACAGCATAAAATAAAAAAATTACTTGAAAAGTACAGAGGCCGGAAAATATCAGCACCAATCAAGACAAAAGGCATATAGACCCCAAGGTGCCCAGACTTCAGAATTAACCACAAAACTGGTGCAATAAACATATTCAAGGGTAAAGAGGGTGAACATAGGTGTATGCATACTATTCAGCAGAGAACTGGAAAGTATAAAAAAACAAACAGAAATTCATATAAAAAATAATGGAATTATAGTGGAATTATAGTAATGCTTACAAACACATTTATAGATTTAAGTATTTGTATTAGAAAAGAAGAAACATTTAACAAAGAAATGATACACTTTTTACCTTAGAAAGCTGGATAAAGGAGAGCAAAGTTAACTCAAAATATGTAGATGGAAATAAGTAATAAAGATCAGAGATCAATGAGATACAAGCCAACAAAAATTAGAGAAAAATCAATAAAGCCCAAATTTTTCAATTCAGAATTCTATATCCACATTTTTTGATAATACCCAAAAAAACTGAAGGAACTTGTCCCCTATAAGTCTGCACTGAAAGAAATACTGAAGTCAGTCTTTCATGTGCCTTTTTAAAAAGACTAATAAAATGGATAACCTCAAGTGATTGTGTTTACAAAAAAAGACATGAAATAGCAAATTATCACCTCAAGATTAAAAGGAAGGATATCACTTTTGTTTTTATAGTCATTATGGTATAGTTATTAGGAACTACATCATAAAAAGAAATGTAACAATTTAAAAAAGACATAGAAATCCCTTGAAAAACACAACCTAGTAACACTGACACTATAAAAAAAATAGAAGTCTGAATAACCCTGTGTCTATTAAATAAACGGAGTTGAAATTATTAAGTTACCCAGGAAGAAAATTCCAAGATTGGATAGGTTTGCAGGTCAATTTCAGCAAAATTTGAGGAAACAATAAGACCAGACTTAACCCAAAGAGTTTCAATGACACAGAGGGAGAAGAGCACCTCCCCAATCACGCTATGAGGTCAGCTTACTCCGACCAGAGCCTGACCAGGGGCACAGTGAGAAAAGAAACATTACAAAGAAATATTTCTCTATTTCTCTATTTTAAGAGGTTACCTTGGAAAATCTGTTTCCTATACTTAAAGGCTAAAATCAATTGATATATTTACTACACTTTGAAGGGCTTTGGGACTGTTGAATTTGGGATTATCCTATGACAGTTGAGTGAAAATCAACAGTGACAAATGAATATTATAAGTTAATGTTTATTATGATAAGCTCAAAGTAAAACCAGAATAGAGACATCAAGCTGGAGATGTTCTGTGAGCAATGCTTTGTGAATCGTCTCCGTCCCTCGTGAGAGGGGTTCTCACATAGGTGGCGATGGAGTCTGTCTGCTGGGGTACCATGCCAGAAGGCATTCATGGCACCCAGGTCACACTGGATTGCTTTCTGCCACGAACATCAGGCTCTCGCAGGACATGCCTCACCCACCCTTCCGTCTGTAACAAGCCACTCATCAGAACATTCTACCCCATTGATTTTGTGTGGCACACTTCTTGTTACCATTCGGCTGTCAGCGAGACATGACCACCACAGAGATGCCCCCATGACACCCTGCCCAAAACAACGGCTCCCATCCCAGCACAATCTGCCTTTCCAGAAAGATGCCCCTTTTATTTCCTTTACAGAACCTTGGAACATTCTACTTCCTTCACAGAATGTCACCTCCACCAAGAGGCTTTCTGAGGTGGCCCGAGCAAGAGCAGTTTCCAGTCACTCTAAGGTCAGATTAGTTTATATTCCGTAGAACCATCAACAGGACAAGTTGTGTATGCATTTCTTATTTGTTTCTCTTTGTACTGCAATGTAAGTTCCTTGAGGCAGAGACTCAGGTTTCTTCTTTTAAATTCATGTATTTCCAGTACATTGAATAGTGTCTAGCACATTGAAGACACAAGATTAATGCCTCTCAAATGAGTGAATAAATGAATGTGAGGCATGCTATCAAGTGCTCAAAATATTAAGTTGAAAGAGAAAATTAGAAGTCTGGCTAGGTAGTGCAATATTTCTATCTTTTTAAAATGCACTCAAAAAGTATGTTGTATTAGTATCATTATCCCCAAGGTACAGTCTTTGAGTTTTCATTTTTTAAAAGATCCCTGTGAAGAGGGAAGTGCCCAGGATGGGGAACATCTTTAATAGCAAATAACTTGATGTGAGTTAATCAACACAAATGGACAACTTGAGGGGATTACGCCTAGTCCTAAAGGAGGGGGGAAAAATAGCCAAAATGGGAACACAGGACAAAACCAAGACAAGAGCTTCATAATGCTTCCCAGGACTAACCATGAATGAGAGTATGACTAAACTTAGTGCCATTATGATTTTATTGAAACAACTGAACTCTTTCCCTCAGTCCTTAAAACTACTGCATTATGCAATGACAGTTTCTTAAAATGAAAACAGATCAATCCCACAAATTTTTCAAAAAATCAATTATCCAATGGGAAAGAGATGGATTACCATTGATTGCATCCTGCCTGTGCTGGGGATGATGGATGAGCGCAGTTCCGGCATCGATCTTTGGGAAGAGGCCCACTCTGGTCTCGCATGGCTTACCACTGGGTCACGCACTCAGAGGAGGACACGCACACCGCAAGCAGCACATTTCACATTCTGTCAGGGTCTCTCAGCTATTCTTTTGTTCACATAGCTCTGACCACGTCCCTAAATTCAAGCATCATTACTTGCCCTAAAATATTTGTTCAGATGCAATGACTATAAAGAACTTCAGGATGGGTGAGTGCAGCGACGGGATGAGGTGGCCACACAGATGACGTTCTGACAGTCACTGGGTTGGATCCTGAGAGCTCCCTTGTACCTCCTACAAATCCTTCCCATTTCCAGATGACCAAGTGACACGTGAATTACTACAGGTTTATTCCAACCTGCAGCATTTGGGGACGATAAATACTTCCAGTTCAGCTTCAGTGTATGTACTCCATGAAATACTACATATGGAATTCTTTTCCATCAATAGTGACTTGTTAGTTAAGTGGAATATATTGTGACTTCAAGAAGACTATTTTTATTTAAATGTATTTAAATTGTACATTCTTTCTTGAAAGGCATCACGAGTTCAGCCTTGCCTGCAGTTCCGGGAATCACATGGACTCGGGGTTGGTGACAGAGCCATTCCCGAGTCTGCACGGCCTCTGCCGCTCCCCTGATCACATGACGCCTCCTCAACTCGCCGACTTACTGGCTGGTGATTAAAGTGCCAGACGCACGTTTACTGGGATGCTGTGGGAACTGGCTTAACCGCGGCGGTGCCATGGCTTATCTTCACCACCATCATATCTGTGTTGCTCTGTACACAGAATGAGCAGGGAGACATGTCGAGATGAGTACAGCAGAAAGAGGAGGCACATGTTTGCCTCTGTCAGGCCCTGACCTAAGTCTACTTGGCCACTCAGTTAGCATCAGCATTTTGCTTTCTTTTTTAGTAGATGTTGGTGAACTCCAGGGCTAGACAGAGGGCAGGACATTATGAAAAAAGAGCTCTTATTACAAATGTTACCGACTGCAGTAATGTACAACCGGTACGGACAGTCACACAGACCAACCGTCCTGGGGACCTTTGCCCCAGCTCACCACCACTCTGCTAATGACGAAGCATAGCTAGTGACTGGCTGGCGTACGTCAGCTTTAACCAGCACATGCATTTAAATGCTCTGATAGTAACATAACTGATCCTCAGATACTTGACCATAAATTGCCACACAATAAATAGTTCCACACTGAACATTTTCAGCTGGGGACACAGTTTAGCAATACAGCTAGGAGTCGCCATCTACACTGTGAAAGGGCATGAGAGTCACAGAGAATGAAACCGACTTCCTCAAGTTCACAGAGACTCTTCGCCTGTGTGGCGGTGGGATTGCGCCTTACTGTGCTGTGTTTTGAGGCTTAACAAAATTAACCCTGAGTCACAACATGGGGACATAGAAGGTAGGATGGGATTCGAGCATCAGCCATTGTTTGGACCTGAAATTAGGTACTGTTGTTATTAACATGTTTGTTTTTAGATCTGACTTGTCACGGCTAGCTGCCGATGTTTCTTACAAAGGTCCAGAAAACTGACAAAACTTCACAAGGGTATAAGCTGCCATGCCAGATGCTGGGCCATTGGAGAGCAGGCAAACAGGTCATAAATGTCACCCATTTGTATAGAAAAATAGCTACGCTAAACAGAGCATCCTGGGCGGCGGGTCTGGGCTGAGGGGAGCGGGTAGGGAGCGAGCAGCCACCAGGCGCCTGCGACTCAGCCACAGCACAGCTGCAAGTCACACACAGAGCCTCCCTTCTTACTTGGACCATCTCTGCGAGGTTCTGGATATTATTCTCATGTTTATGGAGGATGATACATCGTGACTCATGCTACACAGGGCTACTTACAAGTGTCAACAATTAGACGATAAAATAGACTCAAATGCTTTTGACACATGGGGCTTGAAACACCTGGATTTCTCCCATAAAATATAAGTTTGTTGACTTCAGGACTTCTGTCACCTGCCAGGCACTGAACACGTGATGGAACCCATAACAAGTTGCCTACTAGGAGCTTATCTTTGTTGTGAATTAAGCCATGCTTTTCTCTCAGTCAGCAACAACTCTAAATGCTGCCTGACCGCAACTGAGGACTCTCGTCTACAAGGGTCTCGGCGCCTCACTCCTAAGTCCAGAAACAAGAGTCTGTACCTGTAATGCTGTGACAGACACAGCACAGAGCTTGCTTAGGGGGTGTTGGCCAGCAAACACCACCCTCGGTGATGGGCTTGAGGGGAGAAACAGACTGGCCGCCTCCCTGCTCTGACCTGCTCCTCCCTTTTAAATATTGATACTTTTTCTGCAGTCACTTCTAAGCCTTGCTGCGGCTAATTGGAGGCCCTTAGTCCCACTGCTGGCTTCTCGCTGTGATAAATATTTAATCACAGAGGGGAAAGCTCCTTTCGAGAGCACATACTGGTCTGCGAGTCTTAAAACTAGAACAAAAGTCAGTGTTACCTGGAAGAGCCTTCACTCCCTCGTCCAGGGTGAGAAAGGTCCACCTAATTACCTCTGCTGAGAAACAGCCTCTCCTTCCCACAACCACCTGACGTTTAGACACTTCTCCCCTCGCCTCTTCCCGCTGCTGCGAAAGGGAACTGAGCACAAACCCAAGCCCACTTTGCTGGCAGATTTTCTGCCCATCATATAGGCCTCGGGTACATGGGATGTCATTCTAACTGTGCCATTTTTCTCTCCAATTAAAAATAATGGATGCTATTGGCCTGTCAGGCTGCACAGTATTCTTGCAGGGAGAAAATTAGTTGGTATCTTCACACAGCCATTGTCCATTGATTGGACGCTCAAGGTCTGACTGCAGTCCCTCCTCTCGCTCCCCACGTATCAGTGTCACTGAGGCTCTGGGCTTCCTGTGGGAAGCCAGACAGACCAGCACAGCTCAACCCGTTCCCTGGAACATTTTTCATGCAAACAGGGAGTGAGAGAAGACTGTTACACCTCTCAGTTACTCAACTGTATTTCCTGGAAGAAAGTCTTCTGAATTTGTGGGTAGCTGCTTCATCACTAGGATGTTACTCTACTATGTTGGCCGATTTTCTGTGACAAATGCATTTTGAAACAAAAATGAAGAAGCTCTTAATAATCAGGTAGCAGAAGAGAATAAAGGAAACAATTGCACCCATTGGTCAAGGCAGCAAACTATTCTATTTTTCTGTGTATTTGTTCTCTTTATATTTTGATTCTCCAACACAGAGAAGAAGGCACACACTTTCTGATGTCCACCTCGGGACAGTTGGGCCGCCAATTGTTAGGAGAATAAATGCTGACACAAATAACTGAAGAGGTGTAAAAACATGTAGTTAAATCTTGTAAGCAAAAGTAGACCTTAATAGTTGAAAACCTCTCATTCCTCTTCATTACCCCTACTCAGCCTTCGGGGTCTTCTCTGCGAAAGAGCATGCTGTTGCAGAGAGACAACTTTCTTTGAAAGGAATTTCATTCTGGGTTATAATTGGACTTGATACTAACTACTCTTTGAAAGCCAACACTATCTCCTCATCACTAAGACTGAAAAAAACATGTAAAAGGAATAGAAGAGGAAGAAAACATGTAATCAAAAACATTAAAGGTTAGAACTTAAATTATTTCAAGACATAATCATTAACCACAAACTTAGTGGCATTCCAGTAACTAGAACACTGCTAAGATAGAACATTCTGAAAGGGAAGGAGCTGTCTCTGCTTAGTAAAATATACCAAGACTCCTTGATTTCATGTCTTATATTTTCCCATGCTAGTTCTTCAAAAGTTTGTTTTCTCCTGGATATTCGCCATAATGGTTCCAAACATATGCCTTAAGACAAGTCTGCAACAAGGAAAATATTATTTTCCACTTTAATTAATTATTTTTTCTTTTCATATATTCAGCAAATATGCTTACTATGTTTATAAATTTGCAGTTGAAATATTTAGACACTCCTGTCTTACTTTAGTTCATTTTAAGGTCATTTTAAACAGTTCTTCTTATTCCTGACAATTCCTCGCAATTATTTTCAGGGAAACCTAGCCTAGCACTTTACTCTGGGTGGCGGCAAAGTTAAATTCCATTTTTTCATAAGTGTAGATAATTTAGCAACTTGAGCATTTGTACATATGCATCACTTATCTTCCCAAGCAATTTAACGAAGCTCAGGGACTATCCCCATATAAGAACTAACACACTTAAGATCCAAGTCACAGAACCAGCAGCCTTGGAAACTAGAGACTCACCGCCTCAACCCCCCCCTCCCAGGGGGATGTGGGGAAACCTGTGAAGCTGTTAGAAGATGCTCATTTAGAGAACAGTTGCTTTTTGAATTCTTCTACTAGTTTGCGAGTTTTAACAGACTAACATGCTGGGTGAAAAAAACATCAAGACAATTCACAGCAAGAAGAGGTGGGATATCTTTGTTCATGAATTTCGTAGATGTACATCAATTCACCTAAAAATACTTAGGGGGTTAGGAACAGGAGGAACCTACCACGATAAGCTCATGTGGTTTGCTGTCTGATTTTGTGGAATAAACTGAGGCCCAGCCAGGAGAAGGGTCTTGTGGAGAATTTCTTTCCTTATTCCCAGTCCAGTCATCTTTGGGCTGTACTTGTACTTCTTTAATGAAGGTAAGCAAACGGCAGAATTCCCGGGTAGAGATAAACTGTGGTACTAATTGCCATTGAAAACCAGGCTACGGAGGCCATGGGTCAGAGACGAGTCGTCGGACAGCGATCCAGGCAGCCTCGGGGGAATCATCCCGATACCACCACCGGCCCCCTGAGGATCACAGCTGGGCTGCGAGGCGTCCCTTGCTCGGGCTCCACAGCTGACCCGTGGAGGGCAGGCGTCCCACGGGAGAAGAGGGCATGCCCTCATCTCCCAGGAGAGCACTTTAGCCTCCATTAAGCCTGGAGAGGACAAAACTGTTGTTGCAGGATATTGTGAATATTAAGAAAATTTCAAGTATAAAAAGTAGGATGATTCACAAGTTGCAGAGCCGTGACGTGTTACTACTAAGACAGAGCAGGAGGTGGATTTGAAACGGATCAGGAGGGACTTAGGGAAACATAACAATACACAGTGAATGGATGTGAAAAACAACTGCATGTTTTTCTAATGTGCTGTTAAAAAGACCAGAAAAGTCAAAGGGAATGGGTACTGTGTGTCTAGAACTTTGGTTAGATGTCTACACAAAGGGAAGTTAGCGAATCTGGATTCCCTTCCAGTCCTCAAACTCAGATTATTGGTGACTAAAAATGAAAAATCTCCAGGCTGAACACATCTTTCTTAAAGACCTCATATTTAAACCTAGAGCAATAAATCATATGCAGAATCCTACACAAAGTCACTTAACTTGAAAATAGAAACAGAGCGCTTTCTACTTTTTCAGAAATTGGTCAGAACAAAAATGGAAAGGAATTTGCATGAGAGTCGTAAGGAAATGACTTATGGCATATAAATGCAAGTTTGTATGAGACACACGTATTCAGTTGATGGATTTGCAACAAAAGAGTTTGGGATGGCGTTCAATCTTATTTTTAGTTAAATGGGATACTGAAGTATATTCTTGTATGTTACAAAAGGGAAAGCTTATTAAAATAAGACCTTTGGAATGAGACTCTATAGCTTTTTTTTTAGATTAAACTAAAGTTAGATCATATTTTATATGGTACCAATCTGTTGCCATAGCTGACACTGCAGAGGGGCATGGAAGCAGGGATGTGTCCAGGAGGGTGTTCCGATGACACGACGCTTTCCTAGGCTAACAATACTTTGCCTCCCGCCTCCCCGCTCCCTCCACAGCATCCTCACGCCAGCTGTTCGCACCCCCTGCTCCACAGGACACAAATATACAACAGCATTAAGGTATGGAACTACAGGAAATTTCTATTATTTTCCTTTTGCTACTGTAAGAATTTTCCACAGCCTCAGTGTCTTAAAACAATATGAATTCATTATATTATTGTTGTGGAAGTCACAAGTCTGAAACTGTCTCCTAGGGTTAAAATCAGGGGTCACCAAAACCGTGTTCCTGTCTGGAGGCTGCAGAGAAGCATCTATTTGCTGGCTTTTCCCACCTTCTAGAAGCTGCCCACACTCTTTGGCTTGTGCTCCCTCTCTCACTGTTCCGTACCATGTGATTGTATTGGCCTACCTGGGTAACCCTGGATAATGCCCCATTTCAAGGGCTGTGATTAGAGATCTTAATTCCATGTGAAACCTTAAAAGCCTCCTGCAATGTAACCTAACATATTCTAAGGTTCTGGGGAACAGGATGTAGGCCTCTTGGGTAGGTGGAGGGGCACCATTCTTCCTGTGATAGTGCAACTATCATATTCCCACATACACAGGGAACTGTGTATATTACCCACATACACAGGGAACTGAATTGCAGTATCTGTAAGTAAACATGGACACCTTCCTCTGCTTTAACTTTAGAAAAATGAATTCCCTATTTTAAAACTGTGTCAAAACCAGAGCCACTAACTTGCATTTGGGCCAGATCCCCCATCCTACGGCTATTCTCTGAATGACACAGCCAAAGTGAAAGAAAAAGGGAAATTTTTCTATATCCTCAACATGACCCTTTTGTGAACATTGATTTTTCCTTTTGTTTATTGACTTCAAAATTCACTAGAAAGATGATGCTGGGGACACATAGGGTGTGGAAGAAATTCCCAACAAGTAATACTGTTGTGCAAATGGGACTTCTATGCTATTCAACATGTTAGGGAAAATTTTATAAGTGAAGGTAAAGGGCAAGCGTCTCACTGAATGAATTAATTATGCTGTGGGACATGCTCAGCAAGCAGAGTCAAGAAGAAAGACGTGCCATCCAGTGGGAGCGCCAGGCTGCGCCTCAGAGAGGCGGCCTGTGTGTGAGCCTCTGGCCAAGGGCTTGACTGTGTTAAGAGAGCCATAAAGAAATGCACATTTTTGGTGGAGATAAAAATAACTGACCCACTTTCAGATTATGGCTTTCCTTTTTGTTTCTCTGGAGACCCCTCAGTGGTCCCACCCAGACCACGATGCGGATGGAAGGATATGCTCTTTACGTATCTTTCAAAAAGCTGCAATGCCTTTGTAGCTGCATTTTTGTGGACCAGCATGTTGTGTCACAGGAGGTGATGTGAAGTCTATAGCTTTTGTGATCGATTCTCTAGACAGAAGGGGTTTGACCAGATATAAAGACATTGATGGTTCTATTAACAATTCCGTAACACTGGCTTTAATGGGTAAGAGGGGATGCCATGCAGAGGAACAAGCAAGCTTTCTACGGCCACGTCAGAGCACCCCAGATCCAAACACAGACCCATTATCATGCATCTCCTATTTGAAATTCTCCAGAAATCAAGAAAGGTTTTGATGTTCTACAAAATCAGAGAGATTCATGACCAGAGTTTTCTTTCCATATGCAAAGATAGAAACAGTTATGCCCAACAGCTTAAAGTACGTTCTTCCTCATGGCTTCCAGAGGAGCTGATATTTCTACAACTATCCACACATATTGTACAGGGTACATTTCTCACATTCCACTCACCTCATTGAATTATATTCAGTACGTATTTAAGATGCAAATTACTTTTAATGTGTGATGCCCTTCATGAAAGGCATTGAAAAGTAAGTTAATGTTCAAGGTGGTTTTGATATAAAACCTAAGAAATAATGATTACAGAGTTGAGGCAAAAGTCATATACCTACACTATGGGGTAACTTTATAAAGGTATATTTTTCCATTTGTGAAGTTTAAACCCTAGAACAAACAGTAAAGACTGGTGAACAGCATAGTCCCATTAATCCTACAAGTTCATCCAACTACATGGACATCAGTGCACTTTTCATGTGGAAGGTGTTGGGCGCACAGACTGTCGGGAATACAGCAAAACACAGCCACCTTGTATTCGTATCATTTTACTTTGTTTTCTTTAACATATAATGAAAATATCTTGACATTTAAATCTAAGACAGATTGATAATATTATAAAGAGTACCTTAGAGCAGTTATTTAAGAGTTAGTATCTGCGGAAGCTCCAGAATGAAATCTGTACTCAGAAGCTTCCTGCATTTCCTGAAAGGGGGTTTGCATTTCCTGCATGTATCCCACCATATGAACAAAATACCCACCTTGTTTTCAGAAAAGACGTATTGAACGGTATGAAAATTAATGAAGGGTCGAGATAAATTCCACGTCTCTTTTTGTTGTTTTTTCATTGTATATGACTCATTACTTCCCTCCCTTGCAGTAAGTTCATGACAATATTGAAAAGACTACAGTGTGGCCTCTGTTCCTGATCACCTCATGCTGGGTTTGTGTTGGGAGAGCACGTATCTTTAGCATGTCAGACATTTCTTACCCAGATAAGGACTCGCGGATTACAGGGGCCCCATGTGAATAATGAGGCCCTTCCCCTGAGAGGAAGATGAGAAGGCGAACAGCAAGTACAGCCCATGCGCCTTGGGACACCACTCACGTGAGTTGTGTCTGGCAGCAAGAGTCACGCTCAGAGGCCACGCTGGCCCATAAATCCCACTCACTGGATCTGGGTTGAGCCCCCTTTGCTGCAGTGTTCCCTGGCTGTCCCTCAGAGCAGCTCTGTGGGACAGCGCTGCCATGTCCCAGTTTTGAGATACTGTGGAGCAGGGAGGAGGGCAAGTGAGACAGAGAATACTGATGCGAATGTTAGTTTTAATGCATTTTAAAGTGTAAACAGTGAGTACAGAGAATTGGCTGTTTCCCCAGCCTGAATACATGCCACATTACCTACCGGCATTCAGCCAGGCCCTATCAACAGACTCGTAAGAAAACAACGTCTTGTGGGGTTAAACAAACAAAGGCCTGTGCACCCTGCATCGTACTTTCACTAGGCAGCTGTGCCACTAACCTGCCAGCACTCAGAGTTATCACTAGCTAAAGATGATTCCTTTGCTGAAATACATGATAGCTTTCCTGAAACAGAGGCATGCTTTCCTGGAAGGATATCTCAATTTGCAAACTTGGATTTAAAATGGAGCTAATTTGACATGGAAACCTATATGTGTGTACATTAAAAAAGTAATGCCCTGGAATTATGCATAAGTTACAGGTGAATTTCCAACTTGAATTAAATATTTTAAATTTTAGTACCCAAACCACTATTGCCACTGGGTTCTATCCATTTCTTCACCTACCTACTCTCCATGTCTATATCAGCTCCCTGAGGCTTACTTGCTACAAGAGTCTAGGTATTCTGAGCTTTTAGTAGATTAATTTATAAGTTAATACCACTGGTCATGCCTGAGCTGTGCAACAATATTGCAGATAGCAACGCCCTCATTCCTCTGGACACTGAGTCTCACAGACGACAAGTGACGTGCTGAAGGGCCACGCAGATAATAAGGCCCATGATTCAGATGCTCAGGCCAGGACATGCCAGAAGCCGCCTGCCACGAGGGGCGGCCTTACCTGAGCCAGAGGGCTGGGGAGGTAATTCTAGTCCTCAGTTGCTTTGGGAAAATTCACTTTTCATCTCAATTAATCCAGATCAGCTTTCTGTGAAAGCACAATTCACAGGATAGGTGCCAACAAATTCCTCTTTGTTTTGTGCTGGGACAATCTGGCCTACCAGGCTTATGTTATAAAGTCCTATATTGTTAAAATACCTTTATTAAATAGATTTTTTTCCTTCCTCTTTCAAGTGGAGAAAAAATGATGTACCATCAGTATGGACATGCTCTTACTACCCTATGATTTCTGCATCACCTTGGAGGGAGGACGCCACGGACAGTCATTTGTTATATGCCTACAATACATTTCAATGGCTCTTCTCTATTACTGCATCTGCAGTGGATTTCTTATTGTGTGACATAATGTGATATACACAAGCAAGGAGCAAAATTCCCCATGTGGTTTATCTTTCTCTGCAACAGTAATGTTAGGCAGTATTATGTCTCTATGTGTCTCGGTTTCTTATTGTTTTGATACACTTCATTATAAATGACGAGCCATTGTTCATCCCCAGCTTGTTTTTAGTCTTAATCCAAAGAAAGAAGTAGTGGTCACTTTTACAGCTTATCAGAACCACTCAGTCAGTTCAAGTAGATTTTTAAGACATGTGTCTATTTCCATACAGTGTATTATTATTTGTTTATTTGTCTAATCTTTCTTATAGAGAGGCTTGAGTCTAGGAAAAAAAAAAATCTCTGGAAACAAATCATTTCCCAAAGAACCAATAAGGAAATCCTTACAGATGTTAAAAATATTTCATTTAAATTATTACTACTCTTAAAACCAAAATAATGTAAAATACCAAACAGCATCATTTCCATGTAGGAACAATCATTTTCTTATGCTAGCCACTGCCAGTTTTCTGTTTAGAGCCTCTGATCGGTAAGTATTGCTCAACATACCTTTAGCTCAAAGCAGAATAGGCCAAGTACGGCTGGGCGGACATTCAGGTGAAGCTGACCAATGACACAGCCTTTCATATAACTTAGGTAAATGTCTTTGGGTTTTAATGACATATTCTCAAACTTCACTTGCTATCTGAACTTGCCACCCTACCTGACTGAGTAGAGAAGGCATTAGCAGAACTGGCGGCTGCACCTGTCTCTGCAGCCATCTGGCTAGGGGCTCGCCTATGCAGGCAAGGGCAGACAGGCCTGGCTTGGAGCGCCCGGTAAGGATCAGGCTTCCAGGGGAAGGGCCGACAGAAATGCCAAGCTCTCCCTCCCTTTGTTAAACCAATATTCGTGAGTAGGAAGTTAAAAGTCCACCAGTCTGCCTAGAAAAACCTCTGCAGCAAAAGCTCTGTGGGTGGAAATGAGGAAGCATAGGCTCACCGGGTTCACACGCCCATGAGTCTCCATTCTCAAGGAATCACAAAACGCTGTTTGTGATTTTTCAGCAACTGGTGCTGGGAACGTGTTCACGTGTGCTGCATACACTGATAGCTAGGAAATCAAAAACAGTCTGAAGAACACTGACCAAAAATCAATGTTACAAGGTATCTTATATCCCAACCTAAATGTGTCAAACATCACATTACCTATGAACTCACGGGAGAAGGTCAAAGCTATTCACACTGGCATAAACATGAGCATAGATTGGCTTGACTGGTGTCTTCTCATCAAAAAGATTACTCGGTCTCATGTGCCAGGCACCCGAAGGGGAGGTTTGATTAAATGTCTGAGTTTTGGATCCGTTAGTTGGGCAGTTGGGGGGAGAGCAGAAAGTTTTACAGTGATCAGAAGTGAATTACAGATCTAACAGGCAGCAATCATGAAGGAGCCATAACAAAGGGGACCCCAGGCCAGAAAATAGACAGTGAAAGCAGCAGAGACCAGCAGTCAAAGGCTGCAACAACGGGTGTTTCCGTGTCTACCGCACAAGGGAGTCATGCACACTGTGGACTGATCTGTGGGCAGAGGGTGCAGAACATGGACATCCTGGGCCTCCACCCAAACCTGTAACGGCAGGAGAGAAGTTCCTTTTGCATAAACCCACACCCAGTCTCACACACATGCATGCACACATGAGAGGAAACTCAAACCACACTCAGGAAGGCTTGCAGCGCGTGGCACGCCCTGTCCCACTGCACGGCCTCTATTCCCTGCTGCTCCCACGCCCAGTCTCCACCAGGCAAAGGCAGAGTGGGGCCGGGAGCACCCTCCTACCCCTGGATATCCACCCTGAAATCCACGGTTCATGAGCAGGTAAGATCATTTGTCAGAACTCAGGGGACAACCCTGGGGTTGAGTGACCTCAACAGAGTTGAGGTTAATTCACAATACCGGAACTTAAAAATGCTTCATTTGAATAAAGGACATCTTTAGACTATATAAGCTGACAGAGATTCTGGGTCAAGTACATGGTCCTCTATGTCCAGGAACAGACCAGAGATCCACTCTCATGCTTTCACCTGTACAGACACACACACACACACACACACACACACACACACACACACACTTACTTCCCAAAGAAGGGCTCATTCCTAACATTGCCTCCCAGAGTTTTTCCATCTTAAGTGGGACTACTGACTGTCGATAAATTTTTAAGGATGATCGTTCTACCTAGAGCAAAAGCAATTCTAATTCATTTTAATAGGATATGCAATGTTTCTCCACAGCAAAATAGTAATAATTATGCTTTGGGGTAAATTTTCCTTAGAAAGTCCTAAGATCTGTAACATACATTCCCATGGTAGTGACAGAACGTTCGGAGAGTAAATGGCACTCACTCCTTGGAGGCAGTGCATCCTCTTTCAGAAAACATTTAGTGGTGTATGTTTATTTTTCTCTCAATCAGTCCTAGATGACTCCCTGGTCTCTGCAGCATCTGATCTTGAAAGGACTCCAAGAAAATGTTAAATGCTCAGAGTAATTTCTGTGTTACTTTTAAAGGATGAAATCCATCATACAATCTTTGCTAATAATGGAAAGAATAAAGTTTATCTTAAAGCTCAGTTGAAACCACCCCCATCAGCTGTAAAATGCAGTGTTCACATGCTGGCTGCGGGTCACACCTGAACTCGGAATGGCAAAGCCTTTCGTGGTCTCATCTCTGTCTCCTCCCAGCTCCTTTCTCCACTGCTCTTAAGCACACAGCTTGGACTTTGCCAATCACAACGGACTGAAGCAGCCGGACTTGGCCACTGATACCGCCCGGGCCTGCCTGTACTGGCCCTTGGCTCGGGACTCCCTCCCCTGCCTGCCCACCTGGAGGAGCCCTCGGGCTACCCAGTCAGGCCTCAGCCTGAGCGTGCCGTAGCTCCTTCTGGGAAAACCCTCCCGCCCTGCTCCCAGAAACGCCCATCCCCATATGCCTGGCGCATTTCTCATAGTCCACCGTCTTAATTCGCATGACACTGCAGTTAAATCAGGGTGTTTTCTTTACTGCCTCTCCATGAAATTAATAACGTGAGGGCTGGAATTGGGCCTCCCTTACTGTTTGCATCTCCAGCATCCACCATCTTCATTTACACACCCGTGCCCCATAACCCAGTTAAAGTCATTGGACAAAATAATTAGAGTTGGGTATAGACCAGTTAGTCCACTTTGTCGCTTAGACTTGACAAGTATCTGAAGTTTCCAATACTTAAGATGATTTTCCTAAAGGAGGGAAAAATGGATAAAACTTGACTTATTGTTTAGGATACTTAAATACAATCATTTGTTCATCATCAATTCAACAAATAACATTACTACATACCAGGTGTGTTCTAGGCTCTGAAAAATATGATTACTTTTTAAAAGGAAGAGAGAAAAACACGTTTTTTGACTTCATGGACTATAAGGAGGGAGACCTAAATTCTCAGAGCTAAATAGGTACTTCACGGAAAAGGACTGGTACTCTGGTGCATTTACTGGGGGTTGTGGACCTCCTCAAAGATGGAAGGGAGGGTCCACGGGGAGGTGGTGATGAGTGAGCTTTGCAGGAAGAGCAGTGCTAACTGGAGTCAGGAGAGGGTATGAGGAGCGTGTGGTGAGCGGCGTGGGGAGGAAGGAGGCCCCGTCTCTCAGCGGGAATGTGGCTCTTCATCCTGAGAGCAGCGACAAGCTTTCAAAACCATGTCTCCTTAAGCTGTGATCATGAGAGTTAAAATGTCTACACAGTAAAGATCTGCTTCATGTAAATTAAGATGGTGAAGCACTTCCCGTCTTTCTTGCACTTGCCACTACCCCCGGCGCTAGAGAAACAATGTGACCCAGCACAGTCCTGACTCCCAGGAGCACACCCTTTTGTGAAGGTGTGGGAATGTATGTGCAGTTGTGACATCGGTGAGCATTTGTAATAGCAGAGGCACATGTAAAATAAAAATAGCAGGGCCGATTACATCTGGAGACTGAGGTTCATGAAGACTCCCTGATCTCTCAGGAGGCTAGACGTTGACAGGGCTTTTCTAGACAGAGAGGCTGATCCAGGCCGAGGGAACAGCATGCGTAAGGGGTGAGGGTGCAGGACAGCGCGCTGTGGGGAGACAGCTGGCTGCATGCGTAAGTAGTCTGATATTTTAGGAGTGAACAGGATGACAGAAGGCAAGGCTGGAGAGTTGAGCTTGGATAGATAATGAAGAGTATTATTTGCCCTAATGTGAAGCTTTTCTAAAAAAATGTTTTAGAAGCATAGTTGGAAGGCAGGAGAGACAAGCACGTGACCAGAAGGACAGGAGACAAAGAGGGAGGTCTCCCTCCCCTCAGGCAGGGGCTGGGCAGAGGACGTCCTTCTGCGTCCTGGGGCTTCAGGGCCTTTGTGTGTCCTATTTGGCCTTCTCCCGTTCCTGCTCTGTGCTTTTCCCCACTCCATCTTCTCAGCTTAATTAACTCCTGTCCTTCTTTCAAAACCCAGATACTCTGGGGCTTCAAAAAAGAGGGATGGAGCAAGGCAGGACTCAACATATTCAGCACATTTCCCAATTTCCTTGTCCCCCCTGGGTGCTGATTTCAGTCCTAATTTGTCCACAGAACACCTGCTAGTTTTCCACTGTTCTTACAAATTCTCTTGCAAACACCACGACACTCCCCTGACAAAAGGAGGCACACTGACTCCTGGCAGCCCACCCAGTGGGCGCAGGGTGTACCCAGGACCACGCCATTTCCCGAAGGCTGAGGAGGCCTGCCTTCCGGAGGGAATATGATAACAGAGGTCTATGGGGGAACTCTTGCAATTTTTAAAAGCATATAAATTACATTAAAAATAAAATACAAGCTTTCCTTCTTGATATGTATTACTTGCTTAACTCTCAGTCGGCCTCATACCTTCAGGCAGGAAGGAAGAAATGCAATATTGGCAAAAAATTCACACGCATTGGCTGGGAATGATGTGTTTCTGGCACTCTGAGATATTTAACACCTTTCAGAATAGAGGAAAAAAATGCTTTGAAACTGTTTCAAGCAAGGCACACATGGAGAATATTCTTGATCAAGACGGGCTGTCAGCAGCCTGTTTCACCCCTGCCGCTCCCCCACCCACCTCCATCACTAAATATGTTGTGTTCTTCTCTTAGATGAGGTCAAAAGTCTGAGAATTGGCTATGGTTTCTGTCCCGACTCAAGCAAATTTATGTGCAAAAGGTGTAGAAAAAGTTTATTTTGAAAGCAACCCAACAGACCCATACGCTCAGTATTAATCAGGAAAGTAAAGATTGTATAAGATCAGCAATATTCCAGGACATACATACGAGTTGAAAAATCAGCTCAAATAAATAAAATGTTTCTCCTACCTCAGTCGGGCTCACAATTCTCTTTCCTAGAAAACTATACTGAAGCAGAAATCGTTTGAGCTCTTGACTGTATTGTGGTCTATTTTCAACAGGTGCACCTTAACACCAGCAGCCAGGGCTGAGGTCTGCGGTGCTGGACCCATGAATTGAACTGGGCCATGTCTGCTGAAACTGTTTGTCCAGAGAGTGGTAGGCAGCACTCCAAATCTGATCTGATATAGTCCAAATCTTTAATGCCAAACTTTTGGAAAATGGAAAACAGATGGGAGTAATCAAATAAGACTGGCTGCAAGTCATTTCAGTTTTGATGAGCAGTTGTGATTTAAAGTGAGAAGAATGTTGGGCATGGAATCAGCAGATCTGGATGTGAATTTGAAGTCTGTCTGGTTCGCTTAGTAGATGCTTTCACCGTAAGCGGCTCACTTAACCTCTCTGAACCTCAGTACTCCTGACGTGAAAAGGTACAATAATGCCCTTCTCAGCACGGTTCTGTGGAGCATAAATTGCTTAAGCATATCGAAGTGCCTAGTGAGAGCCTGGGGCACAGAAATCTCTCAATGGTGAATAAAAATTAAATAAATGCGACCTGAATAAGGGGAAGCATGTTTTCCAGATAAAACTAAGGGATGCCAATTTGCAAAAGGTTAAGGGCGATGGCTGAGGAGGGAGGTCAGCCCGTGCCAGAAGACGGATGGAGGCCTTACCGCATGTTTGCAGCATGCTGCCTCTGTCTCAGGGTGAGACGTGTTCCCCAGGCCTCCTGGGAGTTCTCAGTGTCATACTAGGCCACTCAGAGCCCAAGGGACCGCCTCAGACTTGTGAAATTATTTGTTTTCATAACCATGAGATGAGTTCCCTTGGAAAAGAGAGAATCACAGCTCTGAAGCATACTCAGATGTGATCCAGTCTCACTAACAAGGACGAACACTCGCTGTATACCAGAACACGCTAAAAATGAACCTGTTCAACAAGAAATGTCTAACAATGTTGTGCAACACTAATAAAATGCATGCTAATACAGACCAGTAAATAAAGCTGTATTTGCTCACTGACATGAGGATTGGGAGAGGAAGGTCGGGCTTTTCTCTGACGGCACTGTATTTGAAGAGTAGCGGTGCACAGCAGTGGAGATACCCAAAAGCATCAGAACGCAGGGTCTGGAGCAAGTGAGCAGAGGCGCAGACTCACAGACCAGACCGTGTCCCGAGCAGACATTTCCAATGTGTGCCTGGCCCTGTCAGCTTCCCCTTCCACTCCCTTCACTCCTTTTATCTTCTCTTTTTCACCCAGAATTCCTAGACTAATGCCTGCATGTGCGCCTTGCCCTGCTCTCTCCAGTCAGAAAGGAAACATACTCTATAGGTCAATCGGATTAGTTACCCAGGGAGAATCTGCCCTCTTTCAGAGGAACGACTGGTATGGATAAAGTTTTCCCAAATCCTTTTCCTAGTGAAAGTCATATGGGGGTGGGGTAAGGACGGAAGGATGGGTCAGAGGATGTCCCAGCACGGCCCACAGTGACTGACTACTTCTCGGCAAGTTATCTAGGCCTGTGTGTCCCATGAGGACAGTTGCCAAAAGCTGGCTTCCCAGGACGGAGGGTGAGATGCAAGAGGCCACAAGGAGCCACTGGATGAACACACAACAGAATTTGCTTCCACCGTTTTTAAGCAGCAAGACTGCAGTTTGACTTGGCAGCCGTCATTATGCAGACGGTTTCCAGGAGGCAGGGACAAAGTTGGTGTCTGCAGCCCACCAGGTTCACTGGAAGGCTGTGTGTTGGGAATTAAGGGAGCCGTGAAGACGCAAGTAGAGAATCTCTGTTGAATCTTAATCCCACATTCAAAATTTGTTCACAGGATACCCGCCAGAGAAAGTTCTTACAGTTCTATGATGGCACGTTATGGGCCAAACTAGCTACCCCCCTGCCTACAGTGCCATGTCTCTGTATTTGCTCAAAACCACTGCTGCATTTCCCCCGGCGGAGAATGCATTTCAGGTCTGGGGAATGACAGCTAAATATAATGGAGCATAAGTCAGTGTGCAAGCATCTGCTCCAGGGGCCCTTGGGAGGGAGGGTGAGGGGTTGTGCAGGGAGGTCAGGGTGTGCAGGGGAGGTAAGGGGTGCACAGGGGAGGTGAGGGGGTACATGTATGTACATAGACTGCAGCCCACTGAGTCTGTCATTTGCTCCCCACACCCTTTCAAGAACCTAGATGTGAGCAAGCTACTGCTGTGGGACACGGGAAACCTCATTCTGCGTCGGGCCTTCAAATTTTTGCAGTGGGAAGATCTGCACTAAAGTTTTGCAAAAGTTTTCTAGTAGAAAGGCAGCCTGTGTTCTGAGTAAAAGGACATAGCCTAAAGCATACATAAATAATGATACCAAACATGAGAATGGTCTCAGAAGTATGCTCAAAAATAGTCATGGTTCTACTAAGGAAAAATATTACAGAACATATGGCCATAGCCCAGGCTTAATTAAAACTCAGATATCAATGTTTATGTTTCCTTTCTTTCTTTATTATTTCTCTCTCTGAAAGGAAGACAATGCAGGATGTTTTGAAACTGCATTTCTCACAAAGGATTTGTGATTATTTTTCAGTGATGCTGCTAAAAATATTGCGCATTTCATTATTTCATCCCATCAGCATGCTAAAACAGTCTGGAAGCATTAGATGCTCCCTGAGTTACTGAAGAAAATCACCATTCCTTGGGAAAATTGCAAACATGCTGCAATGTAAAGGTAATACATTGAACACACGTGGTTCTAGTGTGTGGAGCCGTATGAGCAGACTCAGGGTTATATACTGCAGGATAAAGCCTGGGAAATACGGAGGCAATTCAGGAGGGTGCTGAGCTACAGAGTATATATTTTATGTGTGTATCTTCCTAAATCTTGCCAACAGTTAGTGGTTATAAATCTCAGGATGAATCTGCAATAGCATCTTCTATCTTCACTAGAAAATCCAATTGACGAAGCTCTTGGCTGGCAGATAGAGCTTGGGGATAACCCAATATTGGGGTTGGAAATGAGTCTGAGGTACATACCTTTGATTATTTATTTTAAAGTCAGGATTATACCAATATTATAAACAAGAGAGAGAAAACGTCCTATATACGTATCATAAACCAAGAGGGGCAATTGTTCCACATTCTGGAATTGTGTGAAGCACGACTATTTTTACTGTTTTAACTGCCTCCACTCTCTCACCGTCACAGGCATACAGACTCTTTGGGAGAGGCTCAAATTGAGGGGTGCACCTGTGTTCTAGTCTATTGCTGTCAAATCCCAAGGAAGTTATTTATTCTCTAATTTCTCAAGGATGAAATTTAGCAGCATGATATCTGTGGCTGTTGAATGTGGTGGGGTCTGTGATGCCCTGACCCACTGTGAGCCATCAGTAACTGTTAGCTCTTAGCCCTGATTAGAAATTGTAATTATATGAAGAGACAGAGGTGTTGATTAAGCTTATTGTAACTTAATATACAATATATAGGTGTAAGTAGCTGTCACACTGCATATCTTAAATATACACAATGTTCTATGTCAGTTATATCTCAGTAAAGCTGGAGAAAAGGAAAAAATAGATAATGATTTCACATAAATAAAAAGAAATTGGACACATCTGCTCAAGGCACAGATAAGAAACAGTTCCAACAAGGGGATGCCACTCACTTGCTATGTGCTAGGGGACGTGCTCCCCGAAAGGGATATGAAGAAATAGCACTGGGAAGAGTGACTTTTATTTAAGAGTCTGGACATTCACCTAGGCACTCTACCTGCACTGTCCTTGTGCTCCAGGAAACCTCACATACAGAACAGAAAATCGGCAGACACATCCCAGTACTGTGCGGCTGAGAGGCTCTGCGCAGTGACGTGAGGGCCCGTATTTCCTTGGGCAACTAACTGGAACCTGAGGGCAGCAGGGAGCTTGCTTAGAGACCATGGCACCAGTGGGCACTACTTATGGGAGAGGCCAGACCTCCTGAACCTCTGAGCGGGGAGTAAAAGCCTTGGCCCGGAGGTTGACCGGACAGTCATACCCTCACCACCCCGCTGCAGCCCGTCTGCCTCAGGGGCCATCACCTGGCCTGGGACTCGCTCTGCCAACGAAGCAAGGGCGGCTCTGCTGTGAATGCAGGCTTCCTGTGTGTGTGGGGGGGGGTGTGCTCTGCCATGTGCCGGCCGACACGGCGAAGCCCAGGCCCTGAGCTGCCACAGAGCTCCCCCTCCACGTTAGAGCTCTGTCCACAAGAAGATGAGAATACACGTCCATCGCCAGAGACCACGAAGATCCGCGGAGTTGTCTGATACATCGTGCCTTTGCAGAAAAGAAATCTAACCAACAAAATATTATCTCAACTGGTATTCCCTATTGTTTCAGGTATTTCTTTAGGGGAGAGGCTGAAGCACTATGAGGACAGCAGACACTCTTTCTCCTGATGGCTTAGATATTCCACTTAGCAAGTCAGGCGTTCAGAATGGTTCCTCAGGCACTGTTAATACCATGTTTAAAGGTACAAACTTTGGAGTCATCCTTCCTTGAATAGAACCTTAATTCTGCCACTTCTTAGCCACTTCTGACCCTTGGGAAATTCCAAGACATCTCTTGACTTTTTTTCTCATATGCACGTAACAGTAGTATTTTCTTCATAGGATAATGAGGATTATAATAATGTAGATGGAGTGTTAATGTAGTACATTGTTTAAAAATTAGACATCTCTACATGACCATAACCCTCCCACCCCTACCTCAAATTTCCCGAATATTTCATCCAACCTTCTTTAGTCCATTATGTTGCTTATGATATTTTTATGCCACCAGGATTTTTTAGGACTCCTGGGAGGGCAGCACCCTGAGAAAGTACCTGCATTTCCACCCTTTAATATTGGTTGACCTGTAAGGACCTGGAAATCCTGGATAATTTAAATTTATTTAATAAACAACCCTAAAATCAAGTAAATGTTGGATTGACTCTTGAAAAGACCATAATCAGAGATTAATTTGGATTGCTGCTGCTTTGAAAACCTCAGCAAAGGAGAAAAACGTGTATGTAGCTTTACTTAATGGAAAATTTTTCTCTGGAAAATGTACTTCTCAATTCCACAGCAGCATTTAATTCATAAAATGGCAGAAAGAAATACTTCAGCTCATTCGGCTCTCTGCAAGAAACTGTTTTGTCTAAGATCGGGTGTCTGAGTGATGAAGGCTTTTTATTAACGTATATTCCTCGGCAGCCACAGAGCCACACCATAGCAAAGTCATGTCTCAGAAACACGGGTGTCTTATATAAAAGATGTTTTCTTCATGAGATAATGTTCCTGAAATATACGCTAGATAATCCAACATCCTCTAAATCCATGAGGTAATGGGTCTGAAGCACACGCCATAAACCACAGATATTTCTTGATGTGAAGGCAGCACACGGATCATTGTATTTCTCTGCATGCCAGGGTGACCAGAATGACTAAAACTGACTTCCCACCACTTTTACTCTTTTCTGTCACAAAGACATTTCAGAAGAAACAGTTATCTATAAAAAACAGTCTTCCTGCAAAGAATAGAGAACAGCGATCTCACAATTTGGAAGGTAGCCAAGGGTGTTGTGACAGCAGGCTCACTAACACGCACACACTTAAACCACTAATACGGACTCTTTATCTATTAATTAACTAAACTGAAGAAATGAGAAAAATAAAAGCTTCACTTTGATGGAAAAAGCATTAACACAAAATCAAGACCACTGATTTCCAAACAAATATATTTTTCCTTAGAAAGAGTCATGACTTTGTCAAAGAATATCCCTTTCTGAGACACAAAAAAAGGAGCCCCATCAACACAAACCCAAACACACAAACACGTGCACATGCACTTCAAGCAGGTTAGTGACCAGCTGTTTTAAACTCCATTTTGTAGATCATGAGATGGAGCTAAAATTTTTAGATGCCATTTGTGGTGGTTTTAGAATACATCCCTAAGGTTTCCGAGCCCCTCTCAAAAGATGGTGCTTAACTGCTCTGTCGCTGGGAGTAAGACAGACTAAGCAGCTCACCTCTAATAACAGAATGGGGCCAAGGGAACAGCAGAGGACTCGCGATGCTAATTCATAAATGGCACTGCCCCTGTCTCCCTCTTTCTGTCTTGGGCTGCTTATTCTGGGAGAATCCAACTGCCATGTCCATGCCAGTGGCCCACAGACTGGTATATAGCCATGTATGATCCCCTCACCCTGAATGTGAGTGAGACCTAGGAGGGTGACAGGATACTACTCATTAGCAAGTTAGATTCTGCAGAAAAAAGGGAGAGACAGTTCCTCCCCCAAGCGCACTATGTCAGACTCACAGCAGCCTGAAGCAGGTCTTCACGCTGCCTTAAGCAGCTGGCATGTTATGAGAAGACCACATGACCAGACCTGAGGACCAGGAGAGATGGTTGGCTCACATCCATTCAGAGGACAAGGACCTCATTCTTCTAGTCATAAGGAGCTGGTTTTTGCAAACAATCTATATGAGCTTGGAGAAGGACCCTGAGCTTGAGTTGGGAACATAGCCCAACCAACATCTTAATCCATCCTCAGAAGAGACCCTGACTTCTGGCCCATGGAAACTGTGAGATAACAAATTTGTTGATTTAACCCATTACATGAGAGGCGATTTGGTACACAGCAGTAGAAAATATAGAGAGGAAGCGATGCCTCCTGGTATCACATGCACAAACACAGCCCCCACCCCAGTCCAGCTCTCGGAACACTGCAGCCCAGGCCGACAACTTGGCTGGAACTTCAGGGCAGACTGTAGGCTAGAATTGCCCAGCTAGGCTGCTGTGTTAATCATATCTTATATTTAATGATGTTTTGACATCTTGAGGGGCTCAGCTGGCTGGGGAGAGGCTGCCCTTCCCAAGGCTAGCTGATTCCTAGACATAATGAACAGTTTATCTGTGAGCACAGGTTCATTTAATAAGCAAACTGACTGACCCCAGGTCCATACCCCAACCACTTCCTTTATGTAACTCACACACCAAGTCATGATTTCCCTGCCCTGAAGGGCCAGATACCAGACTAGAGACCACCTCCAGCCCAGAGCCCACGGACGTTATTCTGCTCACCAATCCTAAGCTTGATCCCCTGCCCTGCTTTGTCTTTCCTAGAGAAAATGCAATAAGGCTCTGCTTTCTCCCTGATCCTGCTTTGCCTCCTGACTCTGGGGCTTTGCATGTAACCCTGCAAAGCATGGCAGATCCTTCTCTTGGGAAACCTCAGTAAGTTCCTCTTTCCATTGCCTTAACCTCTCCTTGCTGTTGCTCAGTCATCTCCACAAATAAAAATCCCCTGAATATTTTTTAACACAGCTCATTTTTAACCTAACTTCTGATCCACAAAAGCTAAATGAGCCAATCAATAATTACTTGTATTGTAAGCTACTAAGTCCTGGGTAATTTGTTATGTAGCAATAGATGGCTAACACACTGCCCCCGTCACGATTCCATGCAGGACCAGTGGAGTGAGCGCAGGCTCCCGACCCCCTGCCAGCAGAGTGAGGGGGACAAGGGCACGGGCCCCAAACCCTGGCAGCTCTCAGTTTCAGTAAATCGTTGCTGCCTGCTTTCTTCCTGAGTTTGCTCAAGTTCCCTTAATATCACAGAAGCTCAATTTCCTCATCTTTAAAACTGAAATAATGCCTAAATCATCAGTATTTCGAGACTTTTTAGAACTGAGCAAAACAATGCTTATAAAAGGTTGTGCATGGAGTTGCAATTCTGTAAATACAAGCTCTTTTTTCTAACCTGGTGTTCTCTCCATTGTTACATGACTCCCAGAACGATAATCAATTGCTAATACAAAGAAATGTTGTCAGTCCTAAGACCCCTAACGGATTTCTGTGTGTAAGCGCCTACCATTTGAAGATAATGGTAAAGGGCTATGAAAGGGATCAGAGGGAAAATAGAAAACCAACATACACATGAGCAAAAAGGCACATCACCTCCACCATCTTGAAGAGGTTCAGGATCCCTCTGAGTATATTTTAAAATTCTGGTTGCTGAAGGAAAAGCTCACAGAGCCCAAACACTGTGCCAGATCATCACCTCCTAACAAAGAGGGGGAACGCTACCCTCTTATTGTTCTGCGCGTCTCCTTCTATTGCTAAAACCTCCATCCCTGTCTTCCCATCTTTTCTGCAATCTACTCTTTCCTGAGAGATAACATGTAACAAAAAAAGGATACATTCCAGTTAGCCTTCATCAAAATAATATATATCCCTTCATCTAATAAATCATGTCAGCAAGAAGTACCAAAGATGACTCTCAAGGAATTTGTATCTAGTTGAGATTCAAGTTACATTATACATAAAAGTGAAAATAAAAACCATGAGATGGATGCATAGATAACTAGAGCTCAACATGGATGATTAAATACCAAATGGGCCTCAGATGGGTTATGTTGAAACAGGATATTCTCCAAAATCTTAATGAATTTTGGTATTTATCTTTTCTTCAATGCTGAAAATATGTAAATAATGAAACCCCCAAATGATCATGTGTGTGTTTATTCTGAACTATTATTTGGTCCATTGATCTATGTGTCTATCTTTACATCAACTGGATATTTTTTTCAGGGAGCATTTGTTCATTTGGATTATGAATTATATTTCTTTAGTAGCTACAGGATTATCAGGTTATCTATTTCCTCTTGAATTAAGTCTGGTGATTTGTTTCTTTTAATGAATTTGTCTATTTTCTAAGTTATTGAATGTGTTGTCATAAAGTTGTTCATAATAGTCCTTATTGCCCTTAGTATCTGTAGAATCTACAGTGGTATCTTTCATTTCAATCTTGCTGTTGCTAATTTTTTTCTTCTCTCTTTTTCTCCTGGACTAGGTAGAAGTTTAACAGTTGCACTGATTTTTTTCAAGAATCAGTTTTGCTTTCATTGATTTTTTTTCCTATTTTATCTAGAAACAGAAGTTCTCTTTTGATTAATTTTCATTTTTACTTATTTGCTCTTTTCTGCTAGATTTGAGTTAAAGTTCATTTGTTTTTAGCTTCTTAAGACAGTCTCTTAGATAATTAGTCTTAGACTATTTTTTTATCTTCTAAGCAAACATTTGATGACATAAATTTCTGTCAAAATACTGCATTAACTTCATCTCACAAATACTGATACACATTGGTTATTTTATTTTTCATTTGGTCCAAATTATTTCTTAGTTTTTTTTCTTTGAGCTATGTGTTAAATTATTGATTATCAAATATTAGATGAATTTCTAGGTATCTTTCTGTTACTGATTGTAAATTTAACTCCACTGTGATCAGAAAGCAGTATTTTTGTTTGTGTGACTACCATGTTCAAATATATTGAGACTAATTTAATAGCCAAGTGCATGGTCTATGTTAGAGAATATTCCATGTGCACCTGAAATGTCTGCCTTTTTTTAAGTTAGACTTAGTTTGTGAGAAAACCATTCTTCCCCTCCCAGGGACTGACTGAAAGATTAAAAAGGAATGGAGTGAGATAAGGCATTTGGGGGGAAGAATCCCATAGTTTAAAATAGGAGCTGCATTATTGTTTGTCACCATATACATTAAAAGGGATGATCCCTGGCTAAAAGTCAGGTGGGTAGATGGGAATATTTTTTCAACCCCAAGCATAGTGGGGGAGGGGGTGCCCAGAAGAGGGTTTGGTAGAAGGGCATGGGAAATTGCTGATAGCCTGTAAAAGCAGTTTTATTAGACACTGTGTTAGTTTCTATTGGTGCTGTAACAAATTATCACCCATTGGGTGGTTTACAATACAGAGTATGATCCTACAGCTCCGTGGGCTAGAAGCATAGCATGGCAAGTACTCTGTGAAAGTCAAGTCACCAGCAGGGCTAGGTCCCTTGGGAGCTCTTGGCTAGAATACTTCCTGCCACCCAGCAAGAAGCTGCCCACCTTCCTCCATCTGCAGGGCCAAGAACACTGCCTCTCTTTGACCACTGCCCTGGAGCATGTCCTTCTGAGCACGTGCCAGGAAAGGTTCTCTACTTCTGAAGACTCATATGGCCATGGGGAGATATGATCAGGAGTTAACATCTTTGGGTGGGTCATTATTCTGCCTGCCTCACAGTTTTAATATATTATTTTCATTACATATGGTGTTTTTAAATGTGCTTCTAAATTTGGTTCATTGTCAAATCTGTGTCTCCATGCAGGGATGCAATAGACACTTAAGCAAATGAAATTTCTTAGATTGCAAACATGACGTCAAAGAATGCAGAATGGGGCACATTGAAATGGATCCTGGGTCCTTTGACCATAGATGCCTCTGGCATAAGTCTCCATCTATAAATAACCAGGAAGAACAGTCCTGGGAGACATGCTAGGGGAAGGCGGCCAGGCTGGATAAAGCCGGTCCTAAGGCTCTGTCCTGATGGACTCTGTTTACCAACCTGTTTCTCTGGCTCACCTTACATTCTCTCCTCCTCCCAAACATCATTTTGCAATAGGGAGGGAAATGAAAAAAGAAATGTCTAGAGAGCCACAATGAAAGTGACCAGCCCACTCTGCATTTTTAATCCCTTTTATAACATACTTATTCTCCTTTAGAATGTTTTCTAAATGTGGGAATATGGGTCAAAAATCTTCTAGGACTCATTGTCCTTTTCCCACCTCCATAATCTGTCAAGATTCAGTAATTTATTTCCATATGGGCAATAACATTGTTTCTTAACTGACTTTTCATATTTTTCTTCTGAAGATAGAGTAAGTGCAGTGTTGTAACTCATGGAAAATACACAAATATCCTCCTAAATGAGTTTGTGAATGCAAGTCAGAAAGAAATAGTAGGAAAATAATTCACTCCCCATAGTTTCTTCATATTATTTATGTATCTGGACTTGCCTCCTTTCCCTACATTAACTAAAGGTGTTCATAAAAACTAGAAAGTGGCTGTTAGAATCTCTGGTTTGCTGTCTACTAGAGGGAAGTATGTTTGCTAGGACATACATAGATTGGATCTGTTCTTACTTCCAAGAGCAATTCTGGTTATAAGCAAATAGCAACATGAACGTATGGCTCACCTCCCCATGTGGTTCTGTGTCCCAGGAAGGCCACTCTGACTGCCAGTCTCCATCTGGCTCCTCGATTAGGGCCCAGCAGGACAACTGATGCTCTGCCATTCTGTGCTAAGGTAATCTCCTACACATTTACTTCCAGGAAAACTTGCTTAGATTAGAGCACAGTATGATTTCTGTTATTGCTTTTTTAATATGTACTGGGCTATTTGTCTCTATAATTTTCAAACCTCAAACCCATCCCATATCCCCTCACACCTGCATAGACAAGTTTCTGAATTATCAAAAGTATGCATCCTTAATAAAAAAAGTTGTTTTCAATTTGGGATTATAAAGGAAAACCAGATAGGTTAATAATCACAGTGTTAAAAAGACATGACCAGGACATAAACTGAATTGCTATAGTTTAACACCATAAATAATTAGAGGATACATTTTTTAAAAGTTAACTGGTTGCCAATGATCCCTGTTTTGTAAGTTTGTTGAGACACAGTGCATTAAAGAAAAGTTTGAGAACTGCTTACAAAAACTCAAACCAATAATAATTAAAATGAATGGAGCACCTATGTTTCATTTCCTACTATGCTCTTTACTAGGGCCCCTAAATCTAGGTATATATCTTATGGATATAAGAAGCATTGTCTTTGTAAAATGGTTTTGAAAATGGATCACATTGCTCAGTACAGAAGCATGTGGCTTTGAATTAATGAAAGAAGAACAAAATATGAACAGTAAGTTGGTGTGGATCAACTGCTGAGGCCAACAGAAAAGTTCACTGAAAATTATGAGGCAAAATACAGATATTTGAATCTCATAAAATGATTTGGCAAAAATAATTTAGTGGAATGCATATACAAACACAGGTTGAATGTTCCTATGAAATCATGAGACCTATTTAGCCAATCTCACACACAAATGTGTTTCCATTCAGATGCTATAAATTGAAAATGATCAATTTTCCATGGAGAGTTAGGGTGCTTGTCTATGAACAGGCCCTTTTTATACTGACTTGGCTGTAAAGGGTGTTGACTTGCTCTACTTCCTGGTTTCAAATGGAATAATTATGAATTCTTCAGCCAAGTTGACAATAGGCCACACTGAAAATCTAATGAGATTTCTTCTCCTGAGGAACTTCTTCCTAAGGACTGCAAGGCCACTTTTCTAACCGAAGGACAGGACCTATTCTTTATACCCAGATTTTCAGTTTCATTTTCTTAGTATCAACTATCCAGATGTTCTTATCCATGTGAGGCCAAATATTTGGATCTGTTATTTTCTATTCATACCCCAGAGGCGAACAAGCTCATGTGATAGTGTCTGGCTGTAGACTGTGACCCTTATATGGTTCAATCCCTTCTTACTTTCTTCACTCAAGTGAAGCTTTAACATTTCTGATATTCAGTTCATTCGAGTGTTATGACAACATTTGAAACTTGACTTTTACCCACAGAGAATGACAGGAGTCTGTATGTTGAGTCATTTGCATCTAAATAAATGACAAAGACAATATTCTTAGCAAATCTAACACAAGAAAGCCATGTTCAATGAACTGCGATCAACTAATCAGATAACTTGGCAAATTAACAATATCCTCTAAATTATCTCCAAAAGTAATCCTAATATTTATAATCCATTAAATTTGCAGGAAAGCTTTTCCAACCTTTGCTTTTTATATCCATCCCAAGTCAGAGGTCACCTGCACTGAGAACTGAAAGCAACTCATTGTCTATTAATTTATGTTAAGTTTTTGGTTTGAGGATAGGTTCCAAACTTTTAAGATTTCACATATTATCTTATGAGTTTTACCTCTACAAGCCTTTCTCGCAAATTTCTTAACTAAAGGTAGAGATATTACATATAAAAACTGATACAGGAAAGAATCATGGGGATTTATTTCAGTAGGGAGTGTTCACTAAGAATCACTTATCAACGCTGTGGGGTTTGCTTTTATTTAGTTTGATCATTTTTTTCTGACCTTTGCTTCTCAAAAATACTGTATGTTTTAGAAGATGGACTTATTACCAAGAAATTGGTAAGATATTAACTCAGCGAGTGTTAGTAACCTAACAAGGGCTGCACTTCTTCAATGATACAGGAATCCCCATAAAAGGGTGCAAAGCAACCTACAGATGCGTCTGTTAAGACAGACAGGGAACTCTCTTCTTTCAGTAGAAAGTTGGCTGATTAAGTATTAGGAGTGCCAGCAATTTTGGTCAAAGCTTTCAATCACATCAGTCATATGTGGTCTGGAAATTAGCTCAAGTAGTAATGTCCCAAATTCTATGGATATTTGCTGATACACCTAAGACTCCATTAGTAAGCCCAGCATCAGTGCAGTTAAGCCAGGATCAGTGTTGCTCAGGGCTTGGGGAATTCACATCATTGCTTGCCTCATGGTCTGATTCTTGGATCTGTGCTTGCTGCCTGTGTGGCCTGCTCAAGCTACTACACGTCATTATGCCCCAGTTCATCCACCTGGAAAAGGGTAGCAATGCCCAGGTCACCAACAGGATTGAGTGAGACAGCATGTTTCCCGTTGCTTTCATCACCAATCCGACACACTCCGCCGACGGACTATCTTCAGCAAGGTAAGTCCATAGCTACTTGAAACCCATCACCCGATCTCCTTCCTCAGAATTCCTCAAGGGCTTCCCGCTGCCTTTAGAGTGAAAACTGAAGCCTTTACAAGCCTTAAACACTGAAGTCCTTCAAGGTCAAGAAGATCTGACACAGCCTGCTGTCATTCTGGCCTGTAATCTGTTCATCTTCATTTCCTACAACACTGTCCTGGCTCAGCCGCCTCGGGCAACCTGTCCTTGATTTTTCACAAGAATTCTGTCTCAGGGCCTTGGCACTATCTGTTCCCTGCGCAGAACAGTCTTCCTCCAAACAGCCACACGGGTCACTCCCGCTCCTCCGGCTCATGGCTCAGCTGCCTTGTCGATGTGGCTGCATCTAAAATGGGAAACGCACCGGCAGCCCTGTGGCTCTCTGTGTCCTTGTCTATCTGTTCCTGTGATACATGATTCTCTCTAAAATACTGTGTACTTTGTTGTTACGTTTATAATTTGTTGTGTTTCCCCTGCTAGAATGCTCGATCATGAGGGTAGATTTTTGGCCCTTAGCTCACTGATCCATCCCTCACACCTAGAACACTGCTCAGTGTAAGTGGGGCCTCAAAAATGTTTGATGAGTAAGTGGCAGTGAGTTTTTGCTTCATTATTTGGCCTAATTTACCTCCTTATGACTTGGTTCTCTGCCACCTCTTCTATCATTCTTTTCCTGGCTGTGGCACATACTAGGTTATTCATGTTTCCCGAGCAGGTAGCCCCGGTCCAGAGTGATAGTGCCATCCAGCCTCAGCTACCTTGGAACATGCTGATTCCCCATTTCCCCCCATCTCCAAAGTAGCCTCAGAGCAGAAGGCGTCCATCCAGGAGGCTCCAAAGGCTGCTAAGTCTCTCTGTGGGGAAAAGCATCTCAATGAAACTCATTCTTGCCAGGTGCCACAATTTTCCTTCTCTTCATGCTCTGCAATGTATAGTCAGCTCAGGGTCCACTCTTCAGCCAGAGCTGACAGTGCCCAGGACCCAGGTCTCCACCAGACACTGGCCACTTCTGTGAGTAATATCTCTGATGGAATAAGTTCAGCTTAACTGCTGATAATGAGAAGAGTCACTCCAGTCTCACAAAATGCTCCCCCAGGTGTTTGGACATGCAAATCATGTTGCAGGTGGGTAAATAGTGGACAGTTTAAAGATTACTTTCTCTTATGTGAAATTCTGTGATTTACCCCTCTCCTCCTCTTTTTCCTGTAAATACAAGGAGTATAAATAAAGTCGAGGGAGATGACAGATGCCGAGGTCTCAGAGAGAAAATGTGGACAGCAGTGGTTTTATTCTCATTTGGGCAACAAGATGAGTGAAGCCCATGGAGACACAGGTATGGTCATGAGGAAGGACTCGCAATATTCTAGTAACCTTCTTTGGGATTAAAAATACGTAGCTGTGCATGGAGTCTACCTACTCATAAGTGAAACTGAAGAATAAATAAAAACACCTGCCCAGCAGCTGGGTGGGAGGATTATTTCCCTAAGTGACCACTTCGCCACAGAGAGAACACAGCTGTGTATGAATAACAGTGTATGCAATTATACCAACAGGATAATTCCTTAAGTAGGTGGGAATATAAGCAAGCCTGATACAGGTGCTGCTTAGTGACTGGCACGTCAACGTGGTGGCTGTGTTATACTGAACGCATTCGACTTTGCAAAGTCTTTATCAAGCTTCCTCTACAGGTGGCACTGTGCTAAACTTTGGGGAGAAAGATGGAGAAAGTGGCCCACCCTCATATAAGTCACAGCTGAATGTAAGAGAAATATAAGAAATATGATTTGCTGTATAATGATCAACAAGTCAAGTCTCCTAATATTAAGGGACTGTAAGAGACACCCTGGAGGCACTGATCTCAAGTGGGAAGTGTGCATGCTGCATATTTCCAGCAGAACATCACAGGTCAGCAGAATCTCGAGGAATGCCTCAGTTGGAGAAGGGATTGGGTAGGAGAGTGTGATTAGCAAAAGAAAGATCTTGAGTAAAGGGATGAGGCCAAGGAAGGGTGAGCTAGAAGGCATATGTAAAGGACACGAGGCAGCCACAGACAGTGGAGGGCTTTCCTGCCATCCTTAAAGAGTTTGCACCTTGTATGGACAACTCCTAAGAGCATTTACCCAGGGAAAGATGAGATTGTTACCATTGCGAAGACTACCACCACTGGCTACACAAAGTGTATCAAAATTCAAGCAACTGGGTAGATGATGGTTTAAATTATTGAGAGAGACAGTGGGAGTTCCTGGAATGAGTGGGCCAAGAGAGTGAGGCAGAAGCTTCAAGGCCTTTTATGCTCACCTAAGCCCACACCCCATCATCTCTGCAATGCCTTATGACTCACCCAAGTGGGCCCTATTCAGCCTGGTAGGGACCCCACAAAGGTGTCAGCAGTAGGACCAGGGAATCCCTGGGGGTCCTCTCAATAGCTCTGTGAGTCCATAGTTTTTGCTGAACCTAAATAAGAGGCAACTACATGTATGTGTACAGAGGTATACCTGGGTGTTTAACTATTTTTAAATTACATGTTCATATATCTGCTTTTCCAACTAGGATTCTTACAGTAATAAAGATGCCTTGTTTATCTCAAATTCCTCACACTCTCATGAGGCTTGCCTCACTGCCTTCCCTGTGATTAGTGCTCACAACGATTTGATAATAGAGACGCTTACACACACACACAGACACTCTCCTACACATTTTTAGGTTTGCTTTCAGACATTTCAGAAATCTTAAGTCCAGCGTGGTTTTCACGTCAGCTGGGTCAGCTGGCAGCATTTACGCCAAGCACCTGTACATGACTTCCAGCACATAATGGAAACGGCAGGCTTTGTGTCCTCCCTCAGGAGACTGGAGCCCCTGCCGGGTGTGGACAGCAGATGTGTCCACACTCGGGGCCATGCTGCATTTCTGGATTAGATGTTCATTCGGGGAAAGGGGAGCAGAACAGCTTCATACTCAGGCTCCACCGCTAATGCTTTCCAGGCCCACAGCAGTCTTCTATACTTGCTTTTCTCCACTGACCTCGAGAGAGTGGAGGCAGCCCTGGGGAGTCTCAGAGTCTTGGTAAGGCAGAGGTCTTGCCTCTGATCTTCTAACTTGGAGCAGAGGCATGGCCTGGCCAAACCGCACTCGTGTGACATGTGCTCATTTGCCCAGAATGTGGTTGTGGGCACCCCAGAGCCCAGAGGCAGGTCACCTAATGGCACCCACAAACCTTGTGAGAATAGAGAGATGATGGCACATCATAGAGGCAGATGAGAAAGACAGGGCTTACCGGACTCCTGTGACCAATGGCTAATAAAAACCCAAACAAAAGCACCCTTTAAATGCAAACAGGGACAGACTTCCGGGAAGATGGCGACGTGAATGGACTGGCACAAAAAATTCCTCCCAACATTATATTTATTCACGAAAATACAGCAAATACAACTATCCCTAAAAGAGAGACCAGAATACACAGGAAAGTGCACAGCGTACAGGTACACCTGAGAGAACTTGGCAGCTGGTGAGGTGGACGGGATATGGAGCTGCAACCCGGCGGGACCAAGCGCTCCTCCCCCCAGAGCTCCGGCGGTCAGACCCTCCGGAGAGAGGACTCAGCACCTGGCAAAGCGGGACAGAGCCACAACCCAGTGAGACCAGAGCGCCCCTCCACCCCAGCACTCTGGTGGGAGTCCCGGCAAGGCGGGTACGGAGCCGCGACAAGGTGGGACCGAGCGCTCCTCAACTCCAGTGCTCCGGCGGGAGGAGAGGATTCAGAGCCGGGAGGGAGTGGAAGTCTGCGCCGGGAGTGCCGACACACAGCCTGCTGTGTAGCGGAGATTGGAGAGACAGAGGGCACAGGGTCCTAGCCCGGAATGTGCAAGTTGCCCACGGCAGGCTCCGGGAAGGAAAAAGAAGGGAAAAAGAAGGGAAGAAAACTGCGCGCTCTTTCCCAGCGGTCTTAAAGAGACAGGAGCTCAGTAGAGGGGCCGGATAGCCCTGCAAGCTGAGCCCACCAAGCTGGGAGTCCTGGGGAGCTTTGGACCCCTTAGCTGGCAACTGGGAAAGGGTGGCTGCTATTAAGACCCCCAAAGAGATCAACAGCTTCCCTTTCGTTCCCAACCCTGCCAGAGCTATACAGGGCCTTGCGGAGCAGTGTGGCCATGGCTCTGGAATAGTGGAGCAACAGCGCCACCTACGGCATTCACACAGAACCCACTCTCAGTGGCTTTTTTTTTTCTTTTTAGTTATTGTTTTTTCTCCCCTTTCTTTTCCTTTTTTTCTTTCCCTCTCTTTCAACAGCATCCCATTCATTCTCACCCCGGTCACAGCTTTAAAGGGCCGTGTGGAGCGACATGGCCACGGCTCTGGAATAGTGGAGCAATAGCGCCACCTACAGCATTCACACAGAAACCACCCCCGGTGGGCATTTTCGTGGTTTTTTTTGTTCTTTGTTTTTGTTATTGTTGTATTTCTTTTATGTGTTGCTGCTTTTTCTTTTTCTTTCTTTTCCTTTTACTCTCTCTCTTTTTACTTTTTTTATTAGTAGAAGTATTTTTTTTTCTTCTCTTTGTTTTCTTTTTTTCTTTTCTCTCCACTCTTCTCTTTCCTTTCTAAAGTCATAAAGAGCCCAGCGGACATACGTGACAAATACCAACAACTAATTCTATAGTCATGAGAAGACAGAAGAATATGATACAGACAAAGCTTCAGACAAACACCACTCCAGAGAGAGAATCAGAAGGAATCGACATGCATAGTCTTCCAGAAAAAGAATTCAGAATAAAAGTCATAGCCATGCTGACAGATCTACAGAAAAATGTGCAAGAGCTGAGGGAGGAAGTGAGGGAAGTGAGGAAAGACAATGCAGAAATGAGACAAGCCACTGATGGGCTCAACAGCAGATTGAATCAGGTTCAAGACATGATCAAGGAATTGAAATACAGGGAACAGGAATACAAAGAAGCTGAGGCAGAGAGAGATAAAAGGATCTCTAAGAATGAAAGAATATTAAGAGAACTATGTGAGCAATCCAAATGGAACAATATTCGCATAATAGGAGTACCAGAGGAAGAAGAGAGAGAAAAAGGGATAGAAAGTGTCTTTGAAGAAATAATTGCTGAAAACTTTCCCACACTGGGGAAGGAAATAGTCTCAAAGTCCACGGAAGCCCACAGATCTCCCAACACAAGGGACCCAAGGAAGACAACACCAAGACACATAATAATCAAGATGGCAAAGATCAAAAATAAAGACAGAGTATTAAAGGCAGCTAGACAGAGAAAAAAGATCACCTCCAAAGGAAAACCCATCAGACTGTCATCAGACTTCTCAACAGAAACCTTACAGGCCAGACGAGAATGGCATGATATATTTCATGTAATGAAACAGAAGGACCTTGAACCAAGAATACTGTATCCAGCACGATTATGATTTAAATATGACGGAGGGATTAAACAATTTCAAGACAAAAGAAAGCTGAGAGAGTTTGCCTCCCATAAACCACCACTACAGGATATCTTAAATGGACTGCTCTAGAGGGAAACACCCCTAAGGCTAAAAAGATGTCACCAGAGAAAATAAAATCATAGCAAAGAAAGCAGACCATCCAAATACCAACTAAAGGCAAACAATAAAACACCTAATATATAAAGAAAGGAGGAGGAAGAATAGGAAGGGAAAGATAAAGAAACATCAGACGGCGTTCACAATAACTTAACAAGAAAGTTAAGTTAGATTCTTAGATAGTAAAGAAGCAACCCTTGAACCTTTGGTAACCACGAATCTAAAGCCTGCAATGGCAATAAGTACATATCTATCAATAATCACCCTAAATGTAAATGGACTGAATGCACCAATCAAAAGACACAGAGTAACAGAGTGGATAAAAAAGCAAGACCCATCTATATGCTGCTTACAAAAGACTCACCTCAAACCCAAAGATATACACAGACTAAAAGTGAAGGGATGGAAAAAAATATTTCAAGCAAACAACAAAGAGAAAAAAGCAGGTATTGCAGTACTTGTATCAGATAAAATAGACTTCAAAACAAAGAAAGTAGCAAGAGATAAAGACGGACATTACATAATGATAAAGGGGTCAGTCCAACAAGAAGATATAACCACTATAAATATATATGCACCCAACACAGGAGCATCAGCATATGTGAAACAAATACTAACAGAAGTGAGGGAGGAAATAGACAGCAATGCAATTATTTTAGGAGACTTTTACACACCACTCACTCCAAAGGATAGATCAACCAGGCAGAGGATAAGTAAAGACACAGAGGCACTGATCAACACACTAGAAGAGATGGATCTAACAGATATCTACAGAACTCTGCACCCAAAAGCAGCAGGATACACATTCTTCTCAAGTGCACATGGAACATTTTCCAGAATAGACCACATACTAGGCCACAAAAAGAACATCAGTAAATTCAAAAATATTGAAATCCTACCAACCAATTTCTCAGATCACAAAGGTATAAAACTAGAAATAAATTTCAGAAAGAAATCAAAAAGGCTCACAAATACTTGGAGACTTAACAACATTCTCCTAATGAATCAATGGGTTAACGACCAAATCAAAACAGAAATCAAAGAATATATGGAGACTAATGACAACAACAACACAAAGCCACAACTTCTGTGGGACGCAGCGAAGGCAGTCTTAAGAGGAAAGTACATTGCAATCCAGGCCCATTTAAAGAAGGAAGAACATTCCCAAATGAACAGTCTAAGGACACAATTATTGAAATTGGAAAAAGAAGAACAAATGAGGCCCAAAGTCACCAGAAGGAGAGACATAATAAAGATCAGAGAAGAAATAAATAAAATTGAGAAGAATAAAACAATAAAAAAAATCAATGAAACCAAAAGATGGTTCTTTGAAAAAATAAACAAAATAGATAAACCCATAGCCAGACTCATTAAGAGAAAAAGAGAATCTACACACATAAACAGAATCACAAATGAGAAAGGAAAAATAACGACAGACCCCACAGAAATACAAAGAATTATAAGAGAATATTACGAGCATCTATATGCTAACAAGCTCCAAAACCTAGAAGAAATGGACAACTTCTTAGAAAAATACAGCCTTCCAAGACTCACCAAGCAGGAAACAGGAAAACTAAGCAGATCAATCACCAGCAATGAAATTGAATCGGTAATCAAAAAGTTACCCAAGAACAAAAGCCCTGGACCTGATGGATTCACCTCTGAATTCTACCAGACATATAGAAAAGAAATAACACCCATTCTCCTTAAAGTTTTCCAAAAAATAGAAGAGGAGGGAATACTTCCAAACTCTTTCTATGAAGCCAGCATCACTCTACTACCAAAACCGGGCAAAGACCTCACTAAAAAAGAAAATTACAGACCAATATCCCTGATGAACGTAGATGCAAAAATACTCAACAAAATATTAGCAAACTGAATTCAAAAATACATCAAGAGGATCATACACCATGATCAAGTCGGATTCATCCCAGGGATGCAAGGATGGTACAACATTCGAAAATCCATCAACATAATCCACCACATCAACAAAAAGAAGAACAAAAACCACATGATCATCTCCATAGATGCTGAAAAAGCATTTGACAATATTCAGCATCCATTCATAATTAAAACTCTCAACAGAATGGGTATATGTGGCAAGTACCTCAACATAATAAAGGCTATATATGACAAACCCACAGCTAACATCATACTTAATAGCGAGAAGCTGAAAGCTTTTCATCTAAGATCGGGAACAAGACAGGGGTGTCCACTCTCTCCACTGTTATTCAACATAGTACTGGAGGTCCTAGCCATGGCAATCAGACAAAACAAAGACATACAAGGCATCCAGATTGGTAAAGAAGAAGTCAAATTGTCACTACTTGCAGATGATATGATACTGTATATAAAAAACCCTAAAGACTCCACTCCAAAACTACTAGAACTAATATCTGAATTCAGCAAAGTTGCAGGATATAAAATTAAGACAGAAATCTGTTGCTTTCCTATACACTAATGATGAGCTAACAGAAAGAGAAATCAGAAAAACAATTCCATTCACAATTGCACCTAAAAGAATAAAATACCTAGGAATAAACCTAACGAAGGAAGTGAAAGACCTGTACTCTGAAAACTACAAGACACTCCTAGGAGAAATTAGGAAGACACTAACAAATGGAAATGCATCCCATGCTCTTGGCTAGGAAGAATAAATATTGTCAAAATGGCTATACTACCTAAAGCAATCTACAGATTCAATGCAATTCCTATCAAACTACCAACAGCTTTCTTCAATGAACTGGAACAAATAATTCTAAAATTCATATGGAACCAGAAAAGACCGCGAATAGCCAAAGCAATCCTGAGGAGGAATCAAACAGGGGGAATTACACTCCCTGACTTCAAGCTCTACTACAAAGCCACTGTAATCAAGACAATTTGGTACTGGCACAAAAACAGACCCACAGACCAGTGGAACAGAATAGAAAATCCAAGCATTAACCCATACACCTACAGTCAATTAATATTTGATAAAGGAGCCCTGGATATACAATGGGGAGAGGACAGCCTCTTCAGTAGCTGGTGTTGGAAAAATTGGACAGCTACATGTAAGAGAATGAAACTGGACTACTGTCTAACCCCATACACAAAGGTAAACTCAAGGTGGATCAAAGACCTGAATGTAAATCATGAAACCATAAAACTTTTAGAAAAAAACATAGGCAAAAATCTCTTGGACATAAACATGAGTGACTTCTTCATGAACATATCCCCCCGGGCAAGCGAAACAAAAGCAAAAATGAACAAATGGGACTATATCAAGTTGAAAAGCTTCTGTACAGCAAAGGACACCATCAGTAGAACAAAAAGACATCCTATAATATGGGAAAATATATTCATAAACGATTGCAGCACTATTTACAATAGCCAAGAAATGGAAGCAACCTAAGTGTCCATCAGTAGATGAATGGATTAAGAAGATGTGGTACATATACACAATGGAATATTATTCAGCCATAAGAAGAAAACAAATCCTACCATTTGCAACAACACGGATGAAGCTAGAGGGTATTATGCTCAGTGAAATACGCCAAGCCACAAAGGACAAGTATCAAATGATTTCACTCATAGGTGGAGTATAAGAATAGAAAAAGAAAAAAACTGAAGGAACAAAACAGCAGCAGATTCACAGAATCCAAGAACGGATTAATAGTTACCAAAGGGAAAGGGACTGGGGAAGAAGGGTGGGAAGGGAGGGATAAGAGGGTAAAACGGGCATTACGATTTGCAGACGTAAGGTAGGGGGGGCACGGGGAGGGCTGTACAGCTCAGAGAAGACACGTAGTGATTCTCATCTCACTACACTGATGGACAGTGACTGTAATAGGGTTGGTGGGGGGGACCTGATGAAGGGGGTAGTTTAATCATCACAATATTGCTCATGTAATTGTAGGTTAATGATACTAAAATAAAATAAATGGTAATAAATAAATAAATAAATAAATGCAAACAGTACTATGAGGCATGCTGACACAGTACAGCCAGAGACCCAAATGCTCTCAAGATAATTAGCAGATTTTGGCAATGCTCTCAACATCATGAAGTCCTAAGTAACTGTTTCTTCAAGAAATCCATTCTGTAGTTCACATTCTTCCAATATATCGGGGTCCTCCTTTTCCCTTTTGGGGGCCAAGACCAATGTTGCCTGAGTCAGTTTGCACGGTGCCAAGCCCGGTGAGACAAGGGGTGTCAGGTGATCACACACCATCCCAGACCCGTTGAGTCACACTGACAGATCTGGGTCCTCATATCTGTTTACTCTGCCCACCTGACCTCCTTTGAAGTCTACTTTGTAAATAATGACAGTCTGGATTTATATAGCAGACTGCTGGCTCCCAGACAGAATGATTTCCAAATCGTTCTCCGTAAAAAGTAACTCCTATGACTTGCTTGTTAACCTCTAACCCCCATAAACAAGGGAATATTTATTGGGTAAAGATATCAAAACAATGGCTATTGAGGAAGCAGAATGGAGGTGGGAGACGGTAATCCTATGTAATTTTGCAACACCTTAACTGCCTTATACAGTTTTTGACAACACATTTTTACTAAATTGAAACTTAATTTCTTCTGAAGAACGTTAGGAAAGTGGGAAACAATTGTGCTAAATCTTCTATATGGAAATTTTCTGGAGAGTGGTCCAGTTACACAGAAGGACATCAGAATTGGAATCCCAGTTTTGTCAACTATTAGCTGTGCAAATGGAGAAGTGGCTTATTATTCTAATTTCAGAGGTAGGAAAAATGAGACCAAATCATCAGCGTCTGTGTCTGAGGACTGAGACAAACTTGGGCCTCTATTCTGAGCATCTTGAGTTCAGCAATGAATTAGGGCTTTGGAAAAATTAAATGGGCCTATCCAAAGATTAAAACTCTCAGAGGTATACTGTGTGGTATTTACAAGCAAGTTAAGAATGCATTTTAAATTGATCCTTGATCATACTTTCATTCTTCTAAGCTTGTTCTGCCTCATTTTCTTCATGATAGTATTATAATCATATCCACTCCTCATTATAAAGCTGCTCTTTTTCTTCCTTGACATCCTGCCTTCATTGACTAATGATGTTGGAAGCTGTCCCTGAGATATTTATAAAGTTCAGGAGATTAGAAAGGAATGTTACATTATATGCATTATTTTAAGTTTCTTACCTACAAAATAAATTTGCCAAAATTAGCATTCGTAACATAAACTAAGCACCTATTGCTACACGTGTGAGGTTCTGAGAATCCAGCTGAAGTTGTCCTCATTTGGGCCAGTGCTTCGCCATTCTCTGTCCCTACAGCATTCAGGTAAATTTGACCATCCTCTTCTCTCTCCTGTTCCCTGACCTTTTCAGTTATCACTGGAGTTTCTTCTTAAATACGTCACCCTTTCTTTTTTCTCTTGCCTGGGGTCCTTAGGAAAACCTTTCCTCACCCAGCTCATTATCACCTCTGTGTCTCCTCTTAATGGTCCCCTTGCTTATTCAACGTACTTATATTAAACCATTCCTTTTTAGTCTGTATTCTAACTCTGTGTTTTTCTAGTCTGTTTCCAATTCCTTGAGGGCATGGAGTTTATCTAATTCAACTCTGTTTCTAGCATGTAGCATTGTAAGTGGCCATAATTAGTTCAATAAATATTTGTTGATGATAAATATAGATGAGCTCATTTTTATTTATATTCAAAGATAGTTTTATTGATATTAATGCTTTTACCCAATCTTTTTTAGTTTTTTTCTAAATATCAACAAAGAGCAAAAATTAATTCATCCTTAGACTAATACCCAAAATTTAGAACCAGTTTTAGAGAGTCCTTTTTTCAAAATCTATACTTCTGTATTATTTAATAGTCTTCCCAAAGAAGTCTCTGAACTAAATGTTGATTTATCAGAATTATATTTGGGTAACTATAAAATATTCTTCAAGTCCCAGCAACTAATCTTGGTAGAAATTAAATTACACCAACGTGTTATAAAATCCTACCATTTAAATGTACCTTAGAGGTCATTCAGTCCACCTTTTAAAAAATTTACATGAAACTTATTTAGATTGATTTATATTTACGTGCCCAGGAAAGATAGGCAGAATGTTATTTCATTCACTCCAAAACGAAGGTATGAAAATGAACCAGCGCACATTTGAATTTTCAGAACGGAGTTCACGTTTACAAGACAAAGTGTCGGCCACGATATGATTCAGTGGTGATATATTAGTTTACAAAACAATTAAATTCCCATAATTTACTGCACCCAAAGTTTATTTCTGGTTCACCCAGATCTGGTGTATTTGGGAGGGGCTTTCCTCCATTCCAGCCTGCAATCTGACACGCGTCCCCTGGCACGGATGCAGAGCTGTGAGCAGCCGTGTAGGTGGCACGCCCTCTCTTAACCACCTGGGACCAAAATTTTATGTTTTTTGGTCCCCTGTATTTGGCTAAAACTATAGTCATACTGGTCTGCCAGACCTACCCTAGCCAGTCTCCCATGCCATGCCCTGGTCACCAACCATTAAATGCATTATCTTCCTACACATGTAAGAGCCAAGAGAGCCAATACAAATACCATCCTGTCTCTTCATCCAGGTCAAAGGGCGGGGTCACGACTGTGCCCCGTAAGGAGAAAGGAACCAGGAATGAGAATGTACAGGCATTCTATCCCCCGGAGTGTTCCTATCAAATATGCTACAATGGGTGTCTCTCATGGCCAAAATCAAATTTGTGCTTATCACAGTTCAGTTATCCTCAGAGACCAGAGACGAAGAACAGACAAAAAACAAAGGCATGGCTCCTCCAGTCAGTTCAACAGGACGTGTCAGGGTCGCTGTTTCATGGCCCTTGGAAGGACTTGGTACAGTCAGTCAAGATTTGATATCTGTGGAGTTGTGACCTCTGGCTTGTTTTAATTTTATTTTAGTATTATTTTCAGTAAAAACTAAGTATGCATTTGATGAACTAAAGAAAGAGCGAGGCCATTTCTCCAGCCATGAAGTGAGTCCTGCACCCAACCCGCATGCTGCTGTCCAAAGTCAGAGCATGAAGGAAGCACGATTAAAATCCATACCTTTTCATGAAAAATTTGAATACAATTGTACAAAGTAGCCTGAAGGTGATTTACTACATGGTCTCTGCTTTCCTTCACGTTCAGTCAGATATTCCTAATATCTGTATAAAATCACAGGCTATAAACTGCAGCAAGGCACAGCCCTACAGGAGTCTGTGACTTAAGTTTAGCTTTTCTGAGCTCTTTGAGGCTAAATAAACATGGTTAGCAATAGAATATTTCTAAGCTTACATTTGACTAAAACCTAGACTCAAACCAATTAACAAAAATCAGCTATACAAAAGCAGGATTAGAGAAGTAATTACAGAGCCATCCGATGCCTCTTTAAGAAAATCAGATATTAGCTCCAATCCATCCCTTAGAACTTTGCTAATAACAAGTAACAACAAACAGGTCAATTTGAATTTCAGTCTAATAGTTTCTCAGTTAAAGCATAAAATGTATTTTTAAACATCAGAAGACCCGAGCATTGATACAAAAAGCTGGTTAGTTAGTTCAGGTGACAACAGTGGCATACAACACAGGAAGATTTATTTTCTGTCTCTGACTTTAAGTATATGTAAAAAGAAATTCTTGTAGCATAATTTTTGAATTTTCGTAGCATAATTGGGAAAAAAATATAGCCCTAATTTCCAATAGCACAAAGTTATAAGGACTTTGAAAAATGAAAATATTATAATCTATTTCTCATTCTACAAAAGAAATCAAATAAAAATGGGAATGAAGGGACTTAGGATAGAAACATTCTGAAGAAACATTCAGAACCAAAAGGACAAGAAAATGAGGATAAAAATACATTATGATGTATCCAGGTATTATGTTCTTTGACCAGATATAGCTTCAAATTTGGATCTGTGTTGGGAAGCCAATCAGAAGAAAGAAATATAATCAGTTAGTGCATATTAATTAATTAAGAAAGAGAAAAATAGACTTCTGGGAAGATGGCGGTGTGAACGGAGCGGTAGAAATTTCTTCCCAACATTATATTTATCCACGAAAACACAGCAAATACATTTATCCCTAAAAGAGAGACCAGAACACACAGGAAAGCGCATGTCGTGCAGCCACACCGGAGAGGACTCGGCACCCGGCGAGGCGGCGCACCAGCGGGCATCCACACTGGAGAGGACTCGGCACCCGGGGAAGCGGCATACCGGCGGGCAGCTACACCTGAGAGGACTGGACATCCGGCGAGGCGGCGCACCGGCAGGCAGCTACACCTGAGAGGACTTAACATCCAGTGAGGTGGTGCACCGGCGGGCAGCCACACAGGAGAGGACTCAGCACCTGGCGAGGCGGTCATAAAGAGCCCAGCTGACATACGTGACAACTACCAGCAACCAATTCCAAAGCTATGAAAAGACAGAGGAATATGGTACAGACAAAGCTCCAAATCCAGAGAACCCCAGAGAGAGAACCTGAAGGAATGGACATCCACAGTCTTCCTGAAAAAGAATGCAGAATAAAAGTCATAGCCATGCTGACGGATCTACAGAAAAATGTGCAAGAGCTGAGGGAGGAAATGAGGAAAGACTATGCAGAAATGAGACAAGCCATCGATGGGCTTAACAGCAGACTGGATGACGTACAAGAGACTGTCAATGAAATACACAATAGAGAACAGGAATACAAAGAGCTGAGGCAGAGAGAGATAAAAGGATCTCTAAGAATGAAAGAATATTAAGAGAACTGTGTGACCAATCCAAATGGAGCAATATTCGCATTATAGGCGTACCAGAGGAAGAAGACAGAGAAAAAGGAATAGAAAGTGTCTTTGAAGAAATAATTGCTGAAAACGTTCCCACGCTGGGGAAGGAAATAGTCTCACAGTCCACGGAAGCCCACAGATCTCCCAACACAAGGGACACAAGGAAGACAACACCAAGACACGTAATAATTAAGATGGCAAAGGTCAAAGATAAAGACAGAGTATTAAAGGCAGCTAGAGAGAGAAAAAAAATCACCTACAAAGGAAAACCCATCAGACTGTCATTAGACTTCTCAACAGAAACTTTACAGGCCAGAAGAGAATGGCATGATATATTTTACGTAATGAAAAAGAAGGGCCTCGAACCAAGAATATTGTATCCAGCACAATTATCATTTAAATATGACGAGGGATTAAACAATTTCAAGACAAACAAAAGTTGAGAGAGTTTACCTCTCATAAACCACCACTACAGGATACCTTAAATGGACGGCTCTAGAGGGAAGCACCCCTAAGGCTAAAAAAATGTCACCAGAGAAAATAAAATCATAGCAAAGAAAGCAGACTATCCAAATACTAACTAAAGGCAAAGAATAAAACACCTAATATATAAAGAAAAGAGGAGGAAGAATAGGAAGGGAGAGATAAAGAAACATCAGACGGTGTTCACAATAACTTAACAAGAAAGTTAAGTTAGATTCTTAGATAGTAAAGAAGGTACCCTTGAACCTTTGGTAACCACAAATCCAAAGCCTGCAATGGCAATGAATACGTATCTATCAATAATCACCCTAAATGTAAATGGACTGAATGCACCAATCAAAAGGCACAGAGTAATATAATGGATAAAAAAGCAAGACCCATCTATATGCTGCTTACAAGAGACTCAACTCAAACCCAAAGATATACACAGACTAAAAGTGAAGGGATGGAAAAAGATATTTCATGCAAACAACAAAGAGAAAAAAGCAGGTGTTGCAGTACTTGTATCAGACAAAATAGACTTCAAAACGAAGAAAGTAGCAAGAGATAAAGAAGGACATTACATAATGATAAAGGGGTCAGTCCAACAAGAAGATATAACCATTATAAATATATATGCACCCAACACAGTAGCGTCAGCATATGTGAAACAAATACTAACAGAAGTGAAGGAGGAAATAGACAGCAATGCAATTACTTTAGGAGACTTTAACACACGACTCACTCCAAAGGATAGATCAACCAGGCAGAGGATAAGTAAAGACACAGAGGCACTGAACAACACACTAGAACAGATGGACCTAACAGACATCTACAGAACTCTGCACCCAAAGCAGCAGGATACACATTCTTCTCAAGTGCACATGGAACATTTTCCAGAATAGACCACATACTAGGCTACAAAAAGAACCTCAGTAAATTCAAAAATATTGAAATCCTACCAACCAATTTCTCAGATCACAAAGGTATAAAACTAGAAATAAAGTTTAGAAAGAAATCAAAAAGGCTCACAAATACATGGGGACTTAACAACATTCTCCTAATGAATCAATGGGTTAACGACCAAATCAAAACAGAAATCAAAGAATATATGGAGACTAATGACAACAACAACACAAAGCCACAACTTCTGTGGGACGCAGCAAAGGTAGTACTAAGAAGAAAGTATATTGCAATCCAGGCCTATTTAAAGAAGGAAGAACATTCCCAAATGAACAGTCTAAAGACACAATTACTGAAATTGGAAAAAGAAGAACAAATGAGGCCCAAAGTCACCAGAAGGAGAGACATAATAAAGACCAGAGAAGAAATAAATAAAATTGAGAAGAATAAAACAATAGAAAAAAATCAATGAAACCAAAAGCTGGTTCTTTGAAAAATTAAACAAAATAGATAAACCCCTAGCCAGACTCATTAAGAGAAAAAGAGAATTTACACACATAAACAGAATCAGAAATGAGAAAGGAAAAATAACGACGGACCCCACAGAAACACAAAGAATTATAAGAGAATATTACGAGCATCTATATGCTAACAAGCTGCCAAACCTAGAAGAAATGGACTTCTTAGAAAAATACAGCCTTCCAAGACTGACCAAGCAAGAAACAGAAAAACTAAACAGACCAATCACCAGCAACGAAATTGAATCGGTAATCAAAAAACTACCCAAGAACAAAACCCCCGAACCTGACGGATTCACCTCTGAATTCTACCAGACATATAGAGAAGAAATAACACCCATTCTCCTTAAAGTTTTCCAAAAAATAGAAGAGGAGGGAATACTTCCAAACTCTTTCTATGAAGCCAGCATCACTCTAATACAAAAACCGGGCAAAGACCTCACCAAAAAAGAAAATTACAGACCAATATCCCTGATGAATGTAGATGCAAAAATACTCAACAAAATACTAGCAAACCGAATTCAAAAATACATCAAGAGGATCATACACCATGATCAAGTGGGATTCATCCCAGGGATGCAAGGATGGTACAACATTCAAAAATCCATCAACATCATCCATCACATCAATAAAAAGAAGAACAAAAACCACATGATCATCTCCATAGATGCTGGAAAAGCATTTGATAAAATTCAGCATCCATTCATGATTAAAACTCTCAACAAAATGGGTATAGACAGCAACTACCTCAACATCATAAAGGCCATATATGACAAACCCACAGCTAACATCATACTGAACAGCAAGAAGCTGAAAGCTTTTCATCTAAGATCGGGAACAAGACAGAGGTGCCCACTCTCTCCACTGTTATTCAACATAGTACTGGAGGTCCTAGCCACGGCAATCAGACAAAACAAAGACATAAAAGGCATCCAGATTGGTAAAGAAGAAGTCAAACTGTCACTATTTGCAGATGACATGATACTGTACATAAAAAACCGTAAAGACTCCACTTCAAAACTACTAGAACTATTATCTGAATTCAGTAAAGTTGCAGAATACAAAATTAACACACAGAAATCTGTTGCTTTCCTATACACTAACGATGGACTAACAGAAAGAGAAATCAGAAAAACAATTCCATTCACAATTGCATCAAAAAGAATAAAATACCTAGGAATAAACTTAACGAAGGAAGTGAAAGACCTGTACTCTGAAAACTACAAGACACTCCTAGGAGAAATTAAAGAAGACACTAACAAATGGAAATGCATCCCATGCTCTTGGCTAGGAAGAATAAATATTGTCAAAATGGCTATACTACCTAAAGCAATCTACAGATTCAACGCAATCCCTATCAAACTACCAACAGCTTTCTTCAATGAACTGGAACAAATAATTCTAAAATTCATATGGAACCACAAAAGACCCCGAATAGCCAAAGCAATCCTGAGAAGGAGGAATCAAACAGGGGGAATTACGCTCCCTGACTTCAAGCTCTACTACAAAGCCACAGTAATCAAGACAATTTGGTACTGGCACAAAAACAGACCCACAGACCAGTGGAACAGAATAGAAAATCCAAACATTAACCCAAACACCTACAGTCAAATAATATTTGATAAAGGAGCCCTGGATATACAATGGGGAGATGACAGCCTCTTCAGCAGCTGGTGTTGGAAAACTGGACAGCTACATGTAAGAGAATGAAACTGGACTACTGTCTAACCCCATACACAAAGGTAAACTCAAGGTGGATCAAAGACCTGAATGTAAATCATGAAACCATAAAACTCTTAGAAAAAACATAGGCAAAAATCTCTTGGACATAAACATGAACGACTTCTTCATGAACATATCCCCCCGGGCAAGGGAAAGAAAAGCAAAAATGAACAAATGGGACTATATCAAATTGAAAAGCTTCTGTACAGCAAAGGACACCATCAGTAGAACAAAAAGACATCCTACAATATAGGAAAATATATTCATAAACAATTGCAGCACTATTTACAATAGCCAAGAAATGGAAGCAACCTAAGTGTCCATCAGTAGATGAATGGATTAAGAAGATGTGGTACATATACACAATGGAATATTATTCAGCCATAAGAAGAAAACAAATCCTACCATTTGCAACAACAAGGATGAAGCTAGAGGGTATTATGCTCTGTGAAATAAGCCAAGCCGAAAAGGACAAGTATCAAATGATTTCACTCATAGGTGGAGTATCAGAATAGAAAAAAAAAAAAAAAACTGAAGGAACAAAACAGCAGCAGATTCACAGAATCCAAGAACGGACTAATAGTTACCAAAGGGAAAGGGACTGGGGAAGAAGGGTGGGAAGGGAGGGATAAGAGGGTAAAAGGGGCATTACGATTAGCAGACATAAGGTGGGGGGGCACGGGGGGGACTGTACAACTCAGAGAAGATAAGTAGTGATTCTCATCTCACTACACTGATGGACAGTGACTGTAATAGGGTTGGTGGGGGGGACCTGATGAAGGGTGTAGTTTAATCACCATAATATTGCACATGTAATTGTAGGTTAATGATACCAAAATAAATTGTAAATAAAAAATTAAATTAAATTTAAAAAAAAGAGAAAAATAAAAAAAAAACAATTTTTCAGTCCAAAAGTATTTTCTGGACTGACAACTGGAAGAAATTTCTTCCTTGAATGTCCCTGCATGGGGACTGGATTAGGTTTTTTAAAATGTGTTGGTAATACATGTGACATTATGTTTCCTTTGATTTGTTTCTTTAAATGCTTCATGATTAGGGTTATACTATCTCGTAAGTTACCATAATCCATTTACTCAACAGCCGCCAATTGCATATATACTAGTGCTCGGTGGAACAGAAGTGGTGAATGGGTCACACTGTTCCTACCCTCCCTGTGTGCACAGGCTGGTGGAAATATAAGCAATGAAGTCACAGGGCTGGGGACGCCGATCAAAGAGGGCAAAGGAAGAGAGCAAGCAAGGAGTTTTGCTTCTGGGGAAGTCCAGGGAGCAAGTCCTGGCCTTTCAGGGAACTGCAGGTCTGAAGGGGGCACAGGGACTGTGAAGAAAAGGGAAGGGGTGAGGCTGCAGGTGCCCTGGTTACCCACACGGTGAAAGGCCTGTACACGTGGTAAGGGGTCTGGCCTTCAGCAGGAGGGCAGCCAGCCCAAGGGAAACTGAATGAAAGCGATTCTGTGACTTACCAAAAAACAAAAAAATGCAACACTGAACTCCGACCACGCCACATGAGGACCTTTAACACGCTAAAACGGCCCATGGTGTGAAGGGGAATTCAACGCTTGTTCCCTGAGATCCGCTGCCGTCTGTAACAAGCAGCTGGTTCCTACTCCAAGAGGCGCTGGACAGCAAGGGAGCAGCCAGTTCCCTCCGCCCTGAGCCTCTCAAGCACGCTCACCCCAGCGCCCCTGCACAGGCCGCGCCTCTGGAACCAGCCTCACACCAGCCACGGCACTTCTCTGATGGATGCCCCAGGCCCAGAGCATCTGTTCATCTTTGTGTCGTGTAGGGAATGCGATGCCTCATGCTTACTGCCTTCTGGCGAAGGAAGACAATTCTTTGCTACCAAAATTAAACCAGCTTTACAAACTGTCAGCATTTTTTTTGCAGTATATCTTCAATGAACTGTGGACAGAGACTTTGCCTTTTCTTGGAAAGATGGACTTAGAAACTTCTCTTCCCTGTGGATCGGGACAAAGGAAAAACACGTCTTCTGTATGAAGCCTCACCCTTTCCCACAGGGCACCCAGCAGCCCCACCCCTGCCCAGACACAGCCACCCGGAGAGACTGCTCTCCCATAGAGCTGGGATTTCATTTCTTTACCCAAGGGAAAACTGAAATCCTTAAGGAACAGCATCCAGCACCGCCTGCCATCTGACAGTGCACGAAGCGGCCAACTGTGCTTCGCCTCGGTGCCTGATGAGGCCACTTCACGTTTCAGGCATTGGCTCTAAGTGCGCTAGTGTAAGCATGAGACATAAAGAACGTGGGGCGCACGTATGGGGGAAACGATTTTAAGATTCAGCCCAACGCAGTGAGGACACAGCCTTGCCGTTGCTGCGCCTGAATAGTCCACATCTGGGAACAAACATGTGGCCCCCACAGCTCGGTGCCTCTCTGCAAGGGTTCTAATTAAGGTCCAGGAAACCACACCATTATCAAGGGAAGAGGACTTCAGAGAGCAAGTGCTATCAAAGCTGTATTAAAATAAAAGTGAAAACCTACTGCAGGACTAGAGAGAGGGTACTGTGAGGTGCTGGACAATGGGACCGCAGCCAGGAATTCAGTGCCGAGTCCCTCACAGATCATCTACTCTGGTAGCTTTGTTCTCCTTTATAGACACCTTATTAACGAGGACTCCTTCCCCAAACTTGCTGACAGAGTCCTCTTTAACATGGTGGCCATATGTGCTAAGGGGAACAATTAATAGCACGTGACTTGGAAACCAGTAAGTGTGGCTCCAATCCTACCGCAATCTCAGTGACCTCATAAGTCACAAGACTTCATAGAGCATTTCTCCAGGACACCGACTTCTCAAAATACTGTCGGCCCCACAGATATGTGAGGTTAAGCTGTTTGGCTCATGCAAAAGAACTGGAATGACAAAGCTGTGCATGTTAATCTTCAAAAAGGTGAACTTAGAGGATGTAATTGGTGTTTTCTGTCATCTGCTAGTCTGTCAAAAAGAAATTGGGATTTGATTTATTGGTCTTCAGTGCTCCAGAGGGCAAACTGTCTCCCAGAAGTAAAAAATACTGGGAAGAAAATTTTCCCTTAATAAAAGATTTTTATTTTTTACTTGGGTCTGTGATAACCATCTGTCATAAATGCTTTGTAGAGAAGTTTTCTGCCCTGGTGGATAAGTTGGAACACCTCTAGGGCTGCTTTGGACTCTATGCAATCCAGCCTTGTAGAGAGTGGAGAGGGACAGAGACAAGGGCCGGCATTCCACGTCTGTGAGGAAGGGTGAGTCTGTTCACTGAAACAGGACTCTGAAGGCCACTCACCTGATTGCCCATCTGTACCTCTACTCCCTCCTCCCACTACACACCCTGCTAATGGCTTCCAGAGGCAGAAGTCCAAGACGCAGTAATCTTGTATGATGACTAAACATCCTTTTATGCCAGGAGGATCAACTCCAACACTCAAACAAACTGAATTAGTGCCTAATGCAGAAACCAGAGCACTCTCTGGCTTTAGAAGTAGTCCAAGTCACCGGTTTCCAGCCTGACTGGCGTCTCCCTAGAGGAAAAAATCTCTTCGTTTCATTTTAGCTGTTGGCGACAAACTTTGGGGGATACAGCTGACCAAAGGGCATCGAATTAAAATGCACGTGGAGGCTCTTGGGTCGCGTGAAACCATGACTATGTACGTCGAGGTCATGAACACATGTTTCTCACTTCCTAAAAGCAAATGTTTTGATTGGACTTGATTTGCATTTGGGATAAGTACAGTTGAAACAGAGATGAGAGTCTAAGCTGTTTGGAAAGAAGGAACTAAGTTTGACCTGAATTTTACTTAGTGTAAATTAGCCCTTTAGGGAGAATAATTTACACAAGAATAATTACTTGTCCTGCTTGTGGCCTGGCTGGGCTTATGGTGCCAGCATAAAAAGCATTTCATGAGAACTCTTTTACAGTACATGGAAAGCCTTCCTTTGCTCGGACTGCTCTCCCTCCCAGACCCTAGGGGACAGCCGTCTCTCTGGGAATGCAGCCATGCAGGCAGACCTGGCCTAGTATTCGGCTGCAGCTAGCTACTCACTACTCACCAGTGGTCGATGGACCTGGTAGATGGAAACAGAAAGTGCACTAGAAGCAGAGAGGACGAGAGGAAGCCAAGGCAGATGATTTCTCCTTCATAACATTGCAGGCAGACCTTCACGAGCAATCCTATTACGGAGACTAGTGACGTATGAAGTGACAGCATGAATGTATCCTTTTCCTACTCCGCTCAGATGCTTTCCTATCATCGCTGACCTTCACGGATGAGGACCATATAGACAGGGGTACTGTTACCCTGGATATTAGCACAGTAAGACCAATACTGAAGAGAAAAAGTTTCAGGTATCAAACTCTAAATATTTTCATTCCTAATATTAAATCACCAGTATTTAGGAGGATACCCTGTCACATTGCTACAACTCAGCACTTCATTGCCACTAAAAAAGTCAGGACTCCAACTGAACCTGTTTGAAATTAATCTGAAATTCTTATTGAGATCAACTCCTGGTACTGTTGCCAAGAATACAGTATGGCCAGGATATCCCACTTTCATCACAGGCAGTTCTTAACATCCTACCAACAGTGTGTCAGGCATTATGTTTGGAATATGTCTTCTTTCAGTGCCTCCCCCACTATTAACTCTGCTGTGAACCATCTCTACCGCTCCCAAAATTCACACAGTATCCAAAACCTAAGATCTGTTTCTCTTTGTTTCCCTGTATGCTGATCTGAGTAACTAGTTTACTAAAAAAGGGGAAGGCGGCAAAAATTAAATAAGAATAATTTAAGCATTGCATTCACCCATATGTTGCTTAATTTCTACCCAAGATTTGTCTTTAATTAAGAAGAACGCATGTGTTATGTCACGAGCAAGTTAATCTTTCTGTGTTTTCTTTACCACCATTCATTATGGAATAAATGTTGTTCTCTCTATTCACTCAGATGATTGGACAAATCTGAACACTTAGTAGAATCTCTGCTTGGACTTAGGAAAGTGAGCAAGAGAGGGAAGTAACAGGATAGCTGTTAGAGCAGCTCAGGCATATGTGGCTGTATTTGGTTGAAAGGGATCATTCATCCATTCAGATTCAGGGGTTAAGGGAACCATAGGTTGCTATTCTCATTTCATTTTAAAAAGTAATGCTTCTCATAGGATAGCCTTCTGGATTCTTTCTCAAGAAACAGTATTAAAATTTGAACCCATTAAGAACACGTTAATTTTAAACAGTTGGAATTCAGATGCAGAGTTACTGCTAAGTGATTCCTTATGTTCAAATGCAACATTCAGTGTAGTTTCAAGTTTGCTTGGGGCACAATCTTGTTACTGTGTACCTGAAAAGCTGAAATGTCCAAAAATGTTATAGATGTTTGACCAAACTGGGAGAGCACTTTTAAACTGTGATCTGACATTTCAAAATATAATGCAGTGATATAACTCTAATCATTCAAATGATCACCAATAACAAAAACTGCATTTAAACAAAAAGCTTCAGAAATTCAAGAACCTCTGTAGTACAGACACCCTGCCCACGTCATACTCCACTTACTTTAGGACACGTAGGATAAAATTGCAGCTCTTTCTCATCTAGGACGGTTAATACAGTTAAAGCAAAAAGATATTCACGGCTGTTCATCTGATAAAAAGGTGTATCAAAAACTCAACTCTGAAATGTAACCCATCTCCCAGGCTTTGCTCTGAGAAGTTTCTTGACAAAATAAATCAACCAGGTCAATGAATCAAATGGTTGCTTAAGTTCTAAAAGAATGTGTCACAGTGAAGAAATTACAGACTCATTCCTTTCCTTAATCAGTTTGATTATCTGAAGATAGGTGATACTACCTATAGGGATTGCTTGAGCCAGGCTGCCAAAAGAATTCTAGCCTGTTCTTGTTGTTTTACCTTAAAAAACAAAAGGACCCCAGCAAAGGCAGGCATTTTCACTGAATTCCTGTTCATGTGCTGCATTATTGGGCTCCATTTTCCTTTGCATTTGCAGACCATACACCTTCATTATTATTTCTTAACCTTGTCTTGAGTAGGAAAGATGAGAGGAGTAGATGTAGTCTTTGCACAGATGGACAGATGCTTTTGAGAAAGAAGAGCAGAGCAAGGCTTTTACTCTGCAGGGGCAGGTCGAGGATGGTATGTGCTTCTAGTCAGTAAGTAGATGACTGGCAGTGAAAATCATAAGGCTGCTGTGGTTCATAAGGGAAACAGAAGTCATGGGAAAACAAAGCTTAGATATTGTCATGATCTACATTTCTTCTGATAATTTTCAACAAATTATTTTCTTTACTTTGAAATTAACTGTTGAACTGTGTTGCTGGAATGTGATAAAGATTACAGTAATGGAGTATTATTTATTAGCATGACAAGAAGACCCTGATAATGTCTATCTTCTAGAAAGTTCATTTTCATTGGTTATATGGCACAACTCTCATTTTTTAATAGAATGCTTTGCACTGCATATTATATAATTGCTTTTCTTCAGAATTTTATCAGTTTTGTTTTTTAAATACCTTGAACAATACCTTATATATTGTGTTCAATAATTACCTACTACTCCATTATTTTAGCTTTTGCACAAGAAAGCTAAGTAAGGACAAGTACAGACCTCAGTGAGTCTTCTTTATTTCTACTAAGAACAACCAAAACAAGGTAAGTCAGCTACATCCATTTATATAAAATGAAAGATAAAAGCTATTTCTTGTCTGTTTTGTTTTCCTTATCCAAGGGTTTGGATTTTTGGTTTTGTTTTGTTGTTTTGTTTTTTGGTCAGAAAATTTAAGAATGACAACATATCCTCTGTCATTTTACAAAATATGTATGCCCATCTGTTCAAATTAAATAAACAGGCATATATCACGCATCTAATATGTATACAAACAATATTCTGGATGCTGTTATGGTTACAGAAGATCCATATCTCAGAAAATGCCTTTTTTTTTTTTAAAGTAGGCCACTTAAAAAGAAAGTTACATGATTATTTACATTTTACATAGATCTATCCTATGTCAAGACTACAAATTACTTAGGAGTATGAATACATATATATGTATATACACATATATGACCTTAGTTATATGTTGGATACTCACTTGTAGATGTATATACACATGAGTATATATCTGTACATCTATATCTTAAAGATATGTATCTATATATGTATCTGAATAAAGACAAGAGAAAAGAGAAAGACAAGATTTTAGCATAACATTAAAAAACACTTTTTAATAAGCCTTTAAGTGAAATATTTGTGAGAGTCTGTGCTTTAAAGCTGTTATTAGTTTAACAGGTGTTCATCTACATAAATTGGGATAAAACAGATGTCTTTATCTGATGTGTATTTCCTCTGGCAGGTCTAATGCCTGAGCCGTGATGGCAGACAGCCATTCGGTTTACTGTTTACTTTCTGTTCAATGGGACACTGTCCTTCTTCTGAGTGACAGTTGTATTGAGATTATCTCTCCTTTAAAAAATGATGGCATCTTAGAGATTTGCTTCACAGGAACATTTTTGATTGCTGTATTTTTTAGTATCAGTGACTCTATAAAGAACACTCTGGGGGACCGGCATGAATTAAACTGTAACTGCCCTCAGCTTTCAGGTTTTGGCAGACAACAGTATCACACACTTGGGAGATCTTCTTAGACCATAGTTTATGTTTCTCTCCATCTTAAGTATCTGAAGTTAAAAAAACCAAGCACCAAGATCAAGAGAAACCGCAGAAATAAGCTAAAAACAATAAACAGTGAGTTTAAAGGGCGCCTGCAATTGCTGATAAAAAGTGGAAATATCAATCATTTATACTTTTGTGTAATGCTACATATCAACAAGTCTATCAAACCAGAGTGACAACTACATCACTGAGCATTCCGTAAGTGCTCACTGGATGCTCTTCACTATGAGGATATTTAGTGCTGTATAAACAAGCAATAGGCTCTTCATCTGAGGGGACCAGCACTCAGCAATTATTCGCTGACTTACACTTCCCACTACCTTCACTGCACTGAATGTAAAGGACTCTTGTACCACTTGCTCTAGGGGGTTCTCAGTTAACAAATGCTGTAAATTTACTTGAGAGGAGTCTTAAAGTGGCTTCCAAACTACTGAAGTACATGCCCAAGCATTCCAGCTTTTGGGCCTTCCCATCACTGCCACCTGCATCTTGGGCTAAAAGTGTAAAGAGACATAAGGGTCTGTTACCTTCAACTGTCCAGTGCTCCGTGAGCACGTCCACTGGTATAAATGATTTCTGATTATAACAGTCCATTTAATCATGAGCTCTGTTGGTTGATGCTAAATAATTTAAACAAATTTTGTATATTCTAGTCCATTATTTTCACATCAGGTAAGTAATTTTAAGAAGGAAGAAAACTCATTTATGCACCATGATGGTTAAAGTAGAAATTAAAAAATGACAGCAGAACACGTGGGGTTGGTGGGGTATTGACTTGATTGGCCAGGATGAGTCACTCTTTTCAGTAAAAGCGAAACTCCACGTGCATAATGCCCATGCAGGTAGTTCTAGATGCTGAGGGTGTGGGTGCGGGAGAGAGTAGGGGGATGGAGAGAGAATGAAACCATTTGGCATCCTGTAGTTTCATTTATTCAGCAGCACTTTGGTGCATATGGTTCAGAGCGTGCTCTCCCATTTTCTGTGTCACCTTTCATCAGGGCAAGCACGAAGGATCCATCTGAATTTCGCCTGTTTGGTGTCCCAGCAAAATGGATCTATGGTCTCTGCTAGGCTCTGTGAAGGGCTCCCCAAGGATCACTCTGACTGCTGTGAGTTGGGTTGCCCTCTGTGGATTCATGTGTTGAAGTCCAAAACCCAGTACCTCAGAATGTGACTCTACTTGGAGACAGACTATTTCAGTGGTAATAAAGTAAAAATCAGCTTTCCAGGGTGGGCCCAAACCCAATAGGACTAGTGCTCTCATGAGCGGTTATGACACAGGCCACAGAGGGAGGACCGTGTGAGACACACAGAGGATAAAATGACCACCCATGAGCCAAAGAGAGAGGCTTCAGAAGAAGCCACCTTTTCCCCAGAAGAAACCTCATCTGGACCTATCTGCACGTGCAGCATGAACACAGAGCCTGCACTTTGACCTCACAGATGCCCAGATTGGGAGGAAACACATTTCTGTTGTTGAAGCCACCCTGTCTGGTACTTTTATGGCAGCCTTAGCAAACTAATACAATTCGAATCTAAACCAAGTCAGATAGACTTGTGCAGGAAAAGAATAGAATCTTAACAAAATCATCAGTATAACCCAAGTTCTTCTGAGAGTTAAGACATGAATAATTATTTTTCTTGGTTTATGGTGTAATTGCCCCACGATATTGTGCTAAAATGGTAAACTAAGCAAAGATCTCTAACTACTGCTCCTAAAGTATTCATCTACTTGAATATTAAACTTCTGGTATTTTTTCCATAAAGGTAGAAATGTCCTCATATTGATCACTTTGCTCCACTATAGCTTCACTCTTGGGATGATGTTTAATATAATGGTTTATTTCTCTGGCTCTCCGAAGGAATACCTGCCATGAAATCAAAGGAAGACATTGATTTATGCTCTGAGAAGAATGAATTGAAAATTGAATAAAGACAAGAGAAAATAAAATTTCCTAGACCAAGAACAAATGGAAATTGATTTAATTTACTGAAAAGAAATCACTTCTTTGAGTAGTCAAGCAAAGCATTAGGATCTTGCTGACTACCAGGAAAGGACAAATTAGAACTGGAAGAACCTATGAGTATGTGGACTCCAAATTACTATAGTACCTTTCTGGTAAATTTCCCCATTTTACACAAAACACTATGTAACATTTCAGGGAATAGTGATTTTTTCCACCAGTAAAGTATAATGATATTAAAACATTTCCCTTGCCCTGCCTTTTAAAGAAAGATTAAATTATATTCTATCTTGTAGGCATATAACAAATGCATTTTTGGTAATAGTGCTTGAAATATATGGGCATTTCAGTTGTCTCTTTCCTAGTATCTTTTGACTCCCCTTAAAAGAATTTTTGTCCCTGGGCCATGGATTGGAATCTTTGGACAGTGAGAGATAGGGATGGTCACAGGTAGGGTACAGACTTCTTGACAGCACAGGACTGACCCGTACTTTTAGACTGACAGCATGAAAAGGTCAGAGCAACCTGGCAGCCTGCCATTGTAAGAAAGTGACAACTGAAGCTAAAGAAGAAATTGGTATTTAAATACTCTCTGTTCTGAAGAATTATGTGGTAGAATTGGGATGAAAGTAGAGTACATAAAAGTCCTGATGACTGCAACTTTTAAAATCTCACCTTAGAGGAAAATTGCCAAGAGAAACTACAAGGATTTGACACAGCACAAAATGTATCAGAGTGCTGCCGTCAGGTGAGTGGTTATTTAAGACAGGCTAGGGCAGACAATTGGATATACGTGTGTTTTTGTTTGAAGGCCACCTCCAAACTCTGTTTTTGGGTGAGTGATTCCCCCTGAAAGAAATGGCTAGCCTCACATCAACCATCCTAGACAGGAAAGTAAGAATGGAAGCTTGAGGTGGTGGCTGCGAGGATCGCCTCTTCCCGGAGCCAGATGCAGAGCACAGGTCTTAGCAGTCATAACCACTCTCTGCAGTCTACTGTTGTCACTTCAAAGTGGTCTTACAGATCACTCACTGAATTAGTGTGCATTGGGGAATTAAGACTAGTTACTTCCATGCTTGGGGTAAAACAATTTCTTGCACAGCAAGTACAGACATGTGGAAAAGCTAATCTACAAGGGTTCAATAGGAAATACTTCTGCAGATTAAGAGGCTAAAGTTACAATCGACCACGAGCATGGACTTTGAGAGTTCACAGTGATTACTTCTCAAGAGGACTCAGGAGCAGAATGGGCTTCCAAAATCTATGGGACAGATGATTGCATCACTGATCTTTGGGCATTACAGGAAGAACTTCCTAAAGACCCTGGAGAGCCAGAGACTATCAGCTTAAACTATTTGTCTATATGTGAAAGTCATCCTGCTCCCCAATAACTTAGAAAATGGAGAACAATTTACCCTCAATTAAAAGGTAAAAGCAAAGTGCAATCAGTTTGAACCAAGCGTTCTGGCCCAATGAGCCATCATAACGTCAGTAAAGTCATTATCCTGAATAAGCATTCACCAAAACAGGGATGGCCAGCCTGATGTAAGAAAGGGAAAACACTCCCCAAATGAAGTGATGGTCCTGCCCATCTGATACTGCCTTAGATACAGAAAACCTACATCAAGACTAATCTTATTCTAGCATTATTGGTGAGATTATTTCTCCTGTGAAATGAGTGTATTTGGTCATATTAGCCTGATAGGCTGTATGTTAAATAGTTAATTCACTCACATCTCTTTGTTCCAAATACATGCTCACAAAGCAGTGTTTCATTATGTTTTGGCTTCTCATACATCCCTACATCATCATCAGGTTCACAAATTCAAGAGAGGAAACAGTGTAATTGGAAGGATGGAACTGAAGAGGAGACTCAAGGCTGGGCTTACATGATGTGCACACCTTTAAGAAATGTCTTGTTGGGGAAGATTGCAGAAGCATGACTAGAAGCTATGCTAGGCTGACGCAGTCCATCCTGCTGTTCTTCATGGCATTTCTTGGCCCTGAAATTATTTACAAGGAGAGAACCATCTCTGTCCCTGTCCTCTGATATTTCACATCCCATTTTCACCTTTCTCTCACTGTTGCTTATCAGTCTGTAGCATACATTTTACTTCATAATCCTTGTTTCCATTAAGTCGGGGGCTTTTGTCTGTTCACTATCTCAAGTGTACAAAGATCATGGAGACAGATACTCACAAATATTTGTTGAGTTAATCTGTAATATACTTTTTAGCAATGGTTCCCCCTTTGATACGAGAAGCCTAGGACTAGGATGATTACAAATTCTTTGGTTTCAAGTAAGATCTCTTCTACTGTGCAATGTGCTATAATTCAGAATGACCTTAACACCTATGCTATCCAACTCTGAGCTGTCACAACTCATCTTTTTGTTTATAATCTTGTACCTCCAAATACCTTATTTTACTAGTTGTCTTTTAATTTCTTCAGGCCAACATCTTTACTGCTTTCTCTGTTTTCTTGTTCTCTTTACATACTCTTTTACTTACTTTAGATTGAAGGCATTATTATTCCAGATTTTATTTGAAAGATATCTCCTGCCAATCAAAAATATCATTTTCCCAATAATCTTGAAGGGATGATGTTTATGTTATGATTTCTCAGATATTTCTTACCTTCTTGCCTTCCTAATTACCTGAGTTTAGTTTGCTTAATCTTACAGGAGGTTCTCAGGATCTGTATCTCTCAGTCTTGATGCATAATTTCTAATTTAAATATTCAAAAAGCACAAAGTGTGCAGGCAAATGTATAGAAACACAAACATAATTCCTAAGTCTTTTCTAGTTCACAAAAACTGGCTGTTTCCTCTGAGTTCAGTTATTGATTACAGCACCTTCTTCCTTCCTCACCTTCCAACAGACACTTAAAACCACTCCATAACATCCGTGAAAATTGAAAAGCACATCGAGTATTTCCTTTGACATTATCTCCTAAGTAGTCCATCTCATTGCCAGGGAGTTCCGAAGGATAGGCCATTCTCAATACTGAAACAAGCTCTGTGTCCTGGTCCTCATTCCTCCAGACTCTGTAGTCTGACTCCTCCCTCCAAACTGGCCACCACTGACTTCTACGACAGCAAGTCCAATGGATCCTTGTCTGGGCCATCTTACGCTCTCCATGCATCTGACTCAGTTGGCCCTCCTGGCTTCTGGAAGGCTTTCTGTTTCTGCTCTCACTGTGCCACATTCTCCTGATGTTTGCCTGCGTCTCTGGGCATTGCTTTTCAGTCTCCTTTGCTAGCTTATCCATCTCAATTTAAAAAATAGTAATAATTCCCAAAAATGATTTGTACCACACAAAATATGTACCTACATGTTTTTTAGGCTTAGTGTTTTAGTTTAGTTTTCCTTAGATTTAGAGTTAATTTATTTAGAAATGCATCCAAAATCAGGCCTGGTACATATAAGGCACTGGATAAGTTGAAATAATTTTGAAGGGTAATGTTGATTAGGATGAGTATTCTTTTCTTAATAAATAATAAATATGCAAGCAAAAAAAATCCACTGATGATCTCATTTTCCACGTTTGTTACTGGACCTGGTTTAGGGATATTTAGTATCTGCAAAATTCTCAAGTATTTATTTTGGCTAATGATTATTTAAGAAGGATATTTTTTATGGTTATTGATTTAAACAGATTCAATGTCCATGTACTTAATTTTTTCTCAATTTTTAATTACATTTATATTTAACCCATAACAATTAAAAAGAAAACAAATCCTTCTGTATTGAAGAAAAAAACTATAGATGTTTTATAATCCATAAATGTGGGCAGATTTGCTTTCATGGGTTATATGTCTCAAGAAGATAGCTTAACACAAAGCATATGAAGATTTAAAGGTGAAGCAAATTCCCGCGTCCTCTTCTTTTATAAACACCATCACAGTTGACCTTTAAAGCTGACAAAGGTATAAGGAAAGACAAGAGCAGATGCAATATTCTGCCAGACCTGTTGGAGTATATTTAACAGATGGCCAAGGCAATGATTCTTTTTTCATCCAAAGAAACTTCAAATTGATGTTAATTTCTGTGCCGGTACGTTGTAGTACCAGGATTTTTCTTATAAAATAAATTGAAACAGGAAGTTAGCTGGAAGGCAAGAGAACCTTTTCTTTTGCTGGTCTGAGAGGGCTTGAAACGAGGCAAAGAGCTTCCAGTAGCTTGAAGAGGTGAAATATGCAAGAAAGACGCTATATTTGCTGGTTCCATTTGGTGCCTGAGGAATGACCCCAACACTCCAGAGGTGTGCAAATTAGGTTGTCTTCTATTTGACCTCAACGTTCCTGTTATATTGTTATTTAGTCTGTGAACCTGTCCGGACTCTTGTAATCAACCAGAGTGGTGCTGATCTTCCTGCCTTTCCCACCCCTCCGGAAATCATGTATGACCAAGAATGTGCACATGCTCACAGATGATCTAAAGCCATTCAGTATGTTAATTATAAACAGCTTTCTGAATTTATTACAGCTATAAACATGATATACTGACTTACACATATATACATCCTCCTATGCACATTTACAGTCCCACTTTTAGAATCTCATAAGCCACAAATTTCACTCCCAGATGTCCACCATCCTATCTGTTCTGTACTTATCCTCCTAACAAGCTGAAGCCATGAGTACACACCTGGCTAAGAATGAATATACACATTGCATTCTAAGACACACTGGAAAGAAATGTCTCTGAGTTGCCTCCAGTTCATTTGTTTTCAAACCTTTCAGCTACAAGTAGGATATACCCAATCACACTCAGTATCTGCTAAATGAAAAGATGAATACAGCACAATGAATGTTCATCTGCCCATCACTATTTTCACTAATTATTACTATTTTGTCATTAGTGCTTACCATCTATCTGTATATTTTAACACCTTTTATTCTTAATGGTGACCGTCAACCATTTGGAAATAATCTGCAGACACTACATTTCACTTCTAAATACTTTATCATGCATTTCTTGAGAATAAAAGCATTTTCCTACATAACCACAATACAATTAAAATGCACGTGACCATTAAAATTATTCATGCCTAGTTTAGTCTATAATGTGGGGCCATCACATGAATTTCCTTAAGAATCCAGGCCAGTGTTCATGCAGATTGTCCAATAGTCTGGCTCTCTTTATTTCCTCATCACTATGTTTATATATATATATATATATATTTTTTTTTTTCCCCAAACCACCACAGAGATGTTGTTTTACTTTTTTGTGGCCTCCCATCGAATGGCACTGAAATTTCATTTCACTGTTGGAGATGCTGAATGTGACCAACTGGCGAGGTGGCGCTACAAAGTCTGCGCACTGCAAGGTGCTCGGCATGTGACACACACGGAGGTGACTGACGGGCGCACACAGCAGCACCAGGCGGTTTTCGCGTTAACTGGTAACTGGCATTGTCTCTATCAAAAGTTAATTCAGTTGCCGCAGTTTAACAACTACACATTTGTATGCTGATAAAGTGTGAAGTTAATAAAGCCAAACGACACAATTAAACCGCGTTTTCCACCCCTTCATAAAGCGCCCACCCAGGGTAGCCACGGTCTGAGGCGGGCACATGCGTGCCGGTGCCTCACAGGGAAGGGCCCGATTCACTAGGAACTAAGCACCTGACAGGCCTGCGGGGAACTCTACCGCCTCCCTTCTCGCAGTGCCTACTGCACGCCCACCTCGTCGGCCGCCGGGACTGTGCATCTCATCGGGAGGCGCAGCGACACTCAGCCCGCCGGAAGGACACACATAGACTGCAGGCCCGTCGCCTGCTTCCACTCCCGGACGCGTACACCCAGAGCCACTTCCGGGGCGCCGCCTACTTCCGGCCTGGCCCAGCCCCTGCCGGCTGCCAGCGCTGTGCATTGTGGGCAGCCGGGCCATCAACCGACACGAAGCATCCGGGAGACCGTCGCTGCCTTTTTCTCCTTGAGGAGTTTTTAAAGGGAGCCTTAGGGATCCCGCCAGATGCGTCCCCTCCCCAAATGTGAAAGGCAGGCACGCAGCCAGGCGGCGCCCCAGAGCTCCAGGCCGCACTCCCGGCTGTTTGGGCTGACCTGGGAATGAGGCGGTGGCACAAGGCCTGGCTGACAGTGCGTCCCTGGCGTGAAGGGCCGTCCGTCCGCTGGGCCACACGCTGCGTGGAGTACGTGGCGCACAAAACATGCCGCCCGTGTGGGCAGCTGATCAAACCCGAACACTGGCGACGTCGGTGACTCAGAAAACCAAGTCGTTTCCGAGTCAGTAAAATTTTGCTGTGTTGTACGTTAAAAACTTAAAACATGTTGCCCTACAAACACCTAAGCTGAAAATACAAATGTAAGAAGTTAGACATTAAGGGCAAAATGGTCAAATCTGGAGGTGAATACAAGCTAAAACTATTTGAAAAGAATTGTGTGAGAAGCAAGTACCATTTTTTTCATTAAATTTTGTTTTCATCTATTTTCATAGATAGGCTCCAAAGAAGAATTACACCAGGGAGCAATATAAAAAGCCCTATAAACCACAGTGTTGCTCATGTGATTGTATATTAATGATACCAAAATTGATAAATAAAATTAAAAAATTAAAAGCCCTATAGTCTCTAGGTTAAACGAAGTGACTCCTTTATTTTGAAATGCATACTCCTTCTGCTTTCGAAGACAATACAGAGAAAACATAATTATCCTCTTGCTTGTTAATTTCCAAATTATTAAGGTATTTTTCTAATTATAAAAGCAATACACATTCATTTCTGAGAATAATATTAAAACCAGTGCACCATCTTAACAGCTGGTAAGTGGTCACTACTAACATTCTGTGACTTTTTTCATATTTTCCTAATTATTTACACTTATATTTGGTTCATACTGTATATGTAGTCATATACCTATGTCATATATTTATTTTAATTTGTGAATCTGTAGTTTAAAGAAGAGAATCATGCGTCTATACACACACATTGGGCTCTTGGCAAATAAAGTAAAATAATGAAATCAGTAGGTCAGTAAAATAGGCCCCTTGGAAAGGTAAGCTTTCAAAACCCAGCCAGGCTCCTCGTTTAGCATGACAGACAAAAGGTCATCTGGGTGTAAAACTTCTTTGATTCATTTTAAATATCCTGAATGATCCTTTTTAATTGCAAAAATGCAATTAAATCTGGAAAGTGCCATTTGCCTTCCTGCAACTTTTCTGTAGTTTAGGAGCTGTTACCATTGCTGGTTCTCCTGACATAGTTCTTGGCAGGCACAAGGCAGTTTTTCCTCGGATTCAGGGGACCTTTTGGGAAGAAGCTTCAAAACTGACTTTGAGATTTGGTGACTGGAGGAAAGGAAAAACAATGAAAGCCTGAGTGGAAGAGCTCACAGTGAGGGGAGCAGAGCCATCTGAGTTTTCGCTAGCTCTGGCATTTCATGGTGAAGTCCTGGTAACAGCAGAGTGTGTGGCTGAAGCTGGTACCCACTCAGGGCCCAGCCACCTAACCACAGTACCATGTCCGGGGGATAACAGCCAGGCCTGTGGGTGTGAACTGGGAGGCCTGCTCCTGTCACACCCTGTGCTGGGGCATCACTGGAGCCCATGCAGAAATGTGGGTTGCCAAGTGCATGGCAGTGAGCAGAACCCCACACAGGATGGGAACAGCTGAGCAAGGCCACTAATCCACTAACTGTTGATTCAAATTTCTTTTTCTCCTTCCCTTCTGGCTTTTGAAAACAGGCCTGACTCCTTTAAATTGAGGATGACCCTGTGGGTCTTTGGACATTTCAGATGAGTGACCTGAGAGGGAGATCTTGGACTCCCTGTTGATAACAATCAGTTGTTATAAGTGGGAAAATGAAAGCTAACTCAAACAAGCAAAGAATGTCTTTGAACTTCAAGGTGATACAGCCAGTGATGCAGAGGACACCATCCTCCCCAGGCAGGAAGCAAAGCCAAGGAGCTGTGGGTCCCAAACAGTTGTCCTTGTCCAACTTACAGTTGCTCTTGGTACAAAGGAAACTAGCGGGTGGAACCATCAGACATCTGAAAGATGCACCCAATTCTCCAGTCACGTGTACAATTTTTTTAACCTTGAGTTTTATTAAACGAAAGTTGAACCATTAAATGCCCAGAAAGTAAGGCTGCTTTTCAATTTGCTTTCTTAGCATTGTTAACTAACTGATATAATTATGTGTGATAAGGAAGTCCTAATATTCCACATTTAAGGACATAAACAATCATTGCTGCTGGGCTCTTTAGATTTGCTTGAATGAAAATATAAATTTGAGAAAATCTACACCCTGTTAATTCTGAATCTTCTGACTGAGTCACAGATTACTGGTTTTAGCATGGCCAGTGATCTGTTTGTTTTTTTAAGGGTATGATTTTAACCCTCCAAACAGCTCACAGTTACCTTTGTTTACTGAATAATTGCTTGGGTAAATGCAGCTCTAACTTTTCAGACAATTAAGCAAATACCTTCAGAAATACAGAATTTCCCCAATCAATAAGGCCTTGAAAATTAACTAAGTTTTAACTGTTACAAGTAAAAGACGGATATGTTCTTATGCTCCCTCCCTTCTTGTCTGTGTGAATAAGTATTTTTTAAAGAAAAAGAAAAGAAACTCCCTCTGCACTTAATCAGACCAGACTAGCCTATTTGGTAGCTGTCACTTGGAATAGATGCATGTCACCTTTTAGTGAATGGATGAAAACACACCCCCTAAATAAATGATAAACAGCACCCAGGGGCCACAGAGTGTAAAGACAAGGATGAGGGGGTGGGATAGGCATAATAAAAATAAATAAGTGAAGGAAAATGGTTTTACCAAATACAGTGATAAATCTCTCTGGGCTATTGTTGGGTTTATTTGAAAGAAATTTGGTTGCTCCTTGAACCATTTTATCTTTACCTGTATACAGTGTGCCAATTGCAATTTTACTTCAGGGACAGAAAAGAGGATGGAAAAATAAAATCAAAGCAAAAGGGGCAATAAAAGAAGAGACAGAGCTCACAAACTTGAGTCACACTAACATCATCACAATGCCCCCTTCAGCTGGCCCCTTCACCAAGACAGAATCCAGGGAGTGGGAATCTTTTGGGAATTTTGTATCCATGGCTTCTTTAACTTTGAAAGATGAAACACAGTCAAGCTGAGTTCCTACCTATATAGAAAGAAAAATGAAATATTCAAGAGAATGGCAAAGCTGATAAATTATATCGTATCCCTGTCAGCTATATACTTACCATAAACTCTGGGATTGAAGTACATTTGTTTAAAGGATAAGAGAACAAAAGGGACTTTAAGGAGATGAAAATATCTATCGAGAAAGTGGTAAAATCACATATGGGGAGAGAGTTTTTAGCATTTGGGAAAACATTCAAAATATGCTCATTTTTTTCTACAAATGGGTTGGTTTGGAGCACTAATACCATTTCTCCTGCCTTAGGTAAACATTATACCTCTGTACCAAGAGCAGACAAGTCAGGGGACAGCAGCGGGGGAATATACTCAAGAGGGAACCGGGCACTAATGCTGTCAGTGAGAATTCTGTTTCCTGGGACTTCAGTGATGCCCCGACATCACCTTCTAATTTCCCATCAAATCAGGAAGCACTTCAAGACATGATCACAACCACAGGCTCTTCTGAGGTCTTGGTTATCTGAGCTGTGAGTAGGAAGGGGCAGGGCAGACCGTCCAAGGCCCTTCCCCGCTCAGGCTTTCTCTCGGTCCCCTAGCCGCTGCCACATTCATAGGTTTTGTAGCGATAGACCCTGTGGCACTTCCATGCACCAAAATCCCTTCCAGTTACTGCGGCTGCATGACAAATCATCCCCAAATTTAGTGGAAAAAGAAAACATTTCTTAGGCTCATGGACTGTGTGGGCCAGGAGTTCAGAAGAGGCATAGCAGAGATAACTGCCTGTCTTCCTTGACACGTTTTGGGGCCTCGGTGGAAGACTCAGAGCTACAGTCGTCTAAAGGCTCATTCACTCATTGGTCTGCTGTGGATTCTGACTGTGGGCTAGGAGCCTGGGTTCCTCTCCTGGTGGGGCCCCCATTTGACCTCTCTAGGCGAACTAAGCTAGGCCTTCTATCACCATAGTGGCCGGATTCCACGCGCAAACATGCCAAGCCAAAGAGGGAGAGCTGGAGGGAGCGGGACGGCCTTTCTGAATCTAGCTGTGGAACGCAGGCGGTGTTATCTGTGCCATGCTCTGTTTATTGGAAAAGCCAGAAACCTGCCTGAGTCAATCAGGAGAGGGGCAGGGTGAGAGGAGGCTTCGCATGCTCATAGGAGGTGGCAGGTTCTGGAAGAGAATGAGGGGCCAGAAATGCTGCCGTGATACACAGTCTGCTCCGACGAGGAAATTAAAGTACAGAGTAGCTAAGAGGTTTACTGAGCAGATCCCTATCTGGCAAGTGGTGGGGCAGAGAAATGATCCTTCTTTCTCATACCCCAAAATGTTTCTTCTTTCACCTGCACAACAGTGAGGAAACATTAATCCCAGCTGAATGGGAGTCACCCACAACGGGAAGGTGATATCTTCAGGGAAATAAAGGTTTATAAATAGAGAAAAATGAAAACACCCTGAGCCACTTCACAAAATTGGCATCATACCAGCCTGGCCTTCAGGAATTATTATATATTATTATTTGAATGTGTTTTTGTAAAGTTTAACCATGAAGAAGCTTTCGGCTTTAAAACTTTGGAGTTCTAAAGTAATATTTAGAAGATATCTGATATATAAACTATACTATTAATTTAAATAAGTAAATAAATGAAAGTAACACTCAAGGAATGGACAACAAACAGGACCTCAGCAATCTAATGTGACGTGAGACAGCTGCCTATGTCAAAGGAACGCCTTGGACATAATAAATGTTTCTGCCATTACACTAACAAGCTAAAATACAAAGCATGCTGAATTAAATTTGATCTTTAAAAAACAGTCATTTTTGATTATGATTGTTTACATTTTATATATATATATATGAAAGATATATATGTTTTAATTATGCTGTTATACACAAATAATGTACTATAAGGGCAACCACTTTTTTAAGAATACCATAGCTACAAAAGAGTCAGTATTAAGAAAAATATATATATACATTACCAGAGAAAATGAGTTACATTTAACGTCAATGACGTCTTAGCCTGGCTTCTCCCCAAGCAGAGCAGGAGAAGGTTCTTGGATTCAGCTGGTGCATGTGGGGATGTGATCTGGGTGAGCAGGGGCACAGAGAGTGGGGTGAAAGAGCCAGCAGGAAAAAGAACACACAGGTGAGCTCTGCATTAGTCACCGCACCCCGAAGAAGCTTCTGAGGACACTGGCAGAAGGGATCTCAGGTCTGTGTGCCTGGAGAATGAAATCCCACCTTTCCCTGGGCACTGATGCTCGCTGGGGTCCTCACCTCCCTCCACTCCTGGGTTGCACACTTGCTCAGAGCAGAGCAAGATCCCATAGGGTCCCTCCCCATCATTTCAGAAGAGACACAGGCAGGAAGCCAGGCAACGTGCTTTCCAAATAGCCCTGTGCAAGGCCGGAGTATTGAAGTGTAATTTGCATAAAATGAAATACAGAGATCTTAAGTGTTCAGTTCAAGGAGTGTCAACTTTTACACACAAATGAAACCATTGTTCTAGGCAGAAATGACTCTTCCCCCCACACCACAAAGCCCCCAAGTCACGTTCTCACCAGCTCTTGCCCACTTCAAAGCAGCCACTTTCTGATTTCTATCATACTCAGGAGTTCACTGTAACTTAAATTTAAACTGGTCTGATTTATCACAATATAAATGTAATACAAACATGTATGCTGTTGTATGACTTCTTTCACTCAGCATGTTATTATGTCTGTAAAGTTCTACATTTTATTGTTGGAATATACCACTATTTGCTTATCCATTCCCTCATTGATGGCATTGTTTTATCCAGTTTTTAGAAATTTTGAATAAGGTTTCTATAAGTATCCTTGCACTGGGCCTTTTGTGGACGTATGTTTACATTCTTTGAGGTAAATACCTAGGAATGGAATTGCAGGGTCCTTTAGTACATATTCAACTTTATCATAACGTTGCTGAATAGTTCTACACAAGATGGGGCTACTTTATAGTCCCACTGCTGGATCCACACGCTTGCCAACTGCTTAGTCATCATGGGCTGCTGGAGAAAGCACCGCAGGCTGGGTCACTTAAACCACAAACATTTCTGTGTCATGGTTCTGGAGGCTGGACGTCCAAGGTCAGGGTGCCAGCTGGTTTGTGGTAAGAACTGTCTTCCTGGCTTGTTGGCTGACACTTCTTGCTCTGCCCTCACATGGCAGAGAGAGAGAGGATCTGTCTCCTGCCCATTTTTATAAGGGCACCAATCCCATTCATGAGGGCTCCACCCTCATGACCTAATGACCTCCAAATATCACCACACCAGGGATGTGCTCCAACTTAGGCTTTTGGTGGGCACAGACATTGAATCTGTAGCATCAATACTGTCTATTACATGTTTAGTTTTGAAGTAATACCCGTACTAGTGCATGCAAAATGGTATCTCATTCTGGGCTCAGTTTGCATTTCCCTAAAGAACGATAAAGTCAGGTGCCATTGTAGATGCTCATTGGTCATTATTTTATGTTTCATGAAGTGTCTGTTCAAGCCTTTGCTTGCTTTTAAGCAGGTTGTGCATTAGATTTTTATTGCTGCTGTAACAAATTATCATAAGTTTTGTGGCCTAAAACAACACTAATATGTGTTATTTCAAGGTTCTGTAGGTCAGAAGTCTGAATAGGTCTCAGTGAGCTAACATCAAAGTGTTGTAGGGTCACCTTTCTCTCTGGGGACGAGGTGTTCTTTGCTGTTTCAAGCCTCTGCAGGGTGCTCACATTCCGTGACCAATGGCTCCTTCCTCTGTTTCCAAAGCCAGGAACATTGAACCCTTTAACATCTCTTGTCATCCCGACACCTTTTCTTTCTGAGCTCAGCACTGAAAGGAATTTCTGATTTGAAGAACCCTTGTGATTAAATGGAGCCACTTGATAATCCAGAATAACCCTGATCTCAAAATCCACCATCTAATCACACCTGCAAATTCCTTCAGCCATGGAAAGTAACATATTTACATGTTCCAGGAATTAAGATGTGGGATCTTTCAAGAATTCATTATTCTGTCTGCCACAGGTCACTTGTTTTCTTATTGTTCACCTGTAGGAGTTCTTTCTATTACCTGGACACACACACTATTTTTCCTAGTCCATAGTCTCTTTTTAGTAGAACATTTTTATTTTGATGAAGTCCGATTTATCATTTTTTCTTTTATGCCCTTCTAATTTTTGTATTTATTGCACCCTATAAAAATATGTCCTTGTTTCAATACTGTGAAGATAGTCTCCCATGTTTCCTTCTAGAAGCTTTATTTTCCAGCTTCTATGGTTAGGTTTATAATCCTTCTTGAGGTTAATTTGTGTATGAAGTGACACAGTGGCCATAGTTCTTATCTTTAATTAAAATATCAGTTATGCTCTGTAGGCATTTTCTGTTTGTGCTTAACACTCTCATGGTGGTTATAGCAACAAAGTACGTTTGGCACATAGGAGGTCTGTAAAGCCTTCAATTTTGTTCTTCTTTCAAAAATGTTTGCTTTAGTTCATACAGGTTGTTTATATTTTGATATAAATTGTAGAATCAGCACATCAGTTTCTCCCCAAATCATGCTGACCCATGGGTATAGTACTTCTTGCCATTATTTAGGTCTGAGAGTAAACATCCTTATTACCAAATTCAGGAACGCTTTCAGCATTTTACCATTATGAAGTCAGCAGTAGGGTTTTCATAGAGGCCCTTCATTACATTAAAGACCTTTCCCTCATGTTCTTGTGTGCTGAGAAGTTTTATTATAAACAGATGTTGGATTTCATCAAGGGCTTTTTAGCATCGGCTGAGATAAGCATAGGATTTTTCTCTTTTATTCTGTTCATATGGTGAATTGTATCGATTTATTTACATTTCTGGGGCAAACCCCACTGGTCGTGACATTTTATTCTTTTTTTATGTATTGGTGAATTTGATTTGCTTTTATTTCTTACAAATTTTATATCCATATCATGAGAGTTTCTTATCTGAACCTGAAATTATTTTCTTTGCCTGAATTACTATTGTCAGGCCTTGTGTCACAGTTGCACAAACCTCATGAAAACGAGCTGGGATGTTTTCTATCTTCCCCTAAATTTGGTGTCATTTCTCACATCTCAAGTTTGAAACAGGTGTTTTTACTTATTTCCTCTTCTCCTGTAGGTATACTTACAGTGATAAATTTCACTGGAAGCATTGTTTTATTAACATTCGACAGGTTTTGATTTGCTCTAACCTCATATTCATTCAGTTTGAAATAGTTTTGAATATCTCTTCTGATTTCTTTCTTGACCATAAATTATTTAGTATTTTTGCTTTAATTTCCAAATATTTGGAAATTGTCTGCATCAGTGTCATGCAATGGAAATACATTGTGAGCCACAGATATAATTTTACATTTTCAAGTATTCATATAAAAATGTTCAAATGAAATAAATGAAACCAAATTTAGTAACATTTAATTCAGTATTCCAACATAAATCACTTCCATGCATAATCAATAGAAAATTATTGAAAAGTTATTTTACATTATTCTTGCACTAAGTCGTTGACCCTTGACAATATATTTGACCCTTGCAGCACACCTCAGTTTGGCCTAGTTACATGTGGAGGATTCAGTAGGCACACGTGGCCACGGGCCATCATATCAGACGGCATCACCCTAGCCGGATGGTACTCTGTCTTTTCCCAAGAGTCCCCATTTTAGGTCTCTGTCTATGCTAACATACTTAGAAATATTAAAAGAAGAACAGGAACAGTAACAGTTTATCTCTGCTGGGAGCTGGGCCTGGGGTTCTCCTATCTGATCAGTGGCTCTTTCTTCAAATAGAGATAAAGCAGATGCCTCTGTAGATAACAGAGTGATGAAATCGTGTCTCCAGTGCACTCAGGAGGTGAAGATGGACTGAGAGGCTCAAAGTTGAGCCTGGGTTCGTCCATGGCACTAAAAAGCCTCAGAAAAGAATGGGAGAGTTCTCCAGCAACCTTATCACACAGAGCGACTTAGCTTTCCCAGGTCTCTTCCCTAAGCCGTACACCAAATTATCCTTAACTGAGGAGAGGGGGAAAGGTCTTGGACATCATCCATCCTCTAACAGGAGAAAATGGAATTACATAAAGCAGGAACTTTTGATTGTTTTGAATCACATCTGTGGTTTTTCACTTTGCAGTTCCTGGTTTCTTTACCATTTACTTCCAACATTTCTCCAAAGACTTTATTGGCCTCTATTTTAAAATAATGTAAGAGATCAATTTTTGTTATTGGAATCTATTATTTATTTACCTATCCACCCGTACATACGTGAGCACATGTAGTCATGTATATACGCAGGTGTGTGTATATATATGTGTGTATGAAAGGTTCTCAGACTAATTCACCTAAATATGGCTGTTTCAGGTCTTAGGGGCACATTCTTTCCTCCCTAAAGCTCTGATGTTTTAACCTACTCTCTCTCTATGGACATCATTCTCTTGGTTAGTTTGCGAGATCTCCACCCTTACAATTAAACTATGGGCCTTATTCTCAGCAGTTAGCCCCTTGGCAGTATAAGCAGTGAGGGTGTTCATAAATGCTGCTCTGGAAGTGACTCTGGTTTTGAAGCATGGTGATATTTAACTGACCTTAGTTATCAGGGTTTTTATTTTAACCATGTATTTATTTTATGTAGTTATTTTTATTTACAAGACATATTTCCTAATATTAAATGCCATTTCCTGCTTTACTAAGATAATGTCACTGATCAACTATCAGCAGGATGTGAAATCTGAGGGATTTTTCTAGTTTTACTATCTGCTTTTCATTTATCGATACTGTGAACTGACTCCGGAACTGCAAACCATGCTTGCTACCCAGGAAGGGCCCATAAGTGTTCCTGACTTGATCCATACACCCCACTGGAGAAGAAACATGGCCAGAGTTAGGTCACCATTTTAGGGGGTGTAACTAACTGGTCTCTGAATATCATGAACCTGTAACCATGTAGGTGTGTGCCCTCTAACCAGCTAAGTAATTGTATCAAAAATCTGTATTAATTTATAGACACATTCATCAACTACTTTTAAGTATGCCAGACTATGAGCATCAACATCTCTGTCCTCCTAGAGGCCACAGCCCAGCCCAGCTGACACACTGTTAACAGCCAGCTTCGGAACAATGGAGAGAAGCAGAAAGATGCCATGTGTGCACGCACAGCGACTGCAGATTAGTGGAGGGTGAGCCGTCTGGTCTGATGGAGGGCATCAGGGGCATAGAGTGTATAGGGTGGAGAACAGCTAGACGACTGGCCAGCGGGTGAGGGGAGGAAAGCCGGGAAGAGGGAGCTTTCCAAGGACACGCGCTGAAGCAAAGATCTGAGCAGCATTGTGCATGGAAAGCACGGGTGGGGTGGCTCTGCCAGGTTCCAAAGGGCCAAGCGGGAGCAGCAGCTGCCGGGGCGAAGGTCCAGGAAGAGTTTTGCTACCTCGTCTAGGACCGTGACTTGCTCTGGGGGCAGGGGGCTTTCTGAGAGGTGTGAATCACCACAAAGACATGTTCGCACTGACGTCTGCATAGATCCAAATTGCTTATTACAATATGGGCACAAAACACCATTTAGGACCTTAGTCGTGTGCTGGTTGTGGCTGAGTAATACTAACCTAGAGAGGCCGCTCAGCTGCTCTGTTCTCAGTTACGTCAGCTGCAAAAGACAAGCCATCTTACTATGGTTCAAGGTGCCGTTGAACTTAGTAAATAGAATAGCAGCTGAGAAAGCCACTTCTAAATGTATAAACGTGCCTTATATTCACACAACATGGATTAATAATACTTATTCCAAGTTCTTAGAAGATGGATGTTTGATGCACAAACACATTGCTCTCAGGGCAAATGATGCTTCCCCTGGAAAATGTCTGTAACAGTGCACAAGGTAGTAAAGCGTGAGGCCCTGACCTAAGATGTACACCACAGTTTTAGGAATAAAGGACCTTTTTGTGCCTTGCCTTCTTTGTGCAAGTGAGCTAAATATTCAGTGTGATTTCTCATTGATGTTGCCTTTATTCACATATATACATATGTGTATATATATATATTGCACATTCTCAAGAAATATCCACAATGTATAAAACTGATTCCTGGTTTATAGTTTATTTGAGGAGGCTAAATCCTAAATGAATATTTGGACCGAGCTATGAGGAAAAGAAATGGGAAATCTCATATATAATGTTTTCACAAGATTAAAACAAAGTCTTCACTTCCTTGTGACTTTCAACCGATTTTTCTTCACTACCCTAATTCCATTTTTTATGTGCACTTAAATTTGAAAAAGAAAACAATTGCAGTAGTTCAATATCACTTTCAGTCTTCTCTCCCCTTTTTAGTGAGCTGCAACATTTGGTGGTCTTGCTTACAAGACCCCTTCGTAAAGCATTAGGGGCTCAAATAAGCCACATTTGCAAGTAATACACAGTCCCGGGGCAGCCTTCACTGCCTCGCCACCACCCACTCTGTCCTCACCATGCAGACAGCCCTTGGCTTCCACTGAGCTTAATGAATGCTCTTAAATATTACAGGAAAGAGAGCAGAGTCAGGGAAAAATACATGCCATAAAAATCGTGCAAGCAAAGCGTGCCAGCTAGCGCTCTGGTGCACATCCCAGCACGATGGTCCTGCCCGCGCCCAGTAAAAATGAAAACAGCGCTGCAGTGAATGAGCTGGAGCCGCGCTTCCCCGGGGCTCAGTGGCACAGTGGATAGCGGCCCCAGCCTGCCACCCGGCTCGCCCTCTGCCGAGGTTTCCTGCCCCAGCATTTCCAGGACCGGAGTCATGGTCACCAACACATGATTAATACAAGAAGGGGAAGTTAAGGTAACAGTAGAGATGGTTTTTCCTCGGACAATACAGCATATTAATAGTGTAATATTGTATCTGGGTTTGGTATCTATTGATCATTATAAGGATGATTATTTTTATATATAACTAGTAGTTGAAATGTTCCAATGCTTCTCATAGAATAAAAAGTTTGAATAATCCTGGAGGCACAGCTCAGGTTGGCTTATTTCTGGTTTTTGAAGTATTTTTCCTGGTCGTCTTATTTTCTAATTTTTGTACAGAAAGTGCTTAAACCATGTAGCATTATTTGTGTGCAGAATTTATGCCTCAGAACATTTTCTACTACATATATGGAATATATATATATATACACACACATATAATACAATTGTGTTTTATAATATTTATATCACATTCACTTAACCTCAATCAAACAAATTCAGCTATATTTGTATAACTTTCATATAAAAGGAATAACAGCATATAGCTTTTCTAGCTAAATTGCTATTGTCTGAAAGCTGAGGGCAGACTGCTGCCCCAAAAAACAGGAAGTAGGTGGAGATTATAATTGGTAAAGAAAAAATGATCATTTTAACCTCTTTTTAGTCACCTCAACAAAACAGTACTGGTTTGGGTTCCTTATTAAATCATAAATGTGATATCATTTGGCTAGGAAATACAATTGCATCCTCACATGCAACTTTCATTTTTGAGCACTTCTAAGAAGGCATCTACACAATATCAAACACTCTAGAAAATGTAGGGGAAAAATCAAATAGTTATTTGAAGAGCAAATATTCCAAATGCGCTGATGGAGAAGCCTACCACTTCCATTGTCATGATTTAATCTCTGTGAAACAAAATAAATAAAAAACACAACACACTGGCCATTCAATATATATTGTCACCATATTCACATGAAGACAAAAATACACAAATTTGATATTTATCTTCATTCTAACTTCAATAAAACCAGAAGTGTGAGGATATAGATAGCTAAATCCTATGTTTGCCATTCTATTTTCTTTGAAAGAAATGCCTTCTCTTCTGTGATCATGTACATCCCCCCGTGTTTATATTATAATGGATATGCTACTAGTTTTGTCTTTAAACATCACTGCTTGGCAAATGAAGAGGTAGAAGTGTTCAGTAGGTCCTGCAAATATTATTTCTGTTTACTTGTTGGTGAGGGAAAAGAAAACCCTTCTATTTTGTAGTAAAAACATAGTTCTGCAGAAACTGACTCAGGAGAAACAGCTGTTTTCTCACTCTCACAAACTGTGGGAGGCAAGATAGCAAAATGCTGTTGTCCCAATTCTTGGAACCCGTGTACATGTTACCTTACATGGCAAAGGGACTTTGAAGTTATCATTAAGACTAAGGGTCTTGAGATGGGGATTGCCTGGGTGGGTCCAATCTGATCACATGAGTCCATAAGATTCGGGACACTTACTGCAGAGAACCAGAAAGACAGAAATGTAAGAATTCAGCGCTCTGTCATTGAAACTGACATGTGGTGGGGGTTACCAGCAAGGATTAGAAGGCCACCCCCAGGAGTTAGACAAGCAGGCAAACGATGCTGCCCTAGATTCTTCACAAGGAGTGGAACCCTGCTGACACCCTGATTTTCGGACTGCTAACTTCCAGAGCTATAGATAATAAATCATGCTGTTTTGAGCTACTATGTTTGTGGCAATTAATTACAGCAAGAATAGGAAACTAGTATCATGAGGATGCACATCTGTTCTTGGGAAAACAATTTCTTCTGATTTCCTAGCCCTGAATTCCAAAGGAAAACTTTATACCTAGAAACCTTATGAGAAGACATTGATTCTAATTGCAAGATTGAATAAAGAAAACAAGAAAAAAAACTGCAGCTGTTTTCTTCATATGGCTGTCTTATTTTTAAATTAATTTTGTTTTCATTTTTTAACAATTTATTAGGGAAAAAATACAGTCGGAAGAGAGAGGGATGTGGTTCATAGTGGAAATCTGGAGATTCTTTATGAACAAATAATTAACATATCTCTAACTCTAAAAAAAAAAACTCCAAAGAGCCTGATTTTGTAAAATGCCATTCGTTTATTACAATAAAAATAACAGAATAATAATAGAGGCACTATGCCCTCCACTAGATTCGTGATTTTAGCACCTGGAGAGTGAGTTTTGACTTAACTCCCTGAATGTCCATTACATAGAACACATTTGCAAATTGGCTTCAAAACAAAGCACACTCTGATTTGTGTCACTGGGCGTGCCATTAAGTGTATGTGACATTAAAGTACATTCGGTATCTTCAGGGTCTTGATTCAAGAGCCTGAATTGCAGGACAACTTGCCTATACAGTGTTTTAACCTTGCAAGTGCGAGCACTCCTCCCCTCACACGCCGTGCAGTGCTGTGAGAAATGACTACAGGCTGAAACCAAGAAACGTGACCAGAAAAGGCAATGGAAAAAATGCTTGTTCTGTGACCTTTGAACATGTATGAAAACACTAAAGACTCTCTCAATGTCAGTTATAAATGTATAGAGGAATAAAAACTAGTAAAACTAACATTTATTTAGCACATCAGAACGTCAAGCATTAGAAACTGAAAATCAGTGCTCTAGTTCTTTGTAAAACGCTTGTCAAGACCATTTGAATCACAGCGCGTACTTCTCATGCATAAATTACAGTGAAGAACAGGCACATTTTCTATGCCTTAGTGAATTATCCTATGTTTCTGAATTTCCATCAGCTTCCCACATTTTCTCCTTTTTTCTTACAGTGACATGAAATAGCTCTGAGAGCTGCTTTTCTGTGAAATTTTATGTCAGCGTCATTTGCAGGGGACATCTTCATCCTTTCTGTCGCAACCACTCTGCCTATCTGTGCCATAGGTCTCCCTTCATGATGCTTTTCTGGTTGCAGATCTAGAGTTCGGGCAGCTCATCTAGAGCCCAGAGTCCAGGGTCACTGAGTCAGGCCGCCTCAAGATCAGCTGTTTCTCAGAGAACTCCATTTATGTTGGATTCAAATTTCACTCCCAGTGTTACCAAGTTTTGTTTCTTTTGCTGCGCTTCCAATTTCACTAGCACATTTCCAACTTAAAGTATGTACCTTTGTACAATGTCCTGTAGTTTTAGCTCTGAGAGAGAAGATGGAAGCACACCGACCAGGCTGGCTGTGTGTGGACTGACCCACAGCCCTGCAGGGACCTTTCGTCCAGAAATGGAAGAAGGAACACAACTGGCTGTTAGCAATGATGCACCCCTGATGCTGTTTCTGAAGTGATGTGTGAGCTGAAGGGCTGGCAGCAAAGTGCATATTTTATGCAATTACTCACAGTTAGTGAACTGAGGTGGTTGAAACTTGAATGTGCCAGTTGGCCCCACTGTTACTTAACTAAACTGGGACTCAGCACACAAGGAGATTGAATAGTGAAAATAGCCAGTTTTAAAAAGGCATGGGGAAGCGGAATCACGTTGAAAACAAACACACAAATAATAATAAAGATTTTTAGAAAACACATGAAAGAAAGTAAAACTATTATTGAACCTTATAGATAATTCTATGCAATATGGGATTGAAAAATACTAGGAAAATAGGAGATGATGTAAAAGAAATATCCTTTTTATCCTGCATGTAAATGGCAAAAGGAGACCCTTAGAGAAATCAGAAGGCTGCAGAGAAGGGGACTGGAGTAGAAGCCAGTCAACAGATGCATATGCATTCAGTTTTCTAAAGACAAAACATGCTAAGATTTTTTCCCATAAAGCCCTGGATCCATGATACATGTGAAGGCTGTGTGTGTATATTTGGAAAACCAACTGTGCCTTCTGCTTTCATTGCCTTTTTTGCACCAATAATTTCTTAAACAATATTCCATTTCTACAGCATAACTCTGTCACCGAGGTGTAGCCAAGCCTTTCTTTGACAAATCAAGTACTAAATAATCCACTGGCGCTCTGGGGGAAAGATGCACAGCAGACTGCTACAGGGGCTCCTCTTCCTCAGGGGCAGGACAGCCTGACATAGGCGCCCTTCAGGACGGCCTCTCCACGCGCAGACGCCTTCGAGGTGAGTGAGGGTGACCGCATTCATTAGCGGGGAGCTGGGACCACTGGTCAGAAGTCTTATCTGATTAAAACATTTTGTTGTTGTTCTTTAAATGAGGTTAGTGCCATTATGTTGGCTTAATTAGCAGCTGGGCCAAAAATATATTGTTTTACTAAAGAAAAATGTGATGGTTTATCTGAGAACTAATAGTAATTTAAGAGTTTGTGTATTTTCAATTCCTTTATTTCAGATAGTTTCTTATACATTCTTTAAAAGGATGAGCGACTGTAAGGTGGTAGGTAGAGAACGCAGGTGCTGGAACAGGGAACCAGTGCTGAGACGGAATGGCGATGGTGGCTCTTTCCAAGGACCAAAACGCACTAGGTGTGTGGATGTACAGTAAGAACACCTGGCATGTTAATCACTGATGAAGGCCCCAAAATTAGAAACACTAAAAAATTACGTTTTCTGAAAGACCAAAGAATGGAGTCAATGACATATGATTTTATTTTAAAAGAAATATCAATACGTTTGTGGATAAAAACATGCATCTTCCACTCCCATTTACCAAGCACAAACGAGTCGAAGGCATGGTACATACAATCATAAGGTGTTCATGCTGCGCATCTCAGAGTCTTGAGTGTGCAATAGAATTCACACCGTTAATTTTTCCTCTATCCCCATGAGACAGGAGGCAAACAGATAACACCAGACAACAACATGACTGACAGGCGTACGTGGAGCCTGGGAGGCTGGCAAGATTCAGACTCCTGGGTCAGCTGTTTTTCTGCCTTTGGGGGAAAGAATGGCTGCAGGGAAACTGCTCAGTCCTGAATCTCCCAGTCCCTCTCCTGCCCTAGGAATTGTCACCTCCAGTTCTTCATTAACTAAGGTTACCCACCTACTCCCTGTACTGAATACAAAGATGAGTCTTCCAGTAAGTGAACTAACTTTCTAGCTCTCTTCCTCTCACTTTATCCCACTTCCTGACAGTGTGTCCTGCAGTTCGAGTTCCTTTGTCCACGAGCAGTTTTCAAGCAGTGACTGTCCCGACATTGCTCATCTCAAGCTCGCTCTCTCCACAGGCTCAGAAGGGTATCCAGGCCCTCTTCATCTTGTCTCTACTATTTCTGTGAATCCATAAAAGATGGCCCTCTCATGTTGATTCCTTGAAAATTCAAACCCTTTTGAAATCCTATTGAGGAGCTCTTCTAAGACTCTAAATATTTATATTGCTGCTCCCTTACCAGTGGACCACAGACATTTTTACCAAAAGAACACCCATCAACACATACAACATGGTGTTATCTTCAGAATCCTTTTGGCCCTGACTTTAAGGAGTGGTGGTATTAAATTGTCTTAACAATTGAGTCTCTGTGATAATAATAATCTAAAGATAATGTTATATTTATGGGTTCTGCAATGCAATAAACACCTTATTTTGATTACATGCCTTTTCAGCTTAAAGAGACTTTAAGCTCAGAATATAAGTCACCTACAGTCACATAAAATCAGGAGTATACCTCAAATCCATGATCCTTTCACTGCAAGTCATATGTTCTGAACCACCAAATTTTAGTGCTGCCAAAATTTGTGTGTGCCAAGCAATGTTAAGCTTTACATTTTTATTACCAATAAATAATTTCAAGAAGGCAAGAGATTCAAAACTGAGGTGTTAGATCTAGTTGAGTTAATATGCCAAATTTCTCATAGCCTTTATTTTTGCAACTTCATAAAAAAACTATTTTCACACTGCAGCAGAATGAGTCCACCTTAGGGTTCCCAGTTTGTGCAGCTGCTTATATTCCTGACGGCCTTATCATGTTTCCAACAGATTCATTCGCTCCCCAGTCCACCTGCAGCTTGAGATCTTGCAATATTAGCGACAGTTTCTCTTCATTGCCACGTAAATGAGGTGACAGAAGGTCACATAGTGAGTGAGTAAAAGAGGGACTATGACCCCAGCTTCCTGACATTTTGAAGAGGACACAAATGCCCTACGACTCTCCTGTCAAGAACGACACACCAGATGGCATGACAGCCACATTCCAGCAACATGTAGGGCAGGCATTGCTTTGCTTCATTCTTTTGGTATTGAAATTGAAGCTTTAGGTAAAATATGAGAGTAATATTATCATTATGTCAGAAAAAAAATAATGTATTTGGTATCAAGGCTTCACTCAGTACTTAAGTAGTGGATAGAACATAAGCCTCGTGAATTTTGACTGTGCCCTGTAATTTATTTAAATATGCTTTCACCATTCTGGGAGGCACAGGGCATTATTTGCAGAAGTATTATTTTGCAATATACAGGTAATGTCGGGGTATTAAGATCTCTTCTTTTAGAGCTTCATGCCAGCTTAATTTCATAAAACAGTAACTGAATATCGCAGACCTGCTGGATGCAAGCTTCCAGGCCTGCATTACAATAATCAACCCAGGGATGGGCAAAGAGGGCTGCAGGCTGTTTGCTAAAACACCACAGCCATTTTTCAAGCACTGTGAGTTTGGCCCAAACAAAAAGATGCTTACCCATTCCCCTTTTGACCTTACTTGTAAGTCCTTCTGAAGGTTATTGAAAACTAATCTCCATGTTGCTCGTTCTCTTTGACTTTGTTCATCTCAGCTACATTGGTTTATTTATAATTTCTAAGAGTGCATTCTTTCTGGAGGAATAGCAGGTTACCTTATGCCAAAAAGTATGTTTATATTTTCAAATCCATACTTTTCATACAAGATATTTACATTACAGGATTCTCTTCCTTTGTAAGACTGAATAATATTCTGCTGTATGTATATGCCACATTTTTTTTTCTATCTATTCATCTATCAATGGTCATTAAGTTGTTTCCAAATTTTGGCTATTGTGAATAGGGCTAGGATGAACATGGAAATGCTAGTATTTCTTTGAAGACTTTGTTTCAAAAAATGAAAGAAATCCTGTAATATGCAATGTGGATGGGCCTGGAGGGCATTATGCTAAGTGAAATAAGTTAGTAATTAAAAGACAAATTTCATGATTCAACCTTATAAGCATCCAAAATAACCAAAATCATGGAAACAATGAATGGAATTGTGGTGGCCAAGGGCTAGGAGGGGGGGAAGTGCGGAGTTGCTAACAAATGGCTATAAAACTTCAGTTACACAGATAAATAAGTCCTAGGATCTTCTGTCCAACACTGTGCCTGTATGTAATGAACCCTGTATTGTCCACTTACAAATCTTGCAAATCTTTTGTGAGTTAAAGTGATTCATCTCACGTTAGCTGCTCTTAGTGCAATAAAATTCAAAAAAAAGTTTTCTAATACAATAAAGCAGAGATGGTCAAGGAGGTCAGGTTAATCTACTAATTACTAATTAATTCTAATTACTAATGAGTAATCATACATTAAATAATAAGACACAATTCATATTATAACATAGATCATTCTAAGTTTTTTCAAATAACAGTTATGTGTTCAGTATTTTGGAAGACACTGGAAGTATAAAGATGAAAAGTTATGGTCATTCGTTCAAGAAGTGTGTCTTGATACACAAATCATCACAGACACTCCAAGGGCTAAGTCACCAGTTTGCCTGGGCTGGAGTCAGTCGCTGGCAGCTGAGTTTTCAAAAGTGAAGGACGGCTGAGTAAATGAAAGTCACTGACAAGGTAACTAAAAGTTCTTTGAAAGGCGTGAAGATAAGGCCCGACTAGGGGTCTTCAAGTGACTTAGTGTGGCCCAAACAATAGAACTGGTCGGCCGGCAGAGGGTGGGGGGTAACAGACCCCTGCGCGCTGAGGCTGATGGCGCCGGAGCTTAGCTTTGCGAGGCAGGCTGAGGAATTTCGTACCGATTAAATACGGATTCATACGGAGAGATTGAATCAAGGATATGTGATATTAAGGGTTTTTTTCTTGCTAATACAATGATAGCAGCAATATGGAGGGTGAATAGATGGCAATCAAAAAAAAGACCCAGATTCAGGGCACCCTCATGTCACCTTTGGGACAGCCTAGACCAGAGATGGTAAAGGCTTGCATGAAAGTAGGAGGAGTTGGGGAGAAGGAGAGAGAAGTAGGAATCATGTAGTAGCATAATTTGAGAGGGATTCATAGCCAATAATATATAGACCATGAAGAAGGGAGAAGGATTAATAATGGCTGAATTGACTGCTCAGGTTACTGTGTTGACACAGTCCTCATTTAGAAGGGACTTGAAATTTCAGAATATAAACAGATGCCAGGGAAAATAATTAATTCAATTTCGGAACATTTGTAATTGGAGATTCATAATTTGGAAGTCAAGCAGGTCGTCAGAGTCAGTTGAGGAATCACTAGCATTTTCGTGGAAACCAGATCACTGGGAGAGGTAAGACTGTCGAGGGATCATAGAAAATGAAAGAGAGAACCAAGGGCCAGCATGGGGGGCACCGTCATGCTGCAGACAGGCAAAGAGGAAGAGCGGCGGTCAGGATGCCGGGAAGTGCGAGGCAAAGGCGGCTCCAGGAGGGAGAGCTGAGGGGAGGGTCCAGAGACCCAGAGAACTTTTTAAAAAGCTAAGTAAGAGTTGCAGTGTGTCCATGGTTGTAGAAATTGGGAAGTCACAGATAATGGATTTAGTAACATTGGTGGGGGTACAAACCATGTGAAATGTTGAAGTGTGGGAGGTTTACACGTGTGGAGAGAGAGGATGAACTCGGGAGAATCTTGCCTGTGAAGGAGGAGCAGGAGGCGGACACCAAGAGCACAAATCTGATTTGGGCAGTCGGAGTGACTTCACCACGCTGGACCAGAAGAAACGTGATGGGTTCTTTGCAGGGAAGATGGAATAATGGGAAAGGCCCATGGCAATCAGGAGAGGGGCGGAGACCACAGTGGGGAGGGTCAGCCTTGGGGCCGGGGGCAGTGCTCTCCTGAGCAGGCGGGAGTCCTTGCCCACAGGCCTCTGTTCTCCGTAAAGGTGCCTGCCAGGTGTCGGCTGGAGTGCAGCGAGGGCAGCTAAAGGCTTGGTCAGAAGGGAAAGTAAGCAAAGAGGCTGTAGGAATTACGATTCATATGTTCTGTTTCCACGGCTGTATTTGCAAACACAGACCATAAAGTCCTAGGTAATAAAACTACATTCCTTGTGACTGTTCAGAAGTGTGAGGCTGTGCGGCTCATGCCTCAGTCTCCACCGGTGTCTGTCTTCTACTGTGCTGCGTGGAAGAGGGGAGACCCCGTAAGACAATGTGAACCAACAGCCTTCAAAGGCACAGTTCACCTGTGAGACGGTTTTGGCTGCATCTCTTCAGCAGACTACCCGGGCCTTCATGTTCATAAAAGTATTTCACTTACATTACATCAAAACAAAATTAAATTGGTATTCACCTTGTCTATTCAAAGGATGCCACTGGAAGAAATGCCATTTTGACATGCATGAAAATAAAATGATAAATGGACGCACATAGTGCTCGGAAAGGATGGGGCTCCTCTAACGAGTGATTATCTGTGGCATAAATGTGTTGATCGTGTTTGTACCTGTCAAAGGAGGCCAGCAAGGATGAGTGTGAGGAAATTGTTCATGGACCCGGCTGGGACAGCCACCGCCCACTTACACAGGCACTAAATCCGAAGGTACCAGTCTCCTCCCGACACTGTTTGCCTTGGAGGAGATTTCTCATCAACTTAAAAGACAAACGTACTCCGAGAATGATTTGTGGAGGACAAATAATCACAAGAGTTCACCTGGAGACATACACTCTTCTAATTCCCGACCTCTTAATACCATGAGGAAGAGTTATTTATTTCTATTTCTACTTCTTTTTCTAAACATTATAGAAATACATTGGGAGATCCACATTCTCTCTCCCCTCACCTCTCAATGTAATAATAAGTTATTTCTATGCTTCTTTCTATGTGTTGGACTTAAAATTTATTAGAGGAAATGTGTGAAAAGAAAGCAAGCTGTGTTTATACTTGTATTCTCATTAGGAAGCACTGCAGCCGTGGGGGGTGCACACATTCACACATCCATGCACATGGTGTGACAGAGCATGTCGTTGAGCAGGACTTTCCTGGCAGAATGGACTGTGACTCCCTCCCTGCCTCCTTATAATGCCGCAGCTCATGTGAGGAGGGCCCGAGAACTCTGGAAGTCCACCGCATGGAGTAAATTTTGCATCTTCTGGAGGGAAAATTCCTAAGGCACCTTTGCATGAGGACTGCTCCCAGGAAAGACGGGACCGTGCCAGGCCCATCTCACAGATTTACTCTGTCACCTCTGCTGAAGGGTGCCGGGTGCTTGCTCTCTGCACAGAGGCTCCAAAGCCTGAGACTAGGGTGCCAGGCCGGAGCTTACTGACCCAAATCCCTCCTCAGGCTGGACAATGATCTTTTCGTGTTTATTCTTTTCCTTTTCAAAGGGAAAGGAAGACATGCATAATGTCTAGATCATCCTGACACAGCAGCTTGGCAGAGCAATTCATTTTTAAGTCTGCCTGGTGACTTTTCTTCCACACAGTATTAAAACAACAGGCCAGTTCAGGGTCACATGGACTTCACAATAGCAACAGAATTGCACCTACGGGCCTGTCACTGTCATTGCTTTTAACTCAAGCTTAGAAAAAGCTCTTATTTCACGAATCCCTGATTGGAAAAAATATCCCCTTTATTTTCCTTTGCTAGTTATTAATTTAACAGTAGTAATAGTTATAGAAAATTTACAGGGTATTTCGTGTAATGCCTCTGCCAGTGACTGCTTGCCAATATGGTGGCGTCGTATGCAGCATCCCTTAAAAAGTGAACCCACAGGATCACCGCCTTCCTGTGACTGTCTGGGGGGAGCACTGCTGTGGGGACGCTGACTCCCAAAGACTGCCGGTGGCCACGTGGCCTGACTGCCCTAGGTGAGCAAGGACTGGCCTGGGCTCAGGGGATCAGCACGCGGCTCAGCTCCTACCGTCATTTTACAGGGTCTCTTTCTCAAGTGTTTGCTCTTCAGCAGGTGAAGGAATGGCTCATTTCCGGAGTCATATATTTTCTCAGGAGTGGTGCAGGGTCTTAGACACAGGGGTTGAGCTCTGCTTCCATAACTGACACATGTTTTAGCCAGGAGTATTCCCAGTGAATGCCCCTGAAACATGCCCTCTCCTTACTAACTGTAATATTACATATATAAAATCCAGCTGACATGAAATTTAAGAGTTTTCTTAAAGAGGAAAATTTAGCAAAAAGGACACTACTGCGAGCTGAGGGCAGTGGGAGGATGAATCCTCCACCAGGATGAGGGATTCTTGCAACATCCTCCCGTAACAAACTTAGGAAAAAGAAAGAAATAGATGCCTCTTGCTTGTTTTACTAATTTATGGGCTTATATAAATTCACTAATAAACAATATTGAAATGGAAAAACATTGTTTGAACTCAGATGCTCTATTTTTTCTTTTCACTTTCACCTCAGTGAATATTATAAATACTTTAGAAGATGGTAGCCAGCTTCCTGAATGAGGTTTCCCAAGTGGTCAGCCTTGGACAGATGGTTGAGTCATCTTGGGCTGGGCAAAGACAAATAAATAAATAAATAATGGAGATCCCGTAAGGAAGTCTAAGGGTTCAAACATCCCTAAGCAGCATCACTGTGGCATGAAAAGCTGGCTTCACTTTCCTTTCATTTGGATAAGAATAACACCAGCAATATATTCTCATTAAATAATAATATGTTATAAAGGTAACTTCCAAAGTGTGGAAGATTTGGAAAACGCATAGAGGCATTGAGAAAAAAATTAGATCATGTCTAATTTATTGCATATCAGACAGCCAATATTAGCATTATGTGTTCCATATCTGCTTGCAGTATTTTCTTATGCATGATTTTCACAGAATTCTAGAAGTGATTAGTATAAGGGCTGCATTCTGCTCTTTCACTAAAATTACTGTGAGGTGTTTCCCATGCCATTGCAAATTAGATCATTGAATGTTGAATCTCAAAAATAAAGAAAGAGATAGAAATAGAGAGAAAGAAAGGTGATTAAGGACACTGCTTAATTAAGTAAGAGACATCCCTTTCTGTGTGTGGGCATTTGTTTGTGCATTTGTATGAAATTTAGGCAAAGTGCCACATTCAGGGCAACCGTTATGTGGATCTTCTATTTCATTTTTGGTGAAATGTTGGAATGAACTTGAAAATAGATTTAGGACCATACCAGTCAGTCATTTAAAGTGTAAGGTGATACTTTTATAAGCAAATATCTGACGTTAATTCATTTCACTATTATAAAACATCACATGTAAATTCAAAATGGTACAACAAATGCTTTTTGGTCTTGTTATATCTACAAAGTCCTTTTTTGCACATGGGTCCAAGTCTGTTTCTTCACTTGGCCATTCCCAACCTCCTTGTTATGTATTTCCAGTAGCAATTGTTTTTTATAATTGAACTGTAGTTGACATGCAGCATTACGTTAGTTTCAGATGCACAGCTCAGTGATTCAGGGTTTATGCACCCCACCAAATGATCTCCCCGTGATCTAGTCCCACCCACCACACAAGCTCATCAGGCTGTCCCTCTCTTCCCTGTGCTGTACTTTACACCCCAGTGACTTATTTTTTTTTTGCCTCTTAGTCTTCACCTGTTGTGCACTTTGCCCACCCCTTCTCCCCTCTGGAAACCACCAGCTTGTTATCTGAATTTGTGAGTCTGTTTCAGTTTTGTTTGTTCATTCATTTTGTTTTTCAGATTCCATATATAAGTGGAATCATATGGTATTTGTGTTTCTCTGCCTGACTAACTTCACTGAGCATAATGTCCTTCAAGGTCCATCCATGTTGCTGCAAATGACAAGATTCTGTTCTTTTTATGGCTGAGTATATATATAATCCATTCATCCATTCATCCATCCATGGATACTTAGGCTGTTTCCATATTTTTGCTTTTGTAAACAATGCTGCAATGAACACGGGGGTATGTGTACCTTTTTGAATTAGTATTTCCATATTCTTTGGACAAATGCCAGGAAGTGGAATTTCTGGATTGTATGATATTTGCATTTTTAGGTCTTTGAAGAAACCTCCACACTGCTTTCCACAGTGGTTGCACCAGTTTCCATTCCCACCAACAGTGTACAGGACTCCCTTTCCTCCACATCCTCACCAACACTTGTTATTTCTTGTATTTTGGAGAGTGGCCACTCCGGCAGGTGTGAGGAGACACCTCCCTGTGGTCTGCTTTGCCTTCAGTGATGGTGAGCGGTGTGGAGCGCCCTCTCAGCGCCTGCTGGCCGCTCTGTGTTCCTGCAGCTCAGGGATGACCCCCGTGCCTGCGCCTGCCTCCTGCTTGTGCTCACCGTGCGGCAGGGGAGGGCCCCATGGGAACTGCGTCTCTGCCCTTCCCCTCTGTCTGGTGCAGTTCTCCTTTTTGTTCTTGGCTGTGGGGGCCCATTCTGCGGTCTCCTGGGGCTCTTAGAGGGAATTGCCCTGCACCACTGCAGTCCTGGTGGGCCCTGGGAGGTGGGGAACTCGGGGCCGCCCCTGCTCAGCCCTCTGGCCCCTCTCATTACTCTCAAATTCTTAAGGAAATAAGCTATGGGTTTCCTTATGAGCTAAAGCTCAGGTTGCTTGTCTGAGAAAATAAAATGGACTATTAATATTAATTTCATAGCCACACATTTTTAAACAATGACATCTATTTCTATGACTATAAAAATTACTGTTGAAAACTGAATCCCACGACTCAGTGTCATCATGGTCAAATCTTCCATCCTCTATCTACTCTTTCTCTCCCACCTCCTCTATTTTGCTCTCCTTATTCCTCCGACCCTTATCTCATTCCTGCCTCTCTTTCCCCTTTGTTCTTCCTTTATTCCTGTCCTTTTTCCATTTTTTTACTTCCATTTGTGCTGAATTTTACTTATTCGAATGTGCTAAATTTGAGTTCGTTGAGCTGTGTTGAATGCTAAATGCATATGCACAGCTTGTACCTTCCACTGAGACCCAGAGGCCTGCACTTATTTCATCAGAAGTACAGACATGACTCTGGTATCAGGAATGAACGTATCCGCGCACCGAACTGCAGGCTCAACTCTATTTCTCTCATATACACAGAACAACCAATGAACTGAAACCTTCGCCAGCCTTGGAGAGCCCTCCAGGTGCTAACGTTTGACAGCTGAGAGTCTGTGCCGGGTGCCTGGCAAAGCAATAAAAGCCTTAAATGGTTTGGGGACCATCAGTCCCTGCTTTGTAAAGTATTCATGAAGCACAGTTACAATGCCCTGCTACCCGGATACGATCTTCAGCCGCCTCGAGCCTCCTCTGTATTCAGTTTGACCTCCTTTGCTACCTTCCACATTGATCTCTTCTTGAGATTGTAGCTATAGGCTTTATGTCTGAACCTGAGATTAAAGTTGAAAATAAAAGCTGCCATAACATCTCTGCCTGTGAAACGACGGACTGGCATTACAGCCCTTTGTGCTAATCAGGCGGCCACTGAAGAGCCCGTTGGAAAACAAGATCTTCTGGGACCTGAGTTGCAAGGAAACTGCTGAAGGTTGCAGGGAAAGAAGCAAGCAAAGGAGTGACCGCGGCACTAAAGACGGCCCCGAAGCACAGGAGGAAGGCGAGGAACTGCTGGAAGTGGCCACGAGCCCTGGGTACTGACCCTCGCTCGCCGCGTGCATCAGCCAGAAGCGACCAGCTCCAGGGTTTCCCTTTTCCTTGTGGGATGTGCTCGGATGCTTCTCTGGGCTTCATGTCCATGACTCCTTCCAGCCTCCTCGCCTTGCCGCAGAGCCGCTTGTCCCCCCTCCTGTGTGCCATCCCCGCACAGCCTGGAGTATTTTTGTCTCTCTGGTGTCGATGTTAATTTTGTACATTTTCCTGTGCCTTTGTGGCTTTTTGCCATGATTAGCAGTTTACAAAAGGTAGCGAATGTCTCTTGTTTTCCTTTCCTTTTCTTCCTCTTTCACCCTTCTTTCCTCTTCTCCTTTTTCTGGGACTGCTCTTCAGCCATTCAGAATAAAAGGAAAGCTGTGTCCTTAGTAACGTGACGCCGACGGAACCTGGGGGCCCGACCAGGTGCTGATGGCAGGAGCAGGATGGGGAGGGGGCAGCCAGTGAGGGTGGAGCCTGGCCTTTCCAGCAAAGGGGGTCCTTTTTCTTGCTGATTTCTACTTAAGAGCTTGGTGGTAATGAGTCTTCCAACTCACAAATATAGAATGGACTGTCTGTTTATTTAGGTCTTTTTAAATTTCTCTCTCAATATTTTGTAGCTTTGGGTATAAGTCTCATACTCTTTTGTTTCTTACTTTAAAAAGCCACTTTTTAATGGAAATTGAAGTCCTGATACACGTTCTAATTGGCAAATAAAGGAAAATTAAAGGCATGAAAGGAGACTTCGCAGATATAAATGATGTTTTCATGTGGAGGCCAAGCGGTGCCTAAGTGCACTGTATAAATGATTAGTTTCATAGTAGAGAAAATTGAGCCAAGTGTCAAGAAAACTAAACTATTGTATGGTGTACAGACTGTGGGCACATCCAGCCCAAATGAACCTTCCCCTACAGTCAATCCCACATGTAAAAAGCCAAAGAAGCAACATCTGTCCCAGCAACTCAGTATTTGCTAACTGAAACTGATTGCATAACATTTATCTGTACTTGTAAATTTGTTTGTATTTTATAAGTATCATCAGCATAAAGAATTTATACCTAGTTTTACATTTATTGACATAACATCTCTTCCCCCCTTTAATGGGTGTCCAGTATTCAATGTGGAAAAACACTGGTTTTAGTTTACAAGTTTACAAAGCATTTTCAGTTCATCACCTTATTGCTCTCATAAAAACCCTGGAGCTTGGGTAGAATAAGGATTTTATTAGTCCCACATTAGAAATGATGAAAGTAAGATTCACAGAAGTTTAATGACGTGTATAATTTTATACTCCTATAAGTGGCAATTTTGGGATTTAAAATTAAAGAGTCCGGGGTCCAAACTCCTCACCCTCTCTGCTGCACATATTTTTGATCACTGATCACCTTCGAAACCCTGCTATCCTTAGGGATATATATCTATCTTAGGGATGTAGATGCACAAGGCACATATGAAACTTCGGGGTGGCTTTGCAGTCTAGGCAGGGAGCTAAAACGCATGACACATGCTGAGACTGAAGTCAGTGATTCGGGGCCTCAGCCCAAGTACAAGTTCTCCTGGCACCTGCCGAATGCAGACGGCGCTGTCTGGGCCTGACTCTTTGGGTAGGAGAGCACGAGCTGATCGATGTGGAGGCCACTGTCGGGCAGCCAGCGTCCACGACCCCCACACCTGAGATGTGAAACACACAGAGGCACCTGCAACTTCTTATAGCAAAACAGAATCTTCACGTTTCCCTCCAATTTCCCTTATTCGATCCTTTCACTGTCTGGCTCATAGGCAGAGAACAGTGAAGGTGCGGCAGAGCTGTCCGCCCTTTCAGCCTCTACGCCAAAGCTCCTGGGGGCAACAGACTGAACACAAACCCCGGAGCTCAGAGTTCTGGGCTGCATTAGTGAGGCCATGCTTCCGATCTCCTGGCACCAATTAAATAACTGCTCTTTCTCCTCTAGACACACAAGTGTTCAGGTAGTCCTCTCCCGCCTCAAGCTGGTCACATTCTTTGGTTTCTTCTGATCTTTTAGAACTCAAGTCCTCAGAAACTTTCCAGTAGTCTCACTCTATCCAAGAAGATAAGTAGGTACAAACACACCCTCCCCCCCCCAAAAAAAACCTTTCTTTTGGTCGGGTTTTCAATATATCGGAAAGCTGCCCTGAAGACTTCCAGGCACATGAAAATAAAATAACAGCAGAGGAAAGAAAGTGGTCTCATTGGCTGGTTTAGGCACATTCCTGTCTAGAGTATGGGATAAAGCACGGTCTTTAAAATTTATATGTTTTTGCACTCCCAGGTATCCCGTATTTCCCTTTTGAATTTACTGATAATTGTGATATATTCTCACATTGAATTTGCCACAGGAAAACACACAGCTGGAAGAAAACATTTATACATGCTGCTAGAAGGATTCTGCTAATTCAAGTCATGTGGTATTGCATATTGAATTCATTGCCAAGTATTCTAATATTGTATAATAAAATACACCTGTAACATCCATCAAAAACATTTTTTTAAAAAGATTGCAAGGGCTCCTTGCCATTTCAAATCAACAAAAGATACATATTTGTCACGTTTTCAGCAAGTGGATCTTCAAACCATGTATTTTCACATATATGCTGATTACTGTAATATGAATAGCCAATAATTGATTAAAAGGTATTTTGTAAATGTTAAATCTGTGCAAATACACAATGAACCAAGAACTTAAAACACCCAATATCCAAAGGCAGAGACAGGAAAAGAAACCACACACCAGTTTCTTCAATAAATGAACAAAAGAAATATATTTCCTATGAAACCCTAGAACAAAATGTGTTCCATTGCATTTAATGAGACTATAATTGATATTATTAGAATCTAAGGTGGGCAAACTGCCTGATTCACAAATGGGGAGGCTCTTCAGGGTATTGAAATGCTGTCAAGGAAGGTAAGTTGGTAAATGTGTGTAATCTATGTAGTGCCAAAAAGAAGATAATTTTGAAATTTATGAAGTAGCTATAAAAATATGACATGGTGTTAAAAGCAAACATCTGTATTTACGGAAAACATCATGGAGTACTTTTAATCTTTTCTTTGCAATGTTGAGGTATTTCAGGTTACGGTAGCTATGGGACCAGGCGAAGGAAAGCGCGTTGCTTGCTGAGTACTCTCTATGCCAAATGTTTCATCCCATAGAAAACCTATCTACCTGCCTATCATCTGTCTAGTAACCTACTTATTCTTTCACCTATATACCAATTATCGTTATCCTCTCACTCCCGTCAGGTAAGCCTTTCCCTAGTATTACTGGGGAAGATACAGCAGAGAAAGTGCGAAATAGCTTTGCCCAGGGCCATCGCGGCAGGTCGGGAGCTGGAGTCCGCGTCAGTTGCCTCCCAAGCTAATGGCGTCTCAGGGGACGTCTTTCGTGACGACAGCTTCATTTTCAGTGATGCTCACAGTGTATCCCGATGGCTTCCTGGGTCCCAACATCTCTTAAATTCAGGGATCATAACATAATTACTATTATGTCCACGCCCTCTAGCAACATGCCTGGTACATCACAGGCCCTCCACAAATATGTGTTGAGTTGAACTGTAAACCACTACCTGCGGTGGTTTAACTACCTTATCATCGAGATACTCCAACCGTCTCCCTTTTGTACAACACCGTAGAAGGGAAACAAGGGCTGGGGTGAACAGGCCTAGTGCTCCAAGGCTAGTTCTTTCCCAGCGTCCTCACTGAAGGTCAAACAGCCCCAGATATTAACTCAGTTCACATGAGGACAGAGCGAACTTTCACCTCAGGACTTCTGTTTTGGGAACTGCAATTTCCATGTCCCTCTTTTCCACCCAAATATCTATTTCCTCAACATTCAGGAAAATTTTATTTATTGTTTTCCAAACAGTAGTGGTCATTGGTTAGGCTTGTTAGTTTTATATCTTCACTATGTGCTAGCGTGCTTGAAATTCAACATGAGGTAAATAAATTCTATTAGCACGAGGTTGTTACTTTTATCATCCTAGCTACACATGTAAGGAAATGTTATAGTTCACAGTGAATGTCGCCAGCATAAATACAGAGACACAGCAGAGAGATACATATTTGAAGAGGCAGGTTCTTTATGCCATAAGCTTTATCAGCACATATGGGGGAAAATTCTCTTTTTTATCAGATTTCATTGTCCTAACTTGCACAGTAAGGATTTTCCCTGTGGCTTCCCCTGCGGACCACTAATGTAGAACTCCAGCTCAAGTGAAAATGCCCGGTCAGAACAGAAGGCACTGCAGAGTCCACAGATGCCTTTCCTCCTCCTCCTTCACTTACAAACTTAACAAATCCTGTCCTTTTAACACAAGGTGAGGGTATTTTGCTGGAAGTTTTCATACTTGATAACAAAAAAAATTACATCACATGTCTTAGCTTTGAAGCTAGACAATGATTTCACCTCAAAAGTGAGTGAATGGCTGGGAACAGGAGTTGGCGAGATATGGCTTCAGGCCAAGCCCAGCCCTCCATCTCTTTTAGTATGTCTCACAAATCAGGAAATATTTTTTTCTTTCCATTTTTAAAGGGTTTAGTAAAAAACAGAAAAATATGTATGACTTTAAGATTTTAGATAATTGCACTTACTCTGGCTTTAATCTATGGCCTACATCAATCCCTTAAAAATGTATTGTGGGCCCATACAAACACATTTTGGCCAAATTTGGTAGGCAGGCAGGCCCTCCCCTTCCCTATCAATGGCTGGCCCATCAAACGGAAAATTGAGTCAGTCCCTGGAGAAACGTAGTCCACCACCGAGGATTCTCCCACCAGCATCACCTGCCTTGGGCTATCAGGACACTGAGAAGCAAACGCCTCCTGGTTGTGAGCCAGGGTGCACATTTGTGTCCATGTGGGGCAAGGGCTGGCTTCCCTGCCTGACACAGAGGGGCCTCTCAGCCTGATCTGAAGGAGAGGAGCTATGTAGACACCTGGGGGAAGAGCACCCCAAGCAGAAGCCCTGCGTCCGGGCACATCTCCGGTGTCTGAGGGACAGATGCGAGGTAGGCGCGTCTGCATTACAGTGATGCAGAGAGGCTGCTCTGACTTAGGTCAGTGGACGAAGGGGGCAATTCGATTTTGTAGGTCCTCATGGCTCATTGCTTGGTTTTTACACAGAGAAAAGTGCCTCTGTTCTCCAGAAAAACTGGAGAGATTTCAAGTTTCACTCTGGCTGCTGTACTGGAAATACATGGGGACTGCAGTCATTCCAGCGAAGAAGACGGGGAGTTGGAAAAAGTCTCAGCAATGGGTAAGGTAGACAGAAGACTTGCTGAAGGATAAGTGATATAGGAGAGAAAGACAGGCTTAAGTTGACTTCTTCCATATTGTGAAGTGCCATCTATTAAAGTGAAGACTAGAGGATGAATAGGGTTGGAAAATACTAGGGACTCAGTTTTCTCCATGTCAAGTGTGAAGTGTCTGTTAGACGTCAGACGGAGATGCCGCCGCAGCAGCTGGATAAAAGTTTGGGGCTCAGGTTAGAGCTTGGTGGACTCCCTCTGAAATCTATATTCTTTTCTGTGCACTCCTGTGACAGATTTTACTGCATAGGAATATAAGGTTTGTTTGCATTATTTTTCTCCCCTAGTCTGTTTACTCATTGATGAATGGACTGATTCTTCTTAAACAATTTTTTGTCCATACAGCACACAGTGCAATGAGTTTTTTCAAATGAATGAATGAGTATATTTACACTAGAGACACTAGAGACAGTGTTCTCCTAAATACAGTTCCCACACTTGTGAAATAAATTAATTGTCCTCAGTGCTTCTGCTCTGAAACATAAAACTTTTTTTTAACAAAACAAATGATTCGTAGATTAATGTACACTGAGAAGTGGCTGGTGGTTTCCACTGGGAGAGGTTGGGATGGGTGGGTGAGGAGGGTGAGGGGGATCGAGGGGCACAGAATCTCAGTCATCATATAAATTAGTCATGGGGACGGAAGCACAGCACAGAGACTACAGTCAGAGGTTCTGTAACATCTTCGCGAGGCGAGGATTTAATAATGTGGATAAGTGTTGAATCACACTGTCGCACACCAATATGATATTGCAGGTCAGCTATACTTCGGCACGAAATAAATGGGGAACATCTAAGATCTTTAGAAAATAGTGAGGAGCAAATGTCTAAAATATTCACAGGCTCTCTGGGTAACTGTAATGCTAAGTAAGGTCAAGGACTGTCACCACAGAGCTGGGACCACAGTCATGCATTTCTATATGTGGAAGTATTAATAAAAAATATAAAAATTATATTCAAAATCCAAGTTTGATGGGAAACTACCACCAATTAAGATTCAATTCCTTCCCTACCCTCAAAATCTCAATGTTTGTGAAGCTTATGTTAACCTATATATAGAAAAATAGCCAGAATTCTGCTATTTTCCAAGAAAAATAACAGTAAAAAATTGAAAAGGGATGACACCATCGTGCAACGTGATGAACGTCTTTTTGCTGAAATAAATTCACAAAGTGTGGGGGTTGCCTGTGGAACCTATTTATTTTGTCAGGGACAAAATCAATGCTGCATTTCTGAAATGAACTATGAGTTACAGCTTTCCTTAGGAAAACAAATCATAGCAGATACTAGAGGATATATTTGTGTTCACAAATGGATTTCATCCCATCTTCCCTTGCAGCTTCCTGCAGGGCCCAGGCAGGGCCTGACATCAACTGCTGTCCGTTGTCATTTGCCTGTGTGTGTATCCTGCAGTGGATGGAAATGCAGATTCATGTGACCCATAGATGGAGTAAGAGGGGACCTTCAGCAGGTTAACACGACTACTCAGGCTTCCTGGTCGCGCAGACCCTCACTGTTCCCAGACTGACTGTCCATGCAAGAAGGAGGGCGTGTTTGTCCCATAGCTTGAGCAGCTAGCTGCCTTATCTTTCTTTCCCACCCTCCACAACCATCAGACCCCACCCCACCCCCACTCACCCACACCTGCAAAAGTCCCAAACAGCTTGCAAGTTAGCAGTTTTACACATATATTAGTAGTTTGCAATTTGAAATGTTTTTGAGGTAATTTAAAAAAAAATCGCTGACTGTAGTAGTCTTAATTTTAAATTTCAAAGAAAGGGATCTATCTCAAAGAATTATTTCACATTAAATAGGAATTCCACCCATTCTTTCATATCCCTAGAGTTTTAAAGTAAATGATACCAATAGGTTTGGCATATGAATTTACTGCATATCACATCAACAACTTCCATCAATAACTATATCAAAAAATAAAATTGTATGTTTACTGAAAAAATCAGTATTAAAACACCATTTCTTTTGGAAATTGGTAATGAATATGTAATTTGTGCAAGATATTTTTGTCAATATTTACCCATCCACGAGAGAGAGTATGGTGATATTACAGATGAAATAAAAATGAGAAGATACAAATCTGCTGAAAATAATTGGTGTCTACTTCAGGAGCCAGTCATCAGTTTAAGAAAACTAAACTCAAGGATTATTCCATACTTGTAACTTCAGAAGTTATATTTACATATAACTATGAACTATGACTTTTCAGTTAGGTGAAATTATTGTTTTAAAATTTAATTTTACTCATCTTCAATTCCAAATGTTCCTATGATAGAATTCATTGTCTTGGTCCCAAAGCAGACCTTCAAGACATTGCAATGGTACAATGCTTCAAAAAGAAATTACTTAGGTGGGTGATAATATGAATACATATTTTCGTGAGGCCATAAAAAAAAAATGCCCTTCCAGAGTAAAAGTCAGTAAGTAAAACAGTAAAAATTATTTTTTTAGTAGTTCATTGTCAGTATATAAAAACACAACAGATTTTTATATATTGATTTTGAAACATGAAACTTTACTGAATTTGTTTTAGTACTATCAGTAGTGGAATCTTTAGAGTTATATATATATTTTATGCCATCTGCACATAGATCCAGTTCTGCTTCTTCCTTTCTGATTTGGATGCCTTTATTTCTTTTTCTTGCCTAATTACTTTGGTTAGGGCTTCTAGTAGTTGGTTAATAAAAATGGCAAGAGTGGCATCCTTGTTTTATCCCTGATCTCAGGAAAAGCTTTCAACTTTTCATCATTGAGTATGATTTTAGCTGTAAGTTTGTCATATATGGCCTTTATTATGCTGAAGTATGTTCCCTCTACACTCAGTTTGTTGTGATTTTTTATCATGAAGGAATATTGAATTTTTTCAAATGTTTTTCTTCATCTGTTGAGTTTATCATATAACTTTATCCTCCATTCTGTTAATGTGCTTTATCACATTGATTGATTTAATGATGTTGAAATTCTTGCATCCCTGGAATAAACCCACTTAATCACGGTGTATGATCCTTCTGAAGTATTGTTGAATTCAGTTTGCTAATATTTTGTTGAATGTTTTTGCCTCTATGTACATCAGGGATATTGGCCTGTAATTTTCTTTCCTTGTATTGTTCTTGCCTGACTTTAGTGTCAGGATAATGCTGGTGTCATAAAATGAGTTTAGGAATCTAGCCTTCTCTTCAATTTTTGAAGTAGTTTGAGAAAAATTGATATTAATTTTTATTTAAACATTTGGAAGAGCTCATGAGTGAGGCCATCTGGTCTTTGTTGAGAGGTTTCTGATTATTGATTCAATCTTGACAGTGTTTCTTATGTAAGAGATGAACCTTCTCCATCAGCTCAGGCCATGCTCCTGGTTGTCTCACACCTTTGAGACTGTCATACTATGTTGAACAATTTTATCAGTTATAAAAATATATTTTTTATTATGGTAATTTCTATAGAAAATTTTGAATATCAGGTCTTTTGATCAAGAATGCAACTTCAAGGTATAAAACTATTTCAGAAATTCATCTCTTTAGACTTATATGCCTTTCCAGGGAGCCTACCTGGAAGTGATGTTGAAGAACAGTGTACTGGGCTTTAAATAGCCCTATTGGTTAAGAAGATGTCTTTCACATTTTTTTTGTGTCTTTTTGAATTGAATACTTATTTTTTTAGAAATGCTAGTATTTAAAAAAAATGCTTTTAAAGTAAGGTTGCCCGTTGGGTCCTGCAGACGGCAGACTCTGAGACAGAGCATAGTGTTCACAATGTTTGCAAGAGAGTAGCCATGAAATCAGCCCAGTCTCTCCAGAAAGGAGGGAGAAGACACAGGTGTGAGCAGGGGAAAGTTGGTAGCCTCTGCCTACTGCACTGGATGTTCTGGAGCTGAAATGGTCTGTCACAGTTGGTATGCTTTGGGCCTAAATGGCTGGGCTTTTATACTTATGTTTTTGTCACCAATGCACACAGCTTCCCCAAAGGATGTGATCTTGAGGAGAAGTAATCCCAGGAGGCGCCACCGGCCAAAGGCAGTCTCTGACCACATTCCCAGCAGCGTGGCCCCAAGGTCTTCCTTGAACGGGATCTGGATGGCATGTCTCTGTGTCCTTTACAGCAATTTGTTATTTCATGATTCCTTCCTGATTATTCAAATAAAAATGGTAACTAATGTTTATTGAATGCTAGCTATGAGCTAGACATTCTAATAAGTCTCCAAAATGCATTATCTCAGTTGATACTTATGAAAACTCTGTGATCCACCAAATTTTTATCTCCATTTGACAGATAAGGAAACTGGGACACTTTACACAGGTTTCCGAAGGACACATGAATAGAATTTGAACTTGGAAACTCTAGTTGCAAATGCAGAATGTTTTAATTCTACAGTACAACTACTTCACAAAAAGAACAAGACATAATGTAAGGCACTGAATCATCTTGAATGTCCCATTTTCATTTTTGGTGTACTGTACCTGTTTCCATTTAGATTTTATAAAAGTGAGTTACAGTTCTACAAAAAAAGTTTTCTCTAATTATACTATTGGACCTGAAAGGGTGATCCTTGCAGTGATTAATGTTTGATGTCAGGGACAAATACAACAAATATGTACAGCCTCGGGTGAAGAAAGGTGAGCGAACATCCCATTTAAAAGTGTTACATGTGTAATCAGGGAAGTCAGCATGAGAGGGTCTCGAAGTAGTTTTTTATATTTATACCTCACCAAGAGACTAATGGGAGATATGATAACTCTGAGTAAAAAATATATATATGTAATAAAATGAGTTTTAAGGATCTAATTCTCAATGAAATGTCATATTAATGAAACAATTTAAAGCACATTGCTGTGGATTTTGCAGACATTTAAATTTTTCTTATAAATCTGAAAAGCACCCTTCATTTATTTCCCTAGAGAATATTCTGTACAAATTTCAACCAGCATATTTTATTATGCACACTAAGAACTAATTTCTAATGTATTAGAAAAGAAAGTACCTAAACATTGAGAATTATCCATGCGTGGACTACTTCCCACAGGATATGATAGGTGGACAACACTACGGTTGTTGGGTATAGGAAAAACAGAAAGGGTCAAGTTATAATTTACTTCTATTTCTGAATTCCTAGAATAAATGGTTAAAAATGTTATTAAATAAATACAGAAAATAGTAAATAGGCACAACTTATTAAGTCACTACAATGCATCAAGAACCACTAAGCCATATGTTTTATTTTGGGTTATCTGTTTAATATAAGTGGTTTTATAAACTTACCAACTGAATTGAATATAGTGGGCAATCTTTAAAAACAAAGTAAAGTGAATGCATATGAAAGAACTTGCTATGTTATGACTGCCATAGTCCAACGAAATAATTTCCAAGACTTGTATATAAATTGTACCCTGTTCACACCATTCAGATAAATACATTATTACATCTTCATAACTCAATTCATATACACCAATAAGACAAGTAACACAGTGACTTCAAAGGAAACAGGTGGAAGGTGGTGTGGACTTAAAGACGACTCTCAGCTATAGACGCGTGTGCATGTTATGCATTCTCCCCTAGACACCTACAAAGACTGTTCCACTGAACAGAATCGGGGTGTAACGCCCTAATGCCCAGCGGGCTGAGGAACAAAAAGCAGCCAGGAGATAATGATGCTCAAAAGTGACTTTTCTGCCCAAGCACTTTAATGAAGCCTGAAAGTTCCATCAGGACTTTGCTCCAAAACATTTCAGTTGGTATCTGTGCCACCAAGTGCTTTTCCTCAGAACATTTATTTTATGGATAATAAGGACAGTATTTTGAGAGGCAGTGACAAGACTGGACGCCTTTGTCTTTTATATAAACATTCACTCCCTTCCCCTTCACCCTCTTTCCAGGCTTGGAAATGCATCTCCCAGGCTTCTTTGTGTTTCCACCACTATCCTGAGATGCCCAGATACCTGTCCTGTATATCTCAGTGCCACCTGAATTATTTCCAAATCTAGCCTTATCAAAAGGGTATTTGGCAATTTCTCAGGAACCCTTTAGTCCAAACACATTACTACAACGTGCTCTCTCCCTTGGAATCTCCATAACAAGAGACATTTTCTTCTTTGTGTTCCTTTCCACATCTATGTCCACATCATGTGTTTCATAAGGATAGAAGTATTTTTATTTAATTCATTTTGCTTTACATTTAATTCAGTGCTGTGAATTCTTATGGTGAATAATAGAAAATATGCCGAAATTCTATTTTCTAAAGGATCTCAATTTGGGTCTGTTTTTCAGTAATACATTTTTTTAATAGCATTCCATAGTGAGCCAAAGAATTCCTTTGGGGTCAGGAGCGTCCTATTTGTCAATCTGGAGTAAAATACCTAAGCTCTTTCTCCCCTCCTTCAGCTCCTACGTTCAGACTCATGGTGTGCCTCCAGTTTGCAGCCTGGCCTATGAAAATACCACATCCATTTTCTAAACACACCCAAAGATTAGAACAGAAGGGATTTGTGGATGACAAAACGCTGCTGTCTAGATTAAGCTCTGTGGGCATGACTACATGGGAGTCTGCACAGCTGATAAGGGTGGAAATTTAATTTCTGCCTAAATGGAGCCTTAGTGGAAGAGCATATCTTTGAAAATTTCAGAGGTAAAAAGCTGGTGTTCATAATTTTACCCAGATGGCCTTTTTGTTTTTTGTATCCCAACTAATGTAGAGTGAAATGTCTTCAAATGGGTCATTTTCATGCAGGTATTCCTTTCAGGAGGCATCACACTTGCCCAGCACTGGTCTGTATCATTGAACAAAACTCCCAATTTTCTTGGAAACACTCTTTTTGCGATTTAGCAACAGGATGTCACAGAAAGGAAGTCTGTATACAGAAGTGCAGAAGTCAGCACAGCTTCCCAGAGTATCATCTTTGCCACCACCACGATGCCTATCTCACACTCCTAGTGCTGGGCAGCTGTGGCTTATTCAAGTCCGAGAGTAAACTATCTGGTCTGAGATAGGTAAAGGTGGAGTTGGACGCTTCATTGTCTTTCTTTTGTCCTTTTTAAAATTTCTTTTCCAGCTGAAATGTATAATTTCATACAATAAAAACCAATTTTATCTTCATCATGTATTGATTCATACACCAAAAATGTAGTCACATAGCTGGCTCTGACATCACTGTAAATGAAGCTAAGAGAGTAGGTAAATGGATGGGGTCAAAAGACATAGAGAGTCTGTGCTGAGTTTAGCTATTTATTTATATGCACACAGTGTGAAATTAATGAAGAACGTTTGATAGCCAAGATTTCTATTACTTTCAAATACTGTAATATAGGTAAGTATGCAAGAGTGTATTTAAAACACTATTACTGGAATCCATATCTTGTCTTTTCAGGAAATAAATTCAGATTTATTTGCTTCATTAATGAGAAGCCTAATTCCATTTAAGATTGTGCAAAGCATACTCCAATGATAGGGTGTAAAATGGCAGTTTTGCTCCATAGAAGTTTAATTCCACCTCTTCAATGGAATACTTAAAATGCAATCATTCTAAAATTCCTTGGCAAATAGCTTCCCAAAGCATTGGCCCGATTTCTTCATTATGCATTTTAGTAAGTTCCCAACTTTATTAAGACTTTATAGACTCTTTGTTGCCAAGAAGAAAACCCACTGAAAAAGCAAACAATGAGAGTTGGGTTTTCAAATAAATTTGGGTTTGCTTAGGCTGTTTAAAATTTGGTTTGGAAGAAATCAAACATTATTCAAGCTTTCAGAGAGATGAATTGTGTCAGAGTACTCTTTTTTATGAGCTTTTCAACTGAATTATTGTCTTTGGACCGGAGAAATTTATTTCCTCAATCAGTGCATTAACCACTCCTTTTAATTTGACTAGTGTTTAATAAGTAAAAAAAGTGAAACAGCTTGATTAGTTCAGATTTTATATTTTTTTTCCTCCAAAAACTGTTTGGAGACACTACATGCAGGAAAAATTGTAATCCCTGTGGAAGTAATTTTTATTGCCAATCTGGCTTCATATACCAGAAGAATGCATATCCTCTACCAAGGAAGTATGAAATGCTTCCTGAAGAAAACAAGCAATGCATTCCTTCTCAGTGTTTTGGTGTGCTTGATTATAAGTGGATACAAAACACCAAACACATCAGATTTCAATCTGTAGAGATAATTAGTGTTGTATAAAAATTAAAGATGATTGGAAAAGGTGGAGGATTTCCTATTCAAAACTGACAGTTGGCCTGTTGTCTTAATCAGGTCCAAAGGTCATGTATGCGGAAGATATTTTGAGAAGTCATCTAGTACTATAGCCTTAAAGATAACTGCCTTTCACTCTCGGCCTTTCCATGCCAGATACATGAATCTCATCTCTTTTTAAAGACTAAACCAAAAAGAAAACATAATATCATACTTTGACCATCCATTCTCGCTACAGTCTCTGAAAACTCCACCTTACTGTATATGTTTAACCCAGATCTCTCAGGTAGCATATTTTCCCACTTCTCATTCTGGACAAGAGCTAGTCACCATCATCAGTCAGCTAACATGGTGTAATTTTTAAAGCTATTATGAAACCACTTTAATCACCTCGCCTCCAAGCTAAATAATCCCAATTCTTTTAACATATCCTCAAAGGTCCCATTTTATGCTCTTTAGTCATCTCTGTGGCTCTTCTCTGGATTCTCTGCAAGCTCCAAATGTCCCCAGAAGGCTTTGGAACCCAGAACTCAGTAATAATTTGTCTCCCTTTCATCTCTTGTCATGTGGTGGGGCTGTGGGTTTGGCTTCTCCTGTGACCTAGATTGCACACAACTTGGGGTAAACATGTTTCATGCTTCAGGAGCATCTCTGCTGATAGCCGTTTCCCACAGAATGAGGTACATCTCGGATGTCCGCCCGTTTGCTTTTCGGCTTGTTTTGTCCGGGAGTCTCATGACCACCGAGCAGAATGAGCTCAGGAATGAGCTCAGGGATTTTATGGCCCGTGAACTTGTTTAGGTCTGAGAATCCCCTTTCTCGTTTGATCTGGCATATAAAAGTCAAAGGCCATCCATTCTGTTTAGAAGGCTCTTGACACAGGTTCTATAGAATCTAATAATTGTCAGTTATGACTGTGTTTATTTGTCTTTGAATTTTTTGAAAAGGAAACTGATATTTAGTAGTAAATATTTGCCAACTTCTTGTCAAAACAGAAATGAATCATCCTGTTTTCTGTTTTCTACAGAAAAGGCATTTGAATGGGGGTAACAACACCCAAACCACTGATTTCTCTTTGAATTACATACCCTTATACTAAAGCTGACAGCTGGAACCGTGGCGAAACCCAGCACACACCTAGAAGTAGTTTTTACTGGTTCTCGGCAGAAAGCTAAGGCTGAAGTAGCCTATTGAGTATGGAATCTAGATTTTTAATGTATTAATGACAAATCATAGAAGATAAAATTATGAAAAATGCATTCTGAAATTTCATAAAGAATTTACCAAAACTTTGGAGGAATGGACAAAAATATTGGCTTATATTAAAGTTATAAAAAGAATACTAGTAATACTTCATACAACCTAAATTATTTATTAAAAAATACTTTCAAAATTTATATTCATAAAAGATTCTTGTTAATTTATCTATATTCATAGATTCTGAGTTGGACATGAAGGCCACACCTTTACTAAATTTATTCACTAAACATGTATGTATTGGATCCCTAAATAAGGGACTCTTCTAGATTTTTGGAGATGCAGCAGTAAACAAAACTGAAAAAAATCTCTGCCCTCATGAAAGTCAAATTCTACTTTGGAGTAGCTTAATAAAGTCACAACTACTTAATTCATTAGTAGGTTGCAGGCATCAAAAGAAAAAGACAAAGCAGGTAGGGGAGTTGGGGGTGCCAGGGATGGGCAGACTGCTGTGTATGGGGTGTTCAGGGGAGGTCTTTCTGATATGATGCCATATTAGCAGAGACCTGAAGGAAGTGAGAGAGTGAATCTTTCTGAGCTCTGGGAAAACACGATTTCTAGCACAAAAAACTGAGTACAAAAACTACGAGGGCAGGGTAGGTTCAAAACCATCAAGAAATCCAGTGTGACTGCAGAGGAGCCAGTGAGAGAGAGGGGGGAGGGGAGAGAGGGAGACAGGGAGGGGGCCTGAGAGCCGAGCGAGGCTGGAGGCCAGACCAGAGCATGGGGGGTCCTTCAGCCCCACAGTCAGGACTTGGGCTTATACTCTTTTGAGCAAGAAGAATAAGGTTGGCGAAATCACAACACCCAGTGTTAAGATGTATCTTACAGCTACAGCAATCAAAAGAATGTGGTACTGGCAGCAGAGGGATAGACACACAGATCAATGGAAGAAAACAAATTAATGCAGATACGTGAGATGAGAAGCCATTTGAAGATTTTGAGTCAGGGATTGACTCAAATATGATTTGTCTTAATTTCTAAAGTAACTCTTTGCCACATGCATGGCTAATAGACTACAGGCAAGTGTAGAAGTAATGAGACCACTTGAGTCTACTGCAACAGTTTAGCTAATAAGTGACGGTGGCCCAGGCTGTGGTGGTGACAGCAGAGGAGGTGGCCAGTAGTCGGGATCCAGACACGTGTTGAAGGGAGACACACACAGGGCTTTCTAACAGATTAAGCAGAAGTGTGAGAGAAAAAGCAGAACCAAAGATGACTGTAGTTTGGGGCTTGACCAGTGTTATGTCCGCCTCAGCCTGCTGCTGGAATGGCCTCCGCCAGGAGGGCCTCTCCCCAGCTGGGGCAGCTCTTGTGGCACCTATGGTCCCAGGCCGGACTTCACCAGGAATCCGGCAGAGAACGTGGGGGAACAAGATTTACTACTTGTTACTCATAAACCCTGAGGGCCACACAATTCACGGTGTGGTTGATGGGCAGGGAAAGAAGGGAGGGAACCGGAGACTCTGGCTTTATTAGGGTGCAAGAGCGAGAAGTTTGAGAATTCTAGGGTCACTCATTATTGGCTAATTTGATGCCCGGGAGTAGGAAGCAGGCACGGTCAGTAGGGAGAACAGGGCACGGTCACTCAAGCGTGAGTTCTTCAGGGGCCCGAGGTTTTCTGAAAGGGGAACTTCCTGGGTGGGGGCCGCCCACTTGGTCTTTTGCTGGTGCTGTGTTACACAGAGGGCAGCGTGTTCATGCAGAATAGTGTCTTTGAAAGAGATGCCTCAGCCCCCAAAAACGTAATGTCAGTTACTTATACTACAACAAATAAAAAGGAAGAAGGTTCAGTTGATTGTCATGGGGAAGAACGGGTGAAGACCTGTCCCTTTGCTGAAGATCAGTTGTGCATAGCTGTATTAATTTGTTCTCTCCCATTGATCTGTGTGTCTGTCCCTCTGCCAGTACCACATTCTTTTGATTGCTGGAGCTGTAAGATATCTCTTAACACTGGGTGTTGTGATTTCTCCAACCTCATTCTTCTTTTTCAAAAATTTTTAACTATCCTATTTCTTTTGCCTTTCCATGTTCATTTTTGAATCAGTTTATCTATATATTAAAAAAATTCTGTTGGGATTATGACAGCAATTACATTAAAATTACAGATCTGTTTGGGGAGTATTGCCATCTTTATTATGCTGAGTATTCTAATCCTACATTATGTCTCCATTTATTCCAGTCTCATGTTTTCCCTATTGTATTGTTTTCTATACAGATCCTATGCATGTTCTGTTTGATTATACCTAAGTATTTCATTTTGGGGAGAGCTCTTTTAAATGATATTTATTTTAGAATTATTTATAATTTAGGTATTATTAGAATATGGAAATATGACTGTCATCTTAAATTAGTGACAGAGGCTTCCCTTTTTCTGATCTGTATGCATTTTCTTTTCTTTCTTTACTGTGCAGGCTAGTATTCCAATAATGTGTTGAGTATGGATGGTGGGAATGGACATTCTTGATTTTTTCCCTATCTGAGGAAGAAAGTATTTAGTCTTCTATCATTGAGTATAATGTTAATTAACTGCAGAGTTGTTTTTGTAGATTTTTTTTTATCAGGTTGAGGATGTCCCCTTCCATTCCTAATTTAATAGAAGATTACAACATGAATGGGCGTTAATTTCTGTTACATGCTTTTCCTGCATCACCTGGTACAACCATGTGCTTTCTTTGCTTCTTTTGAATTTTAATTTGCATATTAATTAGAATGACTTTTAATATATTGATCAATCCATTCTTGCATTCTTGGAATAACTTCTAATTTATAGTAGTGTGTTATTCTTGTTATATGTTGTTAGATGAATGTGCTAATATTTTGTTGAAAAATCTTATGCCTATGCTCATGAGGAATATTTTTCTGTACTTTTCTTGTCTCATTGTTTTTTGATGTCAGAGTAATGCCGACCTTATAATATCAACTGGGAGCTGACCCCTTTTTACTCTTCCTTTTGGAAGAGCTTATATAGAATTAGTGTTCTAAACAATCCTATGTTCCTGTACTCCTACAGATATTTGGCATGATATATACACTAGCAGACTGAATTGAGCAGGTGCAGAAGCCAGGCAGAATCAGGGAGCAGGTCCCCAAAATCACTCTCCTGAGAGAGAAGCTGTCTTGGGCAGGTAGCTAATAGTAGGGATGGAAATAGATAACTGTGTGTATATAGATCATGCTGAGAACACATGCTGGCATATAATAGACAGTCAATCAATGTTAGTTTCTTTCCCCTTAGCTTAATTTTCCTGGAATAAATTTAAGTAAATCAGACTAACACTGTAGATTACAGACTGGCCAAGTGTAGCCTGTGGTCAGCTGGCATGTTTTTTGTAAATAAAGTTTTATTTGGATACAGCCACACCCATTTTATATATACTAACTGTGGTTACTTTTGCTCTACAACAGCAAAGTTGAATAGTTACAACAGATCTCATATGGCCCACCAGCCTAGAACATTTCTTATCCAGCTCTTCATGACAAACAGCATCTACCTGCTGTAAGCAAATCTAAAGGTGTGGGTAATGTTGGTAGCTTGTATGCAGTGGCTTTTAGCAGAAATTTTCCTTCAGAAAAAACCATCATCCCTACAATTTCTCACAGTGACCTACATCAACCTGCCCTCCAACTCCCACCTTTGCCCTAATGTCTCTCGGACCTCATTACTTTCTCATCATTAATTCCATGTCAGCCTCCTTGTTTTTCAAAGACTCAGACACATTTCTTTCTTGGGACCTTCCTCTGGAGATCCTTTGACTGGAATTTCCTCCGCTCTCATATTCCCGTGATTCGCCTCTCATTTCCTTCAGTTCTCCATTCAAATCACCTTCTTCATTTCTTAATGAGGTCCACACTAACCACCCTATTTTCATTAGGTTAGAAACTGTAACCTAATCTCTCAAACTTCAAGAATTCCCAAATCTCTAAAACATTTGTTTTCATAAACCCTTTAAAAAATTATAATAAATATGCTATGTTATGTGGATATCTAGATTAAGATTATCCCCCAGTATGAATCTAGCCGTATCAAATTGTTTAAAATTCCCCTTTGCTGAGAATGCTGGTTGAGGAATGACAAGAAGGCAGAATGGAAGATTTGAGAAAAATAAGTCATAACTTCATTATCTCACTTTGGCCTCAAAGTTCAGGAGGGCATTGTGAATATTTCCTGACTTCACCAAACTACCTAGTTCAATGTCAGCCTCAAATAATGAGTGTGTGAAATGTTTTGCTTTCATGAGGATGTCACTTTTTTGTTTAAAGTGTCTTAAAATATTCAGAAAAAACATAAAAGATCCTGATGCATTTAAGAAAGAGAAACACTGGGATAACTTTGAGAGGAGCCGAATCGTAAAATACAAAATACAGCGAATAGGTTTTCTTCAATTAGTCTATGTAAACTGACTTGTACTTCTTGGGAGAGAAAATGAAAAACAAAAAACAAAAAACAAAAAACAAAAAACAGAAAAGCTGGTTGCTGGAATAACCACGTTCTGATTGGAAAGGAGGCGGTCATGGGGTCTGACATCATGGACGCCAGCCTGTGTGGAGCTGTGCTTGGAGACAAGACTGTGAGGGAGACAATGAAGTCAGAGGAGGGCTGGGAGGCTATCATCCCAAGCAGACCACAGAGCAGAGGGTGGGATGTGGAAAGCTGTCAAGCATTGTTTTTGAAGAACTGATTGGGTAGGTGAAAAAACAAATACTACCATTCATTAATAGGTACACTACAGCTTCCACACATTGCAGGGCCTCTCTTATTCCTGTAGCCTCCCAAGTTATTAAATTTGCAAACAGCTTCCAACATCCCCTCTCTTAAATCTCTTCTACCTGATTTCTTTCAGGGTGAGGTCATTTCTCCTAATAGTTTTCACAGTCCCCTCCTTCCTTGCCATTCCCACCTGATTTACAGCCCTCCAGAGCTCCATCAAGTCCAATTTGGATTTTGGCAACAGACTGCTAGCTAGTTTCTTTGATCCCAGGCCCCTTTCCACCTCACCTGGAAGTTCTCCCATTTCTATTAGATTTAAATTAAATTAGATAACACATATGTTATTTGGGTTGAATCAATGTTAGTTAATATTTTTATTACTTAGTTTAGCAAAAATATCAGAAAACATCGCCTATAAAAGAACCCATCCCTATTTTGACTATATGCATGTGTATATATTGTATTTGTATGTATATACATACATCACATATATCCAGAGAGAGAGAGAAAAGCTCTTAGCCAGAAACCCATTAGCTTCAAAGGGTTTGGATGCTCTGAAATTTATGCATCCATACACACATACATCTTCACTTATATACTTGAGTGGCCCCCAAACCTAACCCTACCCACAGCTACAGTCTCAAACTCGCTAGAACTCCTAGCTCTAAGACCATGCGCAGCTTCCGCCCTGCATCTTAAACCCCACTGCCTTCCTGCTTTAGGTCAGTGGAGTTCTGTCCAGCATTAGAAGTTCTGTACGACCAGCCTTGCCTACCCGCCCAGCCCGGTTTGCGCATGACGCCTCTCCCCACACCATCAACGTTGGCTCTCCTTGTTTCATGCACATTTTCCCGTCCTGTCTCCATTCCTCTGCTCACGCTCCGCCCCAGCTCTGAGTGGAATAACTTCCTGGTTCAGCCTCTTCAGTCCCACATTTTCCTGGGAGATTGTCTTCACCTTGGTCCCCTCCATGGAAACTTCTCTTATTTCAGTCCACACAGATCTTGCTCTTCTTTCTCTGGTGAAAACTCACCACCATGTTAGCAATGTAATACTGTTATTATTTATACGCTGGTGAGAAGGTGTGGGACACCTTCTGAAAACCAGAGCTGGACTGGAAAATCGGAGTTGATGTGTGAGCAAGTGCAGAGACATGGGGAGCAGAACAACCGTCCACCTAGGCCTGTGAACCTACTGCTGACGCGGCTGGTAGCTCGTCTACGCCAAGGAGAATTTTAATGTCACCCGCTGAAGCTCTATATGGAACGAAATAGCTAACAAACGTTGCGAGTTTTCAGTGCACCGATAAGTGAGGCAAGCATTTTACCTCTATCATCTCATTAAACCTAATGGCCACACCATAATGGGCTCTTATTATCCTATTTGTATGCCAGTTTAACAGAGAAAACCAAGTCTTAAAAAGAAACTTAAGCAATGTCATCCATTTAGTAAATGATAGGGTCAGGGCCAAAAGCTTAGGTTTCCTGGCCTCAAAATCTACGCTTCTGACCACAGACCCTTTTTCTATCCCTCTCCAGGATGTGCAAATGATAGCAGCTCTGCCTTCTTCACACAGTGGCTTTACTGTTAATTCAGTCATTGATCTTAACTGGCCTAAAAATATCGAATGCAGTTCAATCAAAATCACCCTGAAAGTCTCGCCCGGGCTTCCCTGACTCATACGGGCTTTGGTGATGTTCTTAAAGATGTTCACCTCTCACTGTCCTGAATTCCATTGCCTAGTAAAAAGGGACACTTCTTTCTTGAATGTTTTGATTTTATAGCATTTTATTAATATGAAGGATTTCTGTTACTTTGGCTGATTTCTGATCTACTGATCCCAGACACAGGGAAAGATAGAAAGAAATAATGTGTTCCAGGGCTCTGAGGAAAGCCCAGATCAGTTTAGAAATGTTCAGAATTCATGGGAGGTGCTAATTGCCACAAAATCCTCCATGCTCACGAGGACGGTGTGTGGGAACTTCACGTCAAAATTCAAGGAAATATAGGAGATTGGAACTGGGAGAGATTATTAAAAGGCAGGATGAGAGAACTTTTATGACTTTGTTTTGTTTTTCACATTAAGCCAGAGTAGAAAAATACAGCACCTTTGAGCTGACAGTGCACCATCAGGAAGGGACCTGCCCTTTCTCAGCAGCCCTACAGGGTGGAGAGGGAGCAGGGGAACCTGCTGGTGTGAGTGACTGTCTTAGTTATTGGCATCGTTTAGAATGGCTGGTGCGTGATGATAATAAAAACGAGACCTGCTTTCAGTAAGGCTGACTCTTGTTCTTCAATGCTCCTCAGACAGTGCACCCCCATTGCCTGCACATGAGTGGCCCACTCTGGCCTCCGTGTACCACTGCCTGTTTAATGCTAGAAGAGTCCAGGACCTCAATATCATGTCCCAAGGTCATTGGACAAGCAGGCCTACATCTTATGTATTTCACAGGAGAACCCAAGGGAGACACATACAACAAAGGGGCCCAGTATGAGTAACAGCTTGTGGGTAGGTCATCTGTAATGCTAAATATATATTGATTGTGAAAAACATTTGGAAATAATTTTCCATTGGAAATTCTGAAGTTAATATCCTAGGATTCCAGTATTTTCTTATAAGTCACACTATTATCAAGTCTGCTTTACTCTGGACTTTGGAGTATATGGAAATATCGCTGGAAAGGGCGGAAGACAAGATGCAACTGACAGGTGAGGTGAACTGCGTTTCTACTAGCAGAAAGAGTTCTAGAACTTAGGGAGAGAGAATGTGAACACAGACATACCTCCCAACCCCATGAACTGTTTCTGATCAAAATTAATGAGTTGTGTCCAAGTTAGATAAATGAGTAGCTGGCTAATTAAAAGAAAAACAAAAGTTTTACTGTTGCTTCCAAGTTGGAAAATACGCCCACTTGAAGTACGCCATCTCTGTCCAAGAAACTGTCTGCCAGGTTTATCAGGATGGCCCCTCAAGGCTTGACCCGTTGCCTGGGAGGCCGCTGCATGACCTTGGTCTCTGTGGTAAAGCAGTTCCATAAATAATGCATTAGGCATTTTCACATGCAGGCTGAATAGCAGGCTTCATATTTGCTCATGAAGTCACAGTGCTCCTTATGAGCCTTCAGTTTCCTGGGTAGTAACCTTTAAAAGGTGATCACATGCTGTCCTTCAAGATGAGAGCATAGCACTCATGGCTTCCAATGTAAGGCCTGGGTCTGTAAACTGTGCGAGGAAAAATAGAACATCCCTGTAACATCAAGTGAAATGTTGGACAAGTTTGTTTGGATGACCATGCTTTACGTTTTTACTATTTTATATGCAAAATTAATTATATACTCAGAGTGGAGCCTTTTTTTTTTTTTTTTGCATATTTTTTTCTCAGACTTTGGTGGGGCATTCTGGGAATCTGGAGTAGCTGACCAGGAATATTTTACAGAAAGGGTATTTGTCTCCTTCCAAATCCTCAACAGACCTCCAGATTATACAAACACAATGCAAAGGGGCCGTCGCTGGGTGGGGGACTCTTCCTCCAGTCCTTCTTCTCACTGGTAACGGGCAATCACACTGGGCTCTGAGCTTGTGTCTGACCATCTCTGTCTAGAAAATGCAGGTTAACGTTGCATGAACGCCAATCTGCTGGAAGAAGCGTAGGATCTGAAAAAAGGTAAGAACTGGTGTGGCTGAGGGCTTTTCTCTCTCAGAAATTCACCTTTACTTTCTCATTTAAGCTTAGATGTTTGGCCCAACAAGTTTCCTTTTGTAATTAAACTCTATCTGAAAAACAGTAACAAAGAAACAAACCAGAGGACGCCCCCTCCCCCCAAGAAAAGCCCACGACGCCTGAGTTTTCAATACCATTTAACACATATTTTTCTTCAGCAGCTTTAATTGTGTATCAGCTTTTGTGAATGAACCTTGCGCAAAATGAGTGGATTTTATTTGCATGTTTTATTCCATATTATTTTGGACGAGAAAAGGTTGTCTGTGGGGGTGGGGAGACATGAAAGGGACTCCCAAACTGGGGCATTACTGCCATCTAGTGCGATGCGCTGTTAACCCAGAGGAGCAGGAAGGAGTCAAGTGAGAAAATCCTATTTGAAGCTGCAGAGGTTAGTCAGAGGGAAGAGAGGACTGCTTGGGAGAAACACCCACCACGCTCGTGTATTCTCCGTGTAATGGTTTCTTTTGCTACAGCAGCATTAGTATGTGGTCAAGCAAGTTCTTTATGAGAAGGCACGCCCCAACTCTAAAGTTTGTTCAATAACAGGAATGATTTATTCAAGGCAGAAATGCCCACTTCCTTTCAAATGAGTGCAGATTCTCTAAGCCCGCAGCTTTCTGTAAGAATGACCAGGTTTGCACACAGTGAGGCAGACACTTTTAATGGCATCCCAGATTCCTCTCAAACCCTCTGATTATATGAAATGAAAATAATATGTCATTCATATCTATAAGCAGCTCATAATTTATTTGTTGCTGACAGATATATCATGTTGGTGGGATTCTGAAAGTAAGCCTAATCGCAAAACATGGGAAATGATATAGGAAACCCAGGTGCCCTGTCTCTCTCGTGCGTGTGTGTGTGTGTGTGTGTGTGTGTGTGTGTGTGTGTGTGTGTATTTTGGCTTCACATGGTACAAGAATATACATAAAAAGCCAGAAAGATGAGTGTAGAAGAATTGTCCTATAACCTTCCATAATTCCCCACCCTTTTTAAAGTTTTGTCCAGCTCTGCTACAAATTCAGCCAGGTATTCGTGGGTGCCTTTGAAATCCAGCCCCATTTCTTCTTCTCATCATAGGAAAATTCTTCAATTCCTTATTTGAGTAATTGTAACTGCCCTCTCCCTGCTAATATGCACACATCCGCCCACCCCAACCTGCAGGAGTTTTGGCCCTACCAGCTAAGGACTTTGGTGCCTACAACTCCAAAAGCCGAAAAGGCAAAAACCCTCAGGGACAACAAGAGCTACTTTGGAGATTATGAGTGGAAAACCTAAGCTCGGAAGAATTTAGGTCATTACTTATGTCAGAGTTACCAGAACCAGGGTATTCTGTTGGTTTAAATGGTGCCCTGTGGCCCCAGGTACCTTGAATGCAACAAGCACTCGCTCCCAGTACTGGACCCAGATGCCCCCAGGGAGGAAGCACATTGCCAGGACGCTCTTGGACACACGCCCGTAGGAGACGGGCTCATGCCGCAGCCCCACACAGCAGAATCTCCAGTTTCTCAGCACCCGCTGGAGAGGAAATCTTAAACAGGATTGTCTATATGACCATCTCATGGTTTTTTTAGCTATCTGTGTTCAAGAGGGGAATTCAGGTAAAATTCCTGGAGTTTTCTCTTTGCCTCTGCACCAGGAAAGCAATAAAAGAAGGGTGTGGGTAACCTGGTGAAAGTAGGTATTGGGGTATGAAATGAATGCATATTTGATAACATGCATAAAAATTGGGGATCAGACATAACTGGTTCTGAATATTATTCAGAGGAATGACATAAAGACTAAGCTCCTTGTCATCTAGCATGAGACAGAAGCTCGAATAAAACTGTAAGTCTTGGGTCCATAAAACCTCATGATCCGCCCTTTGTTTAGATGCCACATATTATGTAATCAAATATAAAAGTAACTGTTAATTCATCACTAAACAGATCAGAAATACATAACATCTTAATCCCAGTCACCACAAATTGAAGTTTACCTGCTTCATCAAAGACTCTTATGTGGAAAATTGAGCTTCCCTGAAAAAAACTGGGCCCTGTTGTCTGGAACTGCAGCCTGGATTCCCCTTTTCTCCTTTTACTCCATTTTTCCTGTCTCTCTGTACTCATTGCTTTGCATCTGACATGAATAATGTTACAACCTGGAGAAAACACAGCCCTCTGGTAAGGCACTCACCCTGCTTTTCTGGGATTAATCACAGGCTGAAACCCTAAATAACATACTGATATATTAACTCCATTAAAATCTAATTCAGTGGCAATAACTTTTAGAAAGCCAACAAAGGGCTTATGAAGAACAAAGTGAGAAAAGACTCAAAACAGGTAAATCAATGCTCTCACGGAAAGTAAATCAGAATTAAAGATGAGGTTGTGAATTGAAAGAAATCAGGCTGGAGCCCTGATCCTTGTTACTAACTCATATATTCTTGGGAAGCTTGCCTTTGAATGTATATGTGGATATATACATATATTTATGGTATTTATATTTACATATTATGCAAGTAATACTGATGAACTCTAAACTGATAAGAGGCTTTCAAATGTTAGGATGCCCAATTCAAAATTAAGGAAATGTAATATCCAAAGAGGTTCCATTTCTGATTTCAAAGACCCCCTACCTAAGTGTCTCATTGTGTGCCCCTTTGAGGCCATCTACCTGCAGGGCATTCTTCTAGGATGGAAGAGGAAGGACTGAAGAAAACAGGAGGCTATGTCCCAGCTCTCACAGAAGTTGTAGGGGTAAAGCATTTGTATAACAGCATTGAAAAAACCCTGAGGAGCAGAGAACAAGGTATTCACTTGCCAAGGTACAGACCTAGGAAGAAGGCAGCTCTGTACTGGGAAAGGAGAGGATTGGGGAAAGATCCCCGCCTCACAGCCCTCAGAAGGAACCAGCCCTGTGGACACCTTGACCTTGGACGTCTGGCCTCCGGAAGTGTGAGACAATAAATCTGTGTTCTGTAAGTCGCCCGCTTTGTAGGACTTCATTACAGCAGCGCCGGAAAGCAAATACAAATTGTGAATCTGCATCACTGCCTGGCCTGGTATCTGATGCAGCGACAGACTAGGATGGCTCCAGGGGCAGTAGGGAGACCCTCCGGGAGGCTGTGGCAGGATGACCAGGGTGCTCGCAGGCAGCCACATGAGCCCCTGAGGACTGACCCACGGAGGCCAATGGTGCCCCCATCACGCCCGTGTCCCAGACGTTGCCACTGTCATGGCCCCAATACTGATTTTGCAGGAAATGGAAAATCTTCAGTCCCAAATTGTTTTCCCCTAGAAATCAGCCCCCCCCAAACTCCAAATTTGGTTTTTAAAAGCGTTTTGGACAGAGACAAAAACAAATATGGAAGAAGAAATGGGTGAGATAACAAGATATCTCTGAATTTTTTTTTCTTATTGTATATAGCATTCACTAGATCTAGTTAAATCCAAGCATCTATATAAAAATATGGGAAACTGTAAGATAGGCGGTATTTGATTTCTTTTAGCTGCTGCCTCTGTTTTAGGGTTTCATCAAGAAACAGAAATTAACATAAATATTAAATATAGCAAAACTGAAAGTCTAGAAGAATATTGCCCTTTTGTGCACCGCCAATTGCTGTGTCTGTGTTGGGTGTGTGATCCCCCCCTTTACCCCTGGTCTGAGGAGCTTAGCCACCTTGGTAGTCTGCTGCACAATTCAACAACGGAGCTTCTGTGTGAGGCTGCACGGTGATTCAGGCTCTCATACACGGTCGCCCTGTGACCTGGGGCCACTTCAATCCTTCTAAGCTTCAGTTGCTTCATCTGTACAAGTGTGGATTTAAAATACACATCCTGCTTATTTAAAAATTATTGTTGGATTGGGGGTTAATCTGTAACTGAAAGTCCAATGGCAGTAATATGATAGGACAGCAGGCCACTG
>JAQQAC010015287.1:20236510-20277381 GCA_029783875.1 Phataginus tricuspis
CTTGATGTAGGTAACACTCAGTGCTACCCAGAAGGGAATCAGTGGCTTTGCGTAAATATCAGAAAGCTCCATATTTATCAAAAAACAGAACAACCTGCCAGAGGTTTATACGTGGAGGGTCACCCATGACTGGTCTCACTCAGCCAAGGGCCAGGAAATGAGCAAGCTTGCGGATGGCGGGTGAAGTCTAGAATCTGTGACTTTAACCCACAAAGGACAACTGAAAATGTGCTTGTGGGGATCCCATGAGACTTTTCTGGAAGTTCCAGAGAAGAAAAGAAACAGATGCACTGGACAGAGCAGGGGCGACCTTGCCTCACTCTCCACTTCTCCCTCACCAACGACTGGTATTTTCCCTTACGTGACTGGGACCTTCATGGTGTCCATCAGGATTCAGAGTCATTTAGACCACTTTGTTTTTTCACCTGACAGTTACTATTTGAAAATCCACTTTTACAAAATACCACGGCAGGAGCACCTTAAATGCAGAGTTGAAGGCCAGTGGAAGATGTGTTTAGGCACAAAAATTTCTATTAAACTGTCGGTGTGCTTATTGGGATGTAGACCATATTCTAATAAGATGCTTACAGAGAGAAATTCTCTCCATCTAGGGATATCAAAGGAAAATATTTGATTTCACTGGTGTCGTTAATACTGAATCTCATGGGATGGAAAGAATTGATCCTTGCAGACATGTCAGACGCTCTTAGAGAACAGCATGAATGGTCTATAGAGACCAGAGAGTATGAAGCAGGGTGGAAAAACAGGGGCAGCTTTTATGAGATCATGAATGGGAAAAGAGTTAACTGGGGCCAGATTGTAAATGGTCTAAGGAAGTTTGACATCTTTTTTTCAGCCAAATCATTGAAGGTTATTGATACAAAACGTTCACTTAACACTATATACATGGGGACGAACTGTAGGTTGGCAGTCAAGCTTTTAAGTAGTAAGTCGTGAGAATCTGAACCTGAAGAATGACAGGAAAAAGGAGACACAAGAGCTAAAACAGGGCTCATTGACTGAATGTGACAATGGAATCAGACCGTGGTAGAACCTAGTGAAGGCAAGTCTCAAGGAGGAAAAAGGGTGGGAAGGACAGACCCAAGCATTTCTAGTTCCTGTTCATAGATCACTAATCAAAGAATTCCGTTCTTCTCCAGGGGACGTATAAAGGGGATCAGAGAGAAGCCGACCGTATCAGTCCAGCTGGAATCTTGCCTCATGGAAACAGAAAAGGGAAGGTGCTCCCCCCTCCCCCAGGAGGAATCACGCGTATTTCATTTAAACCCCGGTGGGATCCACATTCAATTGAAACGGATCCAGCGCGCGGATGGCCCCGGCAAACCCCTCGCCGGCGTTCACACCTGTGTCCGCGAGCGCTCTCAGCCGTTCTGAGACGGGGTGGGGTCGCCTCACTCGGCTGCTCAAGCGGACCTCTGCAGGTCCTCTTACACGCGCCTCCTCCACTCCACAGGTGCACTCTACCCCCAAAACTGCATGTCTCAGAATTACGCCCTGAGTGTCTCCCACCATTATGTCCAGGCCACCCTCATGTCTCACCTGAACTTCAGGAACCTCCTAACCCACCTTCCTGCATCTCTACATTCAGCTCAGCACACAGCAAGAAGGGTGGCTGAAATTATTATGTCAGGTTGTGCCGCCTCTTAAAATCACCCAAAAGCAGCCCCCCGTCCTACATAGCTCACCAGGCCCTCAGGCCCTCCTGACAGAGCCCCGCTGATCCCTGGTCCATCTCGCATTGTGCTCCCCGATGGCCACCCTGGCCTCCTTTCTCTTCTAGGCCATGACCCTGCTGGCCCCCTGGGTCTGGCGCTTTCTGCCCCTCTGACTTCAGTGCTTTGTCATGGATCTTTGTGAAGGTGCCTCCTTCCTGAAATTTACATTCAGTTCAAAGACCGGGCACTCAGACTGTCTTTACTCAGAATTCCGTGTACTCCCCTGCCTTGACTCTCCTTTATATCACCATTTTTCTTGTCTTTAACTTGCTGTTACAGTAAAGCATGTTTAAGTACACGTTTGTTATTGATCACTGTTCCCTGAAGCCCCCACCCCGCAGCACACTGAAGGTTGGCTGCGTGAAGCCCAGGCCTTCTCTGCGCAACCTGTGTACGCCTCTAACAGGCTGATGCACGAATGAACTGAGCCGCATAACAGGCAGAGACCTGGGCGGAGCTATCGGGGTGAAGGTGCAGCCAGGGGAGACGCGGGCATGAAGGCAGACCACGGAGAGGGACCTGCAGAGAAGAGGACAGAGAGACCCTGGTGTGAGACTTCATCGTGCAGGGAGGTGAAGGACTTAATGAGCGCGGGAATTGATCCTGCGAGGACAAGACCCGGTTCATCCTCTCGGGTAGCACACATGCCCGCGTATCGTGGGATCTGCCCTCCGTTAGATGTGATTAATGAATTTTGCTGCACTTGAAAACCACACTTTGACCAGGAAGACATTTCCTTTAATAGGCTCACGTGTCAGGTGCCCCCAGCATTGACCCTTGGATTCCCAGCATCTGGCGGAGGATCAGTCGCAGCACAGAAGATGGTTTTACCTCTCCCTTCATGACACCTTTAAACATTACACGGATGCATGCGGAGAACAGCTGGATCAGGGCTGAATTCTCCAGCCTAGTCCAGCTTTCAGGCCAGGGAGGTGAGTTGAGTAAGTATTTTACAGAGCTTTATTTAAGAAGGAAACTTAAGGTCACATGGGCCAACCACCCCCATATTACAGATGAAGAAAACAGCCCAAGAGGTCGATTAAAACTCTTTTTTCTGATTCCTAATTTAAGACTGTTCCCATGCTTCATACCAGAAAGAAAAAGCCAAAAACTGCACTTATTTGCTCCTCCTCCTTTTCTTTCTCAGAAGGCCCCAAAGGGCGATATAGGCTGGCATTTGGCATGGTGGAAATCACTTGGTGGAGGTCCGCCAAGTGGCCTGTTTCCCTTCAGCTTCAGCCAAACCCAAGGCAACTCTTCGCCAAGTTTCTCAGGTCTCCATCCTCTTCCCTGCTGCGCTGAGTCACACGTTTTCCCAGGTGCTCAGGGCACCTTCCCCAGCGAAGGCACAAAATCCTGGCAGGATGGCAGGGCCCATCTACCCACAGGCACAGCATAGTAAACCTCTGATTTCCTTTCCACGCCCAGTCCAGGCTTTAGAGTTTTCAGGCACAGCTACTCCTCTCTTTGCCCAGCAGCTGTGGTTGTGCATGTGATAGATGCAGCGTGTGAAATGTCACTCACATGTTTCCTTTGCCACCTGCACAGAATATTTGGGAGATCAAGGCTTCTTTCTGAGCCCTGGGAAGTGTCTCCTTTCGCTCAGGAAACACATCAAAGACGACAGCCCTCTCTTCCACAAATAGTCAGAGAAATCCAAATACCAGCAGAAAATGAAACGGGAAAGGGAGATGCAGCTCGGTGCACTAGTCACACGTGTGTGCCCAGAACCCTCCGCCTCTTGCTCTGCCTTCCCTCCGTGGCTGATTTCCACAAGGTCAACTAACGCTGGAGTGTGACACTGGAGTGTGACGTGCTGGGCCGTCCGATTTGTCAACTTTAAATTGCCTGGTGGAGAAGCAGAGTCGTTTCTCCCTTCCCCCACTCCGCCCCTCTTTTCCTCCCCTGCTCGGCACACAAGCATTTCACATTATCTTCGGGACTCCTGCTGCCTCTCTCTCGTGGTGTTTTGTCTGCTAGGGTCTGATTGAAAAGTGCCTCTGTTCCTCCCCCACTTCTGGCAGTCCTGACACTTTTCTGACATTTCTAAACAACTCAGGCTCTTCCTGCCAACTCCCAGTTGCTCCCTAAACCTTTTTAATCCTGTAGAATACAAACTAATCTACAGAGAGAAAGGCGCCAGGCCTGGTCTGGCAGCTGGAGCTGGGAATGTCAGAGTGGGGAAAATGATAAATATACCTGCCATCGAGAAAGGGAGAGACATGGCCGGGCTCAGCACCGCAGTGAGGTTATTTAATGTACAGAGATAGGTGGGACACTCTCCAGGGCCTGCGAGTGCGAACTGCATGGGGGTGATTTGTTCAGAAAGAGAAAATGAAAAATGACAGCTATTAATAATGTGCACAGTCTGAGGTGGCTGTGGAAGACATGGAGATGCGGAGCAGAAATCCTCCCATGTCCCCTCAGACCACTTGGGTTTTCTTTGTCTGATCCCGGGTTGCAGACGTCACCATTGCTTCGTGACCGATACACCCGTGCTGTGGATGGGAGGGACCACTGCCTCCTGTGCAGAAGCAGCCGGATCCGGCTGGCCCAGAGGCAAGAAGGTGACGTGGGAGGTGTGTCTCTGCTTCCTAAGTCTCTCTCTGGTCAGCAGCAGTGTGCTGGGCAAAGCATTGCATTTAGAAGTTAGATTCGAATTGGAAAACTGTGGAAGTGTTTTTCACCACCCAATCATCAGACCAGGTCTATGACCTAATAAAATGTTTGATCCAATGAAGACACGGACACATGGCTATGTGCACACACACATGCTGCTACCAGGCAAGGGGCTCAGGGAAAATATCACAATAAAAATCACACATAGAGATCTGTAAGGTTGCCATCACCAAATTTTTCTAAGATTATAAACTCCAAGAGGGCAGAGACCCTATCACTTTACTTCCTTGCAAACCCCAAACATGGGACCCCATGCAGCCAGGCAGCTGGGAAACCATCTGGGTAACCATGGCGCCAGTGACCAGATGGCTCACAACGTCAGGCGCAAGTGAAACTCTGACAAAGGCGCTGGAATCAGATGGATGATGACAGACCGAGTACTGAGAACTAGACTGTGAGGCACCACAGGAATATGGAACTTAAATGAAAAGTCAGCCTTTCCTTTCCATCAGCACAGACAAATCCATGAGCAACTAGATCTTTTCATATGGAATCAGAGATTCCACATTTTCTAACTGCTTTTCTTATAAAGAAACTATGGCCACGATTTTATAAAATTTACCCAGGTTGAAAAGAACGTAGCCTAATGAATCATACACATTCATTTTTTTTCAAAATGCTGGCCTCATAGGAAGCTAATAAAAAAAGTAGCTTGATTTCCCTTAATACTTTTTTCCTGGAAAAATTGCCACTACGTCCTAAGACACAAAAGTGTAAAATTGCAAGCCATTCTGAAGCTTACACTGTAATCTTAAAGAAACAGACTTTACAGAACATTTTGTAACAATATAAAGGTTAGCCACAGATAAATTTTTCATTTAAAAATTATTTTTCTAAAGCAATAATTTTAAAATTTTAAATAATAATTTAAAAATATGAGGTCAATATTTTTTAACATTATAGCCACAAACCTCAAAGGAAGCAGCCACAAACTACTTTATGTTTGTGCTAAATCAGCATAAGCCAGCATCTGATGCAATATAGTTGCAACTACTCCAGATTCTAGAATCAGACACTCGTGAGTTTGGGTCAGAGCTAGAGAGCAGGCAATTGAGCCTTTTGCTGAGAAAAACAAATATACTGATTTCATGTGAAAGGGTGGGAAATACTGAAAAAGGAAATATTTAAGGTTAATGCTTTATAAATATACATAATTGGCATTATATTGCTTTTATAAACAAATTAAGAAAATAATGTACATTTACATATACATACATACACATACACATGTACAAATATGTATACATATACATATACACATTGACCCTTGAACAACATGTATTTGAACTGTGTGGGTCCATTTATATGTGAATTTTTTTCAATAAATATAGTGGAAAATTTTTGGAGATTGGCAACACTTTGAAAAACTCACAGATCAGCCAAGCAGCCTAGAAATATCAAAAAAAATTAAGAAAAGGTATGTCATGAATGCATAAAATATATGTAGATAGTAGTCTCTTATGTTATGTACTACCCTAAAATATACACAGATCCATTTAATAAAAATAAATAAAAGAATAGCATCATAAAACTAAAAAAAATGCACTATTCAATCATAACTGCATAAAGCTAACTGCAGCACATACTGTACTCTAATGATTCCGTAGCCGCCTCCAGTTGCTATTGCAGAGCCAGAGCATGGGGAGTATGCAGGTCAGACACCATGCGACACTGGGTATGTGTGCGAGTGGCTTCGTCTGAAAATCTAGTAACTGTGCAGAAGAACCGTAGGAGACGTTTCTAGGTCATCATCACCGTCTATGAGCTCCTCGTGCAGGAATTCAAGTGCAAGGCTTGGGAGTAGGTAGGCTATCCTTACATAGGCATAAGCTGAGCAGCATTTAATATAAAATTAAGAGTGTGTCAGTTTTCTTACTGTTTTATAACTTTGTTTCAAATAATCACATCACCTGCAGTACGCCTCTCCTTCCCATGATTGGAGAAACTGCACATTGGCCCATCATCACAAGCGTTTTTTTCAATGTAACAATGTTTCTAATTCAGTATTATGCATATGACTGTAATACTGTATGTTTTATACAAGTTAATTCATTAATGTGTAGCCTGGGTTAGCGTGAAGCAAGCGTGTTCATCACACAAGGCTGCCATAAAGCAACCACATTGCTGCTTCACTGTCAAAGAATGAATTGTAACTGTAAATAAATATGATCTTCTTCTTCATGTTATCTTTTCAATCTTGAGATCTAGCATTAGTAATACATAAAACTTGTGTTTATAGCGTTTCGTATAAGACAACGTTGATGTAGGTACTGACAAATGATTCATTAACAGATGACGAACTTACAGTATCAATAAATACGGTGCAGTGCTGTAAAGGTATATCCTTTTTTATGAGTTTCTTAAAAGTATTTTCTCTAGCTTACTTTACTGTAAGAATATGGTATATAATACATATGACATACAAAATAAGTGTTAATGGACTGTTGGTGTTAATGGTAAGGCTTTGGGTCAGCAGTGGACTATTAGTAGCTAAGTTTTGGGGAGGCAAAAGTTTCATGTGGATTTTCACCTGTGCAGGGAGTCAGGGCCCTAGTCCCCATGGTGTTCAAGGGTCAACATTACATAACTACTTCGGAAAAAATTCTTAGTACTCCCCAAATTAAGTCAGTCTTAATTTTGCAAGTTTCTGAAAAGAAGCAGACTGATTTAGAAATTAAACAAGAATCGCCATATTATAATAACATTTTATTCCCCATAGTTGAGAAGATAAAATTTATCATGTAATATACAGGACGGTGTGCCTTCAAAAACCTCATTGAAGACCATCTATGAGAACCCTACCTCCCAAGGCAAATCTGTGAGACGTTCAAGGCTTTGCCTCAGACTCACATAAGATATTTGTGAGAGAAATATAATGAAGTCAGTCAAGCACAACTTAGACATGTCGAGCACTTATTAAACTAAGGACCCAGAATACCTAAACTAAGCTTCCAAAGAAAATTATACCAGAATGTTTTAGAATCATCATGATACCTCATGGTACCATGTACATGTACATGTTTAGTGGCACATGGTACCACTACATGATACATGTTTAGTGAGTCAATACTTATATGTCCAAACAAGATACACTTTCCTTACATAAATCTATCTCAGCAATATTATTTAAAAATTAACCAGAACAAAGATGCATTTCACTTTAGGTCATCTTAAAAGCTCATTGGTCTTCTGTCCACTGAGACAAAATTTTAAATCATCAATAAAAATTTCTTATCCAAGTGAGAAGGATGTGACTTTCACTTCAGGAATGATAGTGGCCCGAGAATTCAGGGCAGACATTAGGAGTTCCAGATATTCTTCCTGATTTATGAATAACATATTCCTGCAATAATTCTAATAACATTTATGAATAATAACACATTCTTTTATTCCCCTACCTGTGTCTTTAGTCAGACATCCCCTGCAACCCCATAAATGTCTACTGTACCTTTTTTAAAGTTATTCTGATCAACGAAATCTTATGAAAAAGAGCAAACAATTGTGAGACAAAGTAGTCTTTTAATTGAGTTGTGCTTCCTTCTAACATATGAATTTGAGTATAAACTTATTTATTCATATTACAGTTTTTTTTAAATCATTCCTCATGTAAGATCCAAAAGTTTACGTGGAAGCAACAATCCATATAAACTGTTTGAAGCTGACACAGAGTTGATCTCACAGTGTCCACCACAACAAGCAACTATTACATAATTTTGGTAGAAGTTCATTCAAATTCATAAAACGTGGTTCTGTGAAACCTGAGATTATACTGAAATAGTCTATTCAACTCACCCTACATCAGTCATTAGGAAAACATATTATCCTTACTAACATATTATAGAAAGCAACAATAACCATTTGTATGAAATTTATAATTTTATAACATCAGGAACATAATTATAATCATTTTCTATTAAGAGCACAGGTCAATGATATGAGGACCACTTCCCACACTCAATAACACTAGAATGGCCACAAATATCTGCATCGGTCATTACCTCACCCTGGCCTGGGGTGATTAATCTTTCATTTACCCTCCATTCTCATTTACATAAATATGTTATTTTAAATGTACAAGAGACCACTTCCAAGCATTTAATTAGAACACACTCAGATGTAGCTTCGCAAGTGTTGCTCCACATTTGTAGACATGCAATCACCTCTTAAGTTACCCTGTCATTAAGCTGGAATGACCTTGGACTGAGCTGCTGAGAATCTAAGATTTAAAAGAAAACAAAAACACAGAGGTGCCTTTGATTTAATACCAAGTAAAAGAGGGTGATGCACCTTGCAAAATTATTATTATAACTATGTTAACACCCTAGGCCTCAAAAATTCCTGAAAATACACAACAACTGCTTCAGTTGCTATACTAAGTTGGTAAAACTGTATGATTTCCATTTTCTTCATTCTTCTTTTCAACATTAACAGTTTTTCTTATTTAATGTCTATTACTTTACATGTTTATTCCTTTTTTGAAAAAGCAAAAATGTATTATCTACTAAAGATATAAAGCATTTATATTAGTGTATATATTAATAGAGAGCAACATATATATATATTATATATGTACATATACATGTCTCTGTAAGTATAAAGCAGCATTCATATGTTTCAGTTTTACTAGTTTCTGCATGATTATTATTTTCAATCTTCAGGAAAAGCTTAAAGTAATAGATGAAGCAGTTGGCTTTAAACATCTCCTTAAAGTAGAACAAAAAAATATTTTTCATAGAATTCAACAAATAAGAAGGATGTAAGTATTCCAAACATCAGAACCAAGAATAGAAATGTCTAAATTTGTTCTTGAAACCAGAGAGCAAACTGATGAAGAAACAATGCTAACATTTATAGGGTAGCTACAGTTATCAGACCTTGAGACAGACAGTCCATTTTGCTGTAGAAACAGTTAAAGAACAAACAAGCAATCACTGAAGCATTATGAGAGTCAGTTATGTGTTTTAAAATCTATGGTGTAATAATGCTAATTCAATATGAAAATCATCCCAATTAGCCATTTCAGTGAAAAGGCAAATTAACCAATCTCTTATTATAGAAAGTGCCATTTTCACAATTTAATAAAACACAAATCCATTATGGAAAATAAGGTTAATGTGGAAAAATGCCATAGAAAGTTTAAAAATGAGACTTTGTAATGTGCTAATGATTTCTCCTAAAAAAAGTAGGTAATTTTGGCTCTGCTCTGCCATCATTCTGAAACTAGTCTAGGAAGAATATAGAGTAATAACATCTGAAACATAGAAATAAACAGTGATTTGTAAATCCATTTAGACTCATTTATCTCTCTGCATATTCTTATAAAATATATCTTTCAACAACAACTAAAAGATGTTCTTACAACCTAGGACTTAGAAGGAGAGAGAGTGGGAAGAGTGTCACATCTCCTCCGTATTGAGGTGATTCCACGGCAAATACCCTCATCCTTCTCCCGTGTCCCCGACTATCTAGCTGTTTTGTCATCTGTTAACTGTGAGCTCCTAATAAATCTTCGTTATGTGCCCAGAGAGGCAGAACATAAGTTCGGAGCACCAGCGATGCAGGGGTTCACAAAAAAATTAAAAAACAGAAGGTAAATTTCAGCTTTGATGAACTTATCATGGTTTTTGCAATCTAAATAAACCTGTTTTTATGTTACCCCATAAATTTTGTGCTTTATAGTTTAGTATTATTGCATATTGGAAGAAGAGGGATTAATATAATTTTTTTCACTGTTCTTGGCTCATAAGTCTGAACAGAGAAGCAAGAGGGACTCAGAGTGTTTGAACAGAAGATATAACAAGGCTTGTGATGGACTAATATAAAGGGTGGAGACAGATACAAAACTAAAGATAATTCTAAGGTTTATAGCTGGGCAAAACAGAAGAATTATCTCCAGAATAAAAGATGCATTACCTTTGAGCCGTTTTTAGTTTGACTAGACCATTAAATGGCATTAAATGATTTGGTCCTAGAGACTAAACACAGGACACCCCAAATTCTAGTGGAATCTGATGATGGGGTAGCGGGAGTCATTATTAGCTGGACATGGCCAAGTAAAAAATATAATTGTGACTGGTCCATGAGTACCTCAGATGGTTCTAAGCCCCAGTGCCTAACGACTTGGTGGTATAGCATTAAATAAAACAGTCGTGGAGACCAGTGTGTTTTATTTTGCTTACAGAGTTGTTTGGTTTTGTTTCACTGTCCTAGAGACTTTAATCTCCAGTCCCAGAAACCTGTGAGGACGAGGGGTGACCTTAGGTAATCACACATGCCCCTGACCCTTCTGTCACACAAATGAGCGAGGTAAGAATTGGTTTGGGTTTTTGTTTTGTTTTCAGTAACTTTGATCATTTTCATCATGAGGGTAGCATAATGTTCTAACTGGCTGCACGTACCTTATGGTGTGGGAGCAGGAAGCTGAGGAGGAAAGAGGGGATTCACAGGTGCTCCGTAAATTCTGATGATTGGGGTGAGCTTCTAACCTCTTATTAGAATAAGAATTATCTGGCCAGTAGATTTAAGGCCTCCAGTAGGTAAAGTATGTAAAAGAAAATGCTCAGGAGTTACTGACATTTTAATACCGATAGTAGCTTATTGATGTTAAGTTAAATCTTCAGGGATTCTAAAATACCTGTATTCCATGTTCATCAATCCTTTGGAGTCCTACTGTATTTGCTCGAAGGGAATTTATAGAGCATAATCCAACCTTAGTTTTTTAAAGAGATGATGAAACTGATGCTGAGTCTAAATAATAAGTCCAAGGCAATGTGGTCAATAAAAAGCATGGGCCAGGGCTTTCAGCTAAACTCCAGCATACAAAGAGCTTGAAGCTGTCATTCCTAATCTTACAACAAGAAAAAATCTGAATTAACTGAAAATTAATGACATTTCTTGATTAAATCTAAGTTCTGTAGTTCCAGGATAAACCACCACCCTGAAATCTAAAGAGACAAATGCATCCAGAGAGATACAGCTTCCAAGATTTTCACTTCAGGGGCAGAAGCCACTGGAATCCACAGTGGGTAAGGACACTTGAATGACTGTTTTGGTAAATATATAGAGATTGTGTTCAGACTAGTGTGAGGCTCAGAAATTCTTGGGGGCAACAGTCGTAGGGCGGCCCCACACTCATGTGGGCTTTAGCTCAGAAACTCTACCACTTAGGACACAAAAATTTTCAGCAGGGTACTGGACTTGGAGGAAACCGAGTGGGAATGCCCCGAGCGCGGAGCAGGAGAACGAGGGGTACAGGGACCCGCACACCCAGAGGGCAGACAGAAGCCCTGGGCGATCCTCGTCCTCAGGGACACAGGCCCCTGAAAGGCTGGGACTAGGTGAGAAAACGGTGGAAGGCCCCCCTGCTCCCATCCTCTCACAACATCGAGACGTCTCCAGCACCACAGCGGATTCTAGCTGCAAGGTGCATTGTCATAGCTGAAGGCCTCACCATTCTTCTGTCAGTAACTGAAATATCCAGAAGGCAGAAAGCCGGTCAGATTATGGATAATGACACTATCTGTCAACTTGATCTAATTAATATTTATAAAACATTTCTTCCACAACAGCAGAATAGGCATTCTTCCCAGGCTCACGTGGAACATGCACTAAGTCAGAACACATTCTGTTCCATAAGATGTTCCTTACTAAATTTAAAACAATAAAACTCATACAGAATATCTTCTTGGACCACACCAGAATTAAACTAGAAATCAAGAAATATTCCCATAGTTTTGGAAATTAACACAGCTCTAAATAACACATGGAGCTAAGAAAAATTCACAAAGAAAGTTAAAAAAGTATTTTGAACTAAATGAAAATGTACCCTCAAACATTTTGGAATGCAGTTAGTATTTGATAATAATAATATGTATTAGAAAATAAGACATCTGCAAGAAATATTAACCTCAGATTTCACCTTAGGAATCTAGAGAAGGAAGAGTAAATCAAACCAAAAAAAGCAGAAGAAAGAAAAAAAATTTAGAGCAGAAATCAATGAAACTAAATATGGAAAATGAATAGAGAAAATGAATGAACCCATATGCTGGCTCTTTGAAAAGATGAATAATGCTAATAAACCTCTAGCCAGGCCAACCAAGAAAGAGAAAGGAGTGCTTTACCATATCAGCAAGGAATGAGGAGGTAATCATTATGATCCCATTGATAGTAAAAGGATAATAAGGGAACACTACAACTTTACAAACATACATCTGATAACTGAGATGAAATGGACATATTACCTGATGATGCAAATTACCAAAATTCACTCAAGCAGAAATAGATAATCTAAATAGTTTTATATCTATTAAAGACATTAAAGTAGCTATTAAATATCTTCCCCCAAAATAAAAGAGGTGTCCCAGATGGTGTCAATGGTGAATTGTATCAAACATTTACATACAATTGTACCCAATCTTTTCCTAGAAGACAGAAGACGGAACACCTCCAAACTCATTTTATGAGGGCAAACATACCCTAATACCAACATCAAACAAAACTACTATAAGAAAACAAAACCACATAACAATTTCTAATGAAGTTAGAGACAAATCTTTAACAAAATATGAGCTGATCTAACCCAGCATAACAAAACAAGGAACCATGACCAAGTTGAGTTCATTCCAGGAATGCAAGGCTGGTTCAACATTCAAAATATAATCAACATAATTCATCATACTAGCAAACTAAATAAGAAAAACAATATAATGACATCAATATATTCAGAAAGATCATTTGACAAAATCAAACACTGATTCATAGCAAAACTCTTAAAAATACTAGGAATAGAAAGGAATATTCATAACCTAACAAAGGTTATTTAAAAAAAAACCCTATAGCTAACAAAATACTTAGTTATGACAGACTGAACACTTTCCTATTAATATCAGGAGCAAAGTAAGGGTTTTCTCTCTCACCACAACTATTCCACTTCAGACCAGAGTCATAGCTGGTGCAAAAAGGCAAAAAGAAGAAATTAAACTTTCTCTAGTGGATGGCATGATAGTCTATGTAACAACCCCAAAGAATCTATTTAAAACAAAATTCCTGATAACTTAAGTTCAAACATATACTAAAGCTCTATATTTTTACTCTTTGCCCACATCTTTTATTTTGGATGTTACAATTTACTCCATTTTACCTTTGTTAACACATTATTTTAGTTATAGTTACTTTTACTATTTTTGTATTTTAACCTTCAACAAAAAGCTTCAAGGGCCCACAATAGTTTTTTCTAGGTCCTTTGTCATCTGAAAGAGAATGAAGCTGGAGGACTCACGCTGCCCAATTTCATGACTTGTTATAAAGGTACCAGAATCCAACAGTATGGTGCTGGCAAAAGAAGAGACGTGGATGAATGGAGAAGAATGCAGGTCCAGAAGGAGAGCCACGCAGAGTCACCTCCTTCTGGCAAAGGCACAAAGACAGCACAATGAAGATAGAAGTCCTTTCAGCAAATGGGCCAGGAGCATTTGGAAGTCCGCACGCACATAATATGGACACAAACACAGGCCTCACGCACAGCCTACACAAAAATTACCCTGAAACATTAAAGATAGAAATAAAAAAGAAAAATATAAAAACTCTAGAAGAAAACATAGAAGAGAAGCTGTAGAATCTTGGGTTTGGTGATTTTTTAGGTACAACACCAAAGAATGACCTATGAAATAAATGGTCTTCATTAAAATGAAAAACTTTTGATCTGTAGAAGTCATTGTCAAAAGAATGAAAAGACATGTCACAGACTGAGAGAACATATTTGCAAACCATATATCAAATATAGGACTTGTACATGGAATATACACAAGACTTAAAATTCAACAATAAGGAAACAAAAAGCTCAACTGTAAAATGGGCAAATGATCTGAATAAATACCTCACAGTAGAAGATATACATATGGCAAATGAGCATATGAGGAGATGCTCATTAGGAAACTGCAAATAAAAACAAGGAGATACCGTTACACACCTGGGATAATGGATACAGAAGGAAGGACCCTGACAATACCATCTGTTGACGAACATGAGGGACAACAGTAACTCATCCATGGCTGTAGAAATTCAAAAAGGTACAGCTACTTTAGAAAACAGTTACAGTTTCTTATAAAGCTAAACATAGCCTTACAATATACACTTCTACATGTTTACTCAAATTATTTGAAAATGTATGTCTACAGAGAAAGCCTGCCTGTGAATGCTTCCTACAGTACTTTCACATCAAATACTGGAACAAGCCAAGATGGCCTTCAGTGGGCAAATGGATAAACAAAGGGTGGTACATCCATGCAACAGGATACTGTTCAGCAATGAAGATGAATGAGCTACTGAGTGACGGAAAGACATGGTGACTTGTAAATGAGTACTGGTAAGTGACTGAAGCCAGTCTGAAAAGCCTAACATGCTGTAGGATTCCAACACAGAGACACGCACAAGGAACACACATCAGTGGTTGCCCAGGTTGGAGAAGGGGTATGGTTGAATAGGTAAAGCACAAAACATCTTTAGGGCAGTGAAACTGTCCTGTACGATACTATAGTGGTGAACCTGCAATATTATTCCTTCAATAAAACTCCTAGAACCTTTCGGTACAAAGAGTGAATCAAAGGAAAGAATGATGGCTCCTTGGAGAAATGGGTGATTCCAGGCTGGGCAGACAATATATAGCTGAAGCCTCATATTGTTCCAGAAATTAAAGATGTGTTAGAAAACCTCAAGGATGAGTGTGTGTCCAAGGGACACAGGAGCTGACTGGATGACCGTTCAGTGACCACAACCAGAACAACTTCAGCAACAAAACAAATAATGAAAGTACTGGATTATAGCCCAGAATATACAGTAAATATCTGAGTCCATGCTGATATAAATCAATGATAGAATAAATAGGGTATAAACAAATCTCCCATACAGAAAACTTCCAAATATTTCTGGTAAATGCCCACCCCTCAAAGTACTTGTGCATAATTCTCCTGCCCTTAGTGTGAACGCACATGATGACTTCCTTCCAAAGAGCAATCACAGAAAGGGGGAAAGAGGAGACTTTGCAGAGGAGGAACCATTTTTAAGCCAAGTGGTCAAGATTAATATCAGCAGTGAAAAGTCTTGTTGATAATATGCACTATGGATGTGCTAAAAGCAGGATAGCTTTGTTCTTCCTCCCCAAAACCCACAGCCCCCATTTAAACATGAGCAAAACATCAGAAACATAAAAATTGAGGTGTGTTCCAGTGACTCTCATCACTGTCCAGGTCTTTAAAAACTGTAAGTCTGATGAGGGTTTATAGTGTACAGGAGCCCAAGACACACGACGATGAAATGTACTGTGGTGTCCTGGTGGGACCCCAGGACGGGAAGAGTCCCCGACGAGACCCTCGGACAAGTAAAGGCCCCGGACAGGACCCTGAGACAACAAACATCACTATTTATACAAATAGTGATATTCAAATAAATTATGGACTTTATTTGAACATTGTGCTCATTTAAAAGCATTCCTTAAGATTCTGCTTATTTGAAAACATAAGGAACCAAATCATTAAAGGACGACAGCATAGAGGCAGGAAGCCACGCTCTCTCACAAGACTTTTCTTTGTGGTCCAATCAGAACCACAGCAAAAGGCACAGACATTGTGAAATGATAGAAAGCAAAGAGTATTACAAGTGGGTTTACAAAATTGCTGAGTCAAAGGGTTCATGAAGCCTCAGCTGCAAAATTAACCCAGTGGTAGGAGACAATTCCAAATTCTGGAGCTCAACTCTGGAAATGTCTTTTTCCCTGGAGCTTTTAACTCTGTCAGCAACAGGCAGCTGCTTTAACTAAGTGGCTTCACATGGCTGAGGAACACCTGCTTCAACAAAGTCCCACTTCAGGGTCTAAAGGAATGAGGACTTCAGGGCCCACAATCCAGAATCACGGACGAACTCAGGCGGTGAAGTTCTGTGTGCAGACACATTTCAGGAGCATTTGTCCCAAAATTTCACATGGACAACAGAATATAACATGCAGTGAAGTCGTACTTAACAATAGTAAATTCATTCAGAGCTGCTATTTTGCCAGTTTGGAAAAAAATTAGAAAATCAATAAAGAAAATGACCTTCTGAATTTTCCGTCCACAATCAAAAGTGAGAATACAGCTCTTTGGAAGGGGCAGGAGTGAGAAGTGGTGACTCGCTTCACATTGTGAATGGTTCAGAGCGGCTCGCCTCTACTTTAAGTTTGGAAATCTCACTGGGATCTTTTCTCTCAAAGCTCACCTCTTTTATCACCATTTCCTTTATGAGAATAGGATATATCCTGAATGAAACAAGCATGAAAGGTGGTTTTCAGAACGGATTAGAAAATTCCCAGTTTATATGGTACATTACATTTTCATTTCCTACTTATACACTTAGGGTGCTTATGTTTAAACATTTTATAGCTTCCTCTTTTTAAAGCCCTCTCTCTTTTAGTAGTTAAGTAACTTGAAGCCAAGATCTTACATTAAAGTAGAATCTAATTGGACTTTTCAATTCAGACAGGCTACTGAACTCTTTCAGCTCCATTATAGAAATGTACAGTAAAATCTTTTTTTCCTCTCTGTGAAAATATCAGTTATCTTCAAGAAAAAAAAAGTAAAAGACATGAATTATCCCACCTTGATTTAAGCACAAGGCGCAGGCAGGTGACCTGTCTCTTTGTCCTTCTACATGAAAAGGAAGGTGATTTTCAAGTTTTGTGGCAGCAACTGGGAGCTAAATACACCCCATCTAAATGCCTTCACATTGAAAGCATGAAAATTACAATAACTACTTCAATAAGCAAGTAGTTTAAATATAATTGCTGGCACTGTGTATATATTTATAGGAAAAATGAGTTAAGAAAAAGGCTTTGTAGTTTTAGAAAAAGGAAAACATAAGATTCTACATTTACATGCCAGTGTGTGTCCATGAAAATAATGTTCTGAAGAAGAAGAAGAATTAGCTATTAACTAGGATTCATATTGCTGCCTAACCTACATTTGGCACTGAGCTAGCTTTGGGGAGAGGGTAGAAAAACATTGTAACAGAAATTGCTATCATCAATGTCAAATGAAGTATGTCAAGCTCACAGCCAAGAACTAGAAAGAATTGGGGGTGCAAACGGGGAGAAGACAATTGAGAACAAGTTAAGGGGCTTACATCACATGTGAATGAAATGAACTTGGAGATGATGCCCAGACACCATGGATAATGAAGATTAGAAATGATGCTCTGTAACAGTTGCAGAGCACGAGAGCTACCACAGAGAGTTTGCACCTTACCCTTTGACCCTTGTCACTATTTGGAAAACAAAATACAAAAGGAGACGTCTGTCTTCACCCAGGGTGACTAAGGTAGGAAGTGATAGACTAGGGAACTCAGGGGCGACAGCGGAGCAGTAATTAGCTCCATTACCATGTTGGGCAGTCACATTTCTTGCAGAACATTGACAAACTATGATTCTCTTCATCACATAGTTCAATGCTGGAAAATCATGCTTCTAAAAGTCATTCATAATTTTTTCAAAGCTCTGGGGTACTTTAAGACAGCAGAACCACCAGTCTCATGATTTGACCCAGATACTTATGAAATGCTCAGAATCAAATTGCTTTCAGGGCTTGGCAACCACCCTTTGAAAAGCAGCTGACTGCCTCTATGTTAAAGGTCCTCAGGTTGGGGGATTGTTCCCATATTTTCTCACCTACCTTGAAATTGAGAGAAGTGAGGAGATAAGAAGGGATCTAGTATCAGAGCATGGATTGGTCAGCCGGAAAAGTAAAAGCCCGATCAGGAAGACGTCCTCCATCCTCCTCTCATGCTTTACAAACCTCTGTTAGGCCAGAGACCCTATTGAAATACATCTTACTGAAAGTTTGCCATATAGAACAGATGAATAAGAAATTCATTTGATTATGGTGAAATGGAGTGTTGAGAGGATGGAGGGTGGGGTGCTGAGGTGAGAATAGTTCAAGATGTGGGGAATTTTTGAAAAGTTTCTCCCTAGCGTCTCACCTCCACCTCTCCATTCCTGTCTGGAAATTAGTACCTACCATTAGGGTCATGTTGCTTGCGATGGTATAGCCTATGGTGCAGTGACAAAAAGATACCAAATATGTCCCCAAGTACTTTATTCTGATGTTAAAAGACGCTGAAATCCTAAAACAAGATTCTTCAAATAACAGTATACCAATGTAAATAATCAGATGCACCTAATGTTTCTAGCCACCTTCTCCCCTGCAGCTCTAAAATCTGTAATTAACACATGATTTGAACTCAATTGTTTGTACTTGGAACAGGAAACTGATACACAAAAAGAACAAAACAAAAAGCACAACATAAGGAGACAGTGGTCATTTCCAGTGTTTGAGAAAGGCTAGCAAGGTGCCTAGTTTTTTACGTTATCAGAATGGGACAGAAAGAGCTCACAAGTCAAAACACCTTGATTCAAGTCCTGATGTCATCACATGATGGCTGAGTGATTATTTACAAGTCATATATTCTCTCTGAATTTCAGAGTTCTTATCCACAAGAGGAAAACTAGAGTAGCCCTGAAACTAGCATTGTTTCAAGGTTATTTCAAGGTTAGGTGAGATAGTGTAACAAGGGTCTACCTTCCTGTGCAAGATACAGATTCCTGAGGACCTTGCCATCCTTTATACCTCATATGATAACAGTGACAATCTATCTTGGGTTGCCTGTTAATGTACTGACCTGATGTCGCAAAAGTATAAAACACAGCTTAAAGTTCACTTGCTTCAAAGATTTGGAATTTCCTCGAATTTACTGGATTTTTAATTTGGAAAGCTTTGCACAATTTCAGCATTTTTATGTAACAATTAGTATTATTAACACTGTTATAACCAAATGTCAATTTTTCAAAAATTTCAGCCACAGTGAACCTAATTTGTGCTTTTTAAATTGGGTTGCCACCATCATTATTAATCATTATAGCTGTGAATTCAGGTGAATGAATGCTATTTCCCCCACTCAGTTTCCTTCACACTCAAACCATGATTTCTAATATTGGGGGAAAATAATTGGGCTTTGTGAAGGTAAATTAATGGCAAACATTAACAATTGTGGATATAGCATTTCTTTAGTTAGTCTCAACTGCTTTTAAAATTCTGTCCAAAGGAAGCATATCCCTTTACACAGTGACCTAGCGGGCCAACCAGTGCCACTGGAGATGCAAACAGGATGGGACAAGCCGCATGCAAGCCAAAGTGTTCCCCTTGCTGTATTCTAGAGGTGTTGTTTCTGTGTGTCTACTTAAGCTGTTGGTTTGGAAGACCACCTGGAAGGACCCTTCTTTATGCATGGAATCTTTAAAAACATCAGAAAGAAGTGTGCTTGCTTTTTCATTTGTTTACATTTGTTTTTGTTGTTATGATTATTTGTCCTCCACAGTTACAAATGGCAGAATGGAAGAAGGTATATAGATGAGTATAAGCTAAAGAGAACATGGCGGGGATCACTTCATAGTGTATAAAAATATCATGTCACTATGATGTACACCTGAAACTAACAGGATATTGTGAATTTATTTCAATAAAGAAAATGGCATGCAGTTTTTAGACATAACAAGTCAAACAGAATTATTTGTTACCTGGCCATAATTTAAGCACCACAAAGCCTATTTTATTTAGCAACTTATTTGGCAATGATCAAAACTTTGAAAAAACTCTACATAAAGAAGGAAATACAAGAAAGACAATGCTCAGATGTACCATGAAATTATTTTTATATGTGTCATACATTTTTGTAAACCCAGGAACAAAATTCTTTACATTCTTTCAGGCAACACACTATATTGCTTCAAAAATGGTCATGTGCTCCTTGAAAAGTTCCATCTTTGCCATTTCATCCATGAAAAAAACCCATATGTATTCAGTGGAGTCTGGGCAAAATCAATTACTTTTTTCTTGCCAATGAGGAAATGGATTATTTACCCTAGAAAGCTAAGACTTAATGCTGCATGAGGGTTATAGTGCAGTCAGAAGGGGTAGAAAAATAAGAGGAGACAGGATGAGTGCCTCAGGGTAAAACTATAAACATATGATGGTCAATGCCTACAAGGAAACTTGGCATTTTCTTTCAATTTTGCATGATGCAAAACCATTTTTCTCCCCTTTTAGATCTGGATTGTAAGGCCAGCTCTAAAGAAGATGAGTCTGTCCTTCAAAGTTTATCCTAAAAATGACTCTAATAGAACCAGTTAGGATTTTAAGGGAGAAAATGTTCTGCACTGTAAGAAGACCCTGCCCCTAACCGCCTCTCCTCCCACTGCTCTGGCACCTCTGTGCTCTCCAGCCACACTGGCCTCCTGGCTGTTGCTCAAACATCCCAGTTATGTGTCATTTTAGAGCCTTTGTATTGGTTCCCTCCTCTTCATAGAAATGTCTTTCTGCAGAAATGTGCAGGCCTAATTTTCTAACTCTCTCATCTCCCTCAAGTCTTCCTAAATGTCACCTTTGAATGATGTTTAACCTGAGCATTGAAAATTGGAAATTGCATGGCCCACAGTCCCAAGGACCATGTTCCTTGCCAATTCCAACCATTCTCTACACTGTTGTTGTTGTTTTTTTATGAGTACATCAAACCTTTACATATCATATACTTATTATGAATTGTTTTTATTGCTAATTGACTCATTCCCTTATCAAAGGTGAAAGATGCATGTATAAAGGTCCTCAATGAATGACATTAGTTCCCATCTTAAGAAACTAGAAAAAGTAGAGCAAATTAAACCCCAAATAAGTATAAAAAATGAAATAGTAAACATTGAAACAGAAGTGAATATGATTTATAAAAGGAAGATAATAAATAAAATAAGCAAAAGTCAAAAAGCTGATTCTTTGAGAGCATCAGTAAACCCCTGGAAAGAGAGATTAAGAAAAAAGATGGAATAGACAAATATCAGGAATGAGAGAGGTACCAGCACCGTAGATTCTGTGGATTTAAAAGGATAATAACAGAATGCCGTGAAGAATTTACACTTATGAATTTGACATCTTAATTGAAATAGACAAATTCCTCAAATAAACTGTGAAAGCTCACTCAAGAAGAAATAGATGACACAAATAGTCATATATAAGCAATTTAATTTATATTTAAAATCCTTTCCACAAAGAATGCTTCAACCCCAAATGACTTTCCAAGTAACCAAACACTGAAGGAAGAAATGGTACTGTTACACAAAAGTAGTGGGAAGGTGAAAAGGTTATTCTTCTCAACTCACTCTATGATGTTTGTATTACCCTGAGAAAAAACAGAGACATAAGAAAAATAAGCTATAGACTAATATCTCTCATGAATATATATGAGACAATTATAAAGTTTTAGCAGATCAAATCCAAAAATACAGAAGTATTCATATGCCACAATTAAACAGGATTTACATTAGAAACTCAAGTCATCTAATGTTAAGAAATCAATCATCATAATATGCCATGTTAACCAACTAAAGAAAAAAAAATGTATGATCACTGAAATAGATGGGAAAAAGTCATTTCACAAAATCTATCATCAATTCTGATTTAAAAAAAACTTTCAGCAAAGTAGGAATAGAAAGGAATATCCTCAATCTGATAAGAGTACATCTATGAAAAACTGAGGTAATGTCATATTTAATTATAAAAGACGTGATTTTCCCCTTATCACAAGGAAATATGACATGGGCATTCACTCTCACTACTTCAGTATTGTACAGAAGTTCTAGCCAGTTCAATAAAGCAAGAAAAAGAAACAAAAGAAAGAAAAGGAATTTGGAAAAAAAATTAAAAATTAAATGCAATTTTAGATACCTGTAGAATAATATGTTTGAGTAAATGGAGTCGCAAGAAGAGAGAGGAGAAATAGGGCAGAAAAATATCTAAAGCAACAATGGCCAAAACCTTCCAATTTGGGGAGAGGCATAGATTTATAGATTTAAGATGCTCACCGAACTCCAAACTGAACAAAAAAACTGAAAAACACACCTAGATATATTATCCTCAAAGAGCTGCAACCAAAATAAAAAGAAGATATTAAAGATGCCAAAAACACATAAAAACTAATAATATAATCACAGAATTCTAATTGAAAAACTGGAGACCAACTATCATTGAAGAGATGAAAGACAAAATAACCCTGACAATTCAGAATTATACACCTAGAAAAAGTATACTTCAAACACTAAGATAAAATAAAGATTTTTTGGATATTAAAACTAAGAGAAGGTGTTTCTTATAGATCTGCAATACAAGCTGTGAAAAAGGAAGTTCTGGCTAAAGCAAAATCATAACATCTACTGGAAAGAATGAAGAGCACTGGAATGATAAACACAAGGCATTGTTTTCCTCTTAATTTAAGAAATATGTATTTGTCATTGTTTATTCATATTTTGAGTAAACTTCTGTTTTCCAGGATGGTCTTTCCACTTATCTGTACAGCCATGGTTAAGGGACCAGCCTACACTACAATATCTATTCTTAGCTTTCCATGTAAAAAGCCCATTCCTAGACTCCTGTCATATTGATGTTGACTTGGGGATAATTCTCAACCAAACAAATGAACAAATAGCATCTCTATTCAGAGCTATGTATTTGTTTGTTTAAGATTCTTCAGCAGTAGTTTTCCCAGAAATGTTTCAAGATGTTTTTTATGGACCTTAAAAGAAAGGAAATAAGTAAAAACGCACAGAGGTGTGTATCTCTAGTATCTGGTGGTTTATGAAGCTGGCTACTGTAATAAATAAGCCCTTAAGTCTTCATGCCTTAACACAGTACAGCTTTATTCCTTAGTCACTCAAAGTCCAGTTGTTTGGGGCAGAGAAGGTCTCCCCAGCCATTCGGGAAAGCAGGCCGACAGTGCTCTGTGATCTTCAGCCACAAGATTCTAAGGCCACCCTTTGCCTTCACATCCAGCTGGAAATAATATAATGAAATCTGGGATGTTCTTCCTCTAAAGTCTCCATAGTTACGATTCTTTTTTAAGGAAAACTTCACGTGTAAAGTGTGTTATAAACTGGAGAAGACGGAGCTTTAGAAGGCCAGAGTTTCCATAATAATCCACTTCATTCACACCCTCTTCAAAATCAACAATGCCTTCTCAATTAAACTCCCTAATTGAAAGTACTCGTATATATCAGGTGAGCAAATAGTTGACAGACAGTGAGAAAGCCAGAATGACTAGGATGAAAGGCATAGCAAAAGCTAAGCAATTAATAAAAGACAAATTGGACCAAGTCTGAGATATGAAGACAAATAATAAAAGTGATAATGGAGAAATCATGAACATATTAAATGTTGCATTCCTACATACTAACAAGGAATTGAAAAAAAAATCAGAAAACAATTTCATTTACAATTGCATGAAAAAGAATAAAATACCAAGGAATAAACCTAACCAAGGAGGTGAAAGACCTATACTCTGAAAACTGTAAGACACTGATGAAAGAAACTGAAGAAGACACAATTAAAAAGAAATCTAGCCCATGCTCATGGATAGGAAGAATGAATATCATCAAAATTGGCCATCCTACCCAAAGCAATTTACAGATTCAGTATAATCTCTATCAAAATACAAAGGCATTTTCAATGAACTAGAGCAAATAATCCTAAAATTTATATGGAACCACAAAGACCCTGAATATCCAAAGCAATCCTGAGAAAGAAGAACAAAGCTCACTGCCTAAACTCACTCCCTGACTTCAAGCTCTACTACAAAGCCACAGGAATCAAAACAATGTGGTACTGGCACAAGAACAGACCCATAGATCAATGGAACATAATAGAAAGCCCAGATATAAATCCACTCATATATGGTCAATTAATATATGATAAAGAAGCCACGAATATACAGTTGGGAACAGATAGTCTCTTCAATAACTGGTGTTGTGAAAACTGTACAGCTACATGCAAGAGAATGGAACTGGATTGCTGTCTAACCACATACACAAAAGTAAACTTCAAATGGATCAAAGATCTGAATGTAAGTCATGAAACCATAAAACTCTTAGAAGAAAACATAGGCAAAATATCTTCAATATAAGTATGAGCAATTTTTATCTGGACACATCTTAGGCAAGGGAAACAAAATAAAAAATGAACAAGTGGCACTACATCAAACTAAAAAGCTTCTTACAGCAATGAGCACCATGAACAGAACAAAAATGCATCCTACAGTATGGGAGCAACCAAAGTGTCCATCAATAAATGAATGTATAAAGATGTGGTACATATACCTAATGGAATATTATTCAGCTATTAAAAAAGAAAGAAATCCTGCCATTTGCAACAACATGGATGGACTTATGGGTATTATGCTAAGGGAAATAAGCAGATGGAGAAAGACAAATACCATATGATTTTACTTATATGTGAAATCTAAAAACAAAAGAAAACAAAATGAACAGAATAGCAGTAGATTCATAGACACTGAGAAATGACTGGTGGTTTCCATGCCGGCGGGGTTGGGGGGATGGGTGGGTGAAATAGGTGACGGAGATAAAGGGGCACAAAATCTCGATCCGTGGGGATGGGAGTACAGCACGGAGAATACAGTCATCAATCTTGTAACATTTTCCTATGTTGACAGACAGTAACTGCGCTAGCTGGGGTGAGGGTTTAATAATTTGTGTAACTGCTGTATACTTGAGAACAATAACATTGTATATCATCTATACTTTGATAAATAAGTAAAAAGATTCAGTAGATTTCTTTTTGAAATGCAGAATAGTTGGCCTACATCAGCTATGCTCAGGCTTAGAAACCTTATCACTTCTTTCCCCTTTAGGCAGTGTCCCTTTAGGAAGCCTCTAAAGTCTTCAGGGAAAATCCAGACCTTCAAAGGCTCTGCTCAAACCACTGACTGATAAGTGACCTGAGGTCATCTCAGTATGTAACACCCCATAAGACGCCTACTGCCTCCACCAGCCATTTTGTTTTTGGTAAAATCCTACTCATTTTACCAGGACTGACTCTGAAAGCACTGGTCAGAACCCTGCTTCAAACCCAGGGGGACACACTGCTCTCCCTGCAGGGCCCACCGTGCCTCATCTGACTGGCTGCTCTGGCCATGTCGCCTGTGTGTCTGGGTGTCTAAGGCCTCCAGTTCCTTCAGCAGCTTTACTTCCTTGGTGAGAAGCTCCATGCCCAGACAGAGCATTTCCTCTGTAAGCGGGAACTGAAACATCTGGAATGTAACTGAATCGACTGAACTGACTGGCGTTGCACTGAGCAGAGTTTGAGTTGACTGAAGGGAGCAGAGATTTAAGAGGAACTAGGAAAAGAAGATTTGCCTAAGAAAGGGTGTGGGTTCCGCAAGGGCAGAAGTGGTTCAGAATTACACTGAGGTCAGTTTCTGGATTTCTGAATAGTCCAGTAATGAAGCACTCTGGTGGCAAGGGGAAATAGAAAAACATTTAAATATCACACATCCCAACTCATATCTGACTGGATTCAGTATTAATAGTTTGAGCTGATGACTGGCTATTTGTATGCAACTTCATGCAAAAACTCACAATGAGAACTAAAATTGATTCTGTGCACTGAGAATTATAGGTCTCAGAATGTGGTAAGATTGATGACTTAATATTGGCAAGAATGGGAGAGTAATGAGAAATTTGGTCAAAATGGGGAAAAGGCCATATTTCCAATACAGGGATGTGAAAAAAGAAGGAACACTCTAGGTTAAGTATTATATTAACAAAAATTACAGTGAAAGGAAAAGAAAATGGTCAGTTAAAGAACTTTTGGAATCCCACTACACCAGGCTCTCTTCCTAGGTAATTTCAACACATGATCCGATTATCTCTCCCAACCATCTCAAGATTTTAGAGCAGAAGAAAATGAAATGTAGGAATGTCAGGAAAGGTATTCAGGATTGTGCATCTGGCAATCCAGAATATATTCCATTTCATAACAAAGGCCCCAGAGGGAGACGGAACATAAAGATGCCGGCCCTGTGGCCTTCTGTTAGCGGGTCAGCCTGGCTCAGTCTCAGCTACAGTTTGCAGTTAACTTTGGACACCAATTCTTGATATTTTTTTGAGGTTGTCTGTGCATTCTGTTGGAATATATAATACCAGTATAAAGGATTATAAATATAATTGAAATGTTAACAATGACGGCCAGGAGACTTCCAGCTCGTTGAAGCCAACACCAGCTATATAATAAATAACTTCCCCAAGTCTCCTCCCAACATCTAAAAAACATATGAAATCATTTCACATCTATGAAAATTCATAGCCAAACCACATTCTCAGAATTACTTGGAGACAAAGAAAAACAGCAAAACAATTGTGTGTAAAATGAGGAAAACAAACAAGTGCCAGTCACACACGTTCCAGCCCCATCTCTGCCCTCAATATGGCCAGTGGCACAGATTGAGAAAAACAAAACAAAGACCCAAGGAGACTGTAGTAGGAACGTCAGGCCTGTGAGCTGGTGTGATCGTCAGAAAAAATGAGGCAACTCTAGGCCGGGGGGAGCGGAAGTGGTCGCTGGACTATCAGAGCAAGACCTGCACAGAAGGGATCTTGAGGTGTAAGTGTCTGAAAAGGGAGGAGACCAAAAGTCAAATGGCTCAGCCAACCTGTTTACGAAGCAGAAATTGCAGGAGGTGCAGAAGCTCTAGGGAGACGGGGAGACCTAGCTGGACCGGGGCAAGGACGGGGCCGGTGCAGTTGGGCTCGGAGAGCATCTAGGAGACTGACACCAACACAGTCAGAATGACGTTCCAAGACCATGATGCTTAAATTAAAATTTTAAATAAAGAACTAATTCTGATGCTTCATTTTCCTGGCCCACAATCCAATAAAACATTAGTTTATACTAATGGGAGGCTCTCACATAGGCTGTGGTCTGCTGATTTGATCTGTTAAAGTACTGTGTGCGAACATTGTCTCTCTTGATCCTAAGCTTTTGGTGCCCCATTAAATTTTGTGCCCAAGATGAACACCTCAGTCTTGTCTCTCTTGTCTCAGTCTTGCTAATAGGAGCTGTTAATACACCACTCTCAGTATAAGACAGATGAATTTGCAAGAAATATGTAAAAAGACAAGAAGCTGTTAAGGAACCGCCCTTTAAGAAAGGACAGAAGGTTTCACAGGGAATCTACCAAACTCAGCAAAGGCCAGATTTTCCTGATCCCCTGTACCTTATTCCAGAGCCCTGAAAAGGGAAGAAAGCTACCTCATTCCTCTTTTTTGAAGCACTTTAAACTAAACCAGATAAAGACAATACAAAGAAAATAAAATGCAAACCAATATTACTCCTTAATAGTAATTTAAAAATTCTACAGGAAATGTTAGCAAACAGAGTCAGTGCAACATTAATAATAATAATACACTTTGACCAAGGGCATTTATGCAGAGCATTTATACAAAGTTAGTTCAATATTTCGGACTTCTAGCCTCCAGATTATGACAATAAATTTGTGTTATTTTAAGCTTCCAAATTTGTGGTGATTGGTTGTGTCAGCCCTTGGAAACTGATACACATATACATTATATTTGTAATTATATATATTATATACTATATATCAGCTCTGCCTTCTGTAACAGCCTAGAAACTTCAACATTGAGTAGCACTGAGTTTCAGGTTGCTAAGCAACATTATCCAAAATCAAGGAACTAGGATTTCTTGGAGAAATGACTGACTCCAGGGTTAAGGCAGGGAGGAGTTGGAGACAGCTGATGGCATCCGGAAAAGGTTGTGTTTTTTTAAAAGATGAGAACTTGTTAAAGAAAAAGGAGCTCCCAATAGACAAAGCTGGAATAATTTGAGCAATAAAATAAATAACGTAATGTTAGATTTTAATCCATAGACTAAATTTTTTAAATATAAAAAAAGAAATAGGAGAGAAAGGAAAGTTCTTCCTTATATTTGAATTCTAATCAATAAACAGGAAGGGGAAATAAAAAGCCACACCAGGCAAACACCACAATAGGAAGAGAGGCTGAGAACACCCACTAGCAAGGGCTGAGGAGAAGACAGAATCCACGTAGTCCTGAAGTGTCTTCCCCAAGTTATTACTAAAAAGGGTAGGGTAGCAACTGTACAGCGGGAAGACCAGCAGAAACCACCTCAACCAAGCAATCAAAGCCAATGTCTCTAGAATATAACCAATAATATTGGAATATCTTGATACATAACAGGGGAACTATACTTACTGTGGAAGCATCTAATAATGTATGTAATTACTGAATCACTATGTTGTACATCTGAAGCTGATACAATTTGTATATCAGCTTTATTCCAATACAAAAACATCTGCTTGTAAGCCAAGGAGAGTGTGGGGTCTTGGGCACCTGTCACCGCCTGTCCTTGCTTGGTGCCCTCAGTAAATTCCCACTTTCTTTCACTATGAAAAGTAGGTCACAGAACAGGATGGGCCATGGGAAGAGATTCTAGTATAAACATGGATAGAAAAGAGGAAATCACATTGCAGAGAACACTTGGGGCTTAGTAATCTTTTCTCTAACTTTATAACTAAACTAAGGGCTGCCCACAAAAATTAGGCTGAACACATGGATTTTCATTACATCATCACAGCACAAATAGCATGCAATCACGTCTTTCCTAAGAGACATTAGTCTGTCTATGCATATTCCAGAAAATGATCTTAGTGTCAATTTAAACCACACCGCTCCTGAAAATCTTCACTGTTTATATATTTTTGTGAATCATGCTTTTACATGGAATTCTAAGGGTCAGCAACTTCTCTTATGATGTAAGAGCTAATCTGGCTAATTATTTAGAAAATTATTATTTGGAAAAAAGCTAGAAGTGGTGAAGAAGGGAAAATGGATGTTTTAGTTTAAGGACAATGATTTGTCTGCTTATTATGCACAAATACTTTAAACCTTTGCATTTCCACACAGAAATTTAGAGACACTTGATCAGATCAGAAATGAGTCTGTTAAAAAGAGAACCACAGGCTCAAAATGGAGTCACTTATGTCCAGGCAAGTGACCAAACAGGGCCTGAACTCTTTCTCTAATAATAAATGAGTTGCCTGAAGGAACACAAATGCTGGCAAGGATGTGGAGAAAGGGGAACCTATACTGTTGATGGGAATGTAAACTAGTTCAACCATTGTGGAAAGCAGTATGGAGGTTCCTTAAAAAACTAAAAATAGAAATACCATTTGACCCAGGAATTCCACTCCTAGGAATTTACCCAAAGAAAACAAGATCCCTGATTCAAAATGACATATGCACCCCTGTGTTTATCACAGCACTCTTTACAATAGCCAAGAAATGGAAGCAACCTAAGTGTCCATCAGTAGATGAATGGATAAAGAAGAGGTGGTACATATACACAATGGAATATTATTCAGTCATAAGAAGAAAACGAATCCTACCGTTTGCCACAACATGGATGGAGCTGGAGGTTATTATGCTCAGTGAAATAAGCCAGGTGGAGAAACAAGTACCAGATAATTTTCCTTATTCGTGGAGTATAACAACAAAGCAAAACTGAAGGAACAAAACAGCAGCAGACTCACAGAGCCCAAGAAGGGACTAGTGGTTACCAAAGGGAATGGGTGGGGGAGGGTGGGTGGAGAGGGAATGAGAAGGGGATTGAGGGGTATTACGATTAGCACACATGATGTAGGGGGGGTCACAGGGAAGACAGTGTAGCACAGAGAAGACAAGTAGTGACTCTGTGGCATCTTACTATGCTGATGGACAGTGACAGCAATGCGAGGGGGGACTTGATAATATGGGTGAATGTAGTAACCACAATGTTGCTCATGTGAAACCTTCATAAGATTGTATATCAATGATACCTTAATAAAAAAATAAAATAAAATAAATGAGTTACCTGAGGCATCTTTGACCCAGCCATTAGGACCACATAGCAAATAAACTTAAAAAGCCTCTTGATGAGAGGTAAGGGACATACAAGAATGTAATATTCTTGTAAAATGTTTAACCTGCATGTATCTTAAACATCAAACCAATCCAGGATATTGAATTTTTATGAGAAGTTAATACATAGCAATATGAATTGATAGTTTAGAAATATTTGTACTCATTGACCAACTAATTTATTTCTAGGATAAATTTTTTGTGGCAAAACGGATGTAAATCATCACCCTAGTATTAACAATAAAAGAAGATTTAAAACCTAATTGTGAAACCATAGAGAGATGATTCAAAAACATTAAGAATAGAACTCCTATATGATTCAACAATTCCACTTCTGGGCGTATTCACAAAAGAATTGAAAGCAGTGAATTAAAGAGGTACTTGTACACTCACATTCATAGTGGCATTATTCACAATTGTGAGGGGCTGGAAGTAACCCGACTGTCATGAAGAGATGACAGATAAACAAAACACAGAATGTACATACAATGGAATAATATTCAGCCTTAAAAAGGAAGGGAATTCTAACATACTCTAACATGAACCTTAGCACACTATGCTTAGTAAAGTAAGCCAGTCACAAAAGAAGACATCCTGTCCGAACATACTTTTATGAGGTAACTAGATAGTTAAGCTCATGTAAACAGAAAATACAATAATGGTCACTAGGGGCTGTAAAGAGAAGGGAATGGGAAGTTATCATTTAATAGGTAGAGAGCTTGTTTTGCAAGATAAGAGTTCTGTGGACAGACGATAACAACAGGGCATGAGAATGTGAATATACCTAAAGCCACTGAACCATACACTTTAACAATGGTTAATATGGTAAATTTTATGTAATGTGTGTTTTACCACAAGTAAAAAAAAAGAGAAATAGGCTATTTAAAAGAACAGATAAAGAATCTGAGTAGCTTGGAAAACAAATCCAAGTGTAATATAGCATCTATTTAATTCCTTAAAAATACACCTATTTTCCTGACAAAATAAAGCACTAGTTAGCAAAACAGAGAAGTCATAATAAATGAGACAAAGTACAGTCTAAATACTATTGCCTTATTTTTAAAATATAATATTAACTGAGGGAAATTAATGTGTATCTAAGGGCAGCAGACTTCAAAATAATATTTAGAAATTACATAAAAGAGAGGTGATATTCAGATGTTTACGTGTCTTATCTCTTTTATGATGTTATTCAAGAGTTCAGGAGCTACTGAATAGTTTTTTTAATGTTGAAAGGAAGTATACAAACCCTAAGATTAAAGAATAATGTTGACAGATTCCAATCTCTTTTTTAAAGTGTTTTATGTGAGTACAGTTATTTTTCTAGCATAATGCCTCTCAATATAATGGAAAAAGTCTATATGAGCTCTTGGGAAAAACAGACTTGCCTTTAAATTTCACTCAACAGAAGGAACTTAGGTATGAGGCTTAGCTTTTCTGAGTGTCACATTTTCTGCTTAAAACAGGGATAATAAAACTGTCCTACTAGTGTTATTAGGGGAACTCAGGACACATGTAACCATTACAGTGCTTGGCAATAAAGATAGTTACCCATATAAATATTTCTCAGTTTAGTTAATTTAAGAACTAGAAACTGAACACCTCAGAATCATGCAGAGGATGGCAATGACTCTATTTGAATAATTGAGAGAAATTAGGTGTAACAGATCCAAACAAAATCCTGTCCTGCATGGATACTGAATGAATTCCCTTAAGCAATATAACAAGTTGTCCTGTTAGCTTGTTAAGAAGAAATAATGTATATTTTTGAGTGGAGAAAAAAGTTATCAAAAATTAATTCTAGGGTTTAAAAAACCCAGATGTTTATATTTTTGATACCCATCTCAGCAATGTTTTTTTTTCTAACTGAATAGAGAGAAGCAAGACGCTCTGAGTTGGTTGAAATGGCCACACAGGAGGCTCCTGAGTGCATGTGGATGTCCTCCCAGACGCCCTGGATGCACAGACACACACGGGGCAGCCCCAGGAGAGAGAAACTCACTGAGTGACTCCTACATATTGGATGAGTGAGAAAATACCTGCATCAAAATGGACAAGAAAGGCTGAGACACACTTTTGCCATGAACTCTACCCCAGGGCAGTGCCATGCAGAGAAGGGAACCTCCAACTCCTGTGTCCTACTTGGGAGCAAGAGGTTTGAAGCTACGTGTAGCAGCCCAATTTTTAAGACTCCCACTGAAGTGGTGGTGTCCTAAAACACCTAGCCCTGAACATCAACAGGTCTTGTGTCCATGAGGCCCACAGACCATAGCAAAAATAAGCAATTCTTAACAGGTGCACAAGCTCCCAGAGCAGTGATTTCCAGGGCTCAGCTTGGAGGGAGCAGGAAAAATCACCCATCTTCCAACTTCACTAAAACAGGTTTATCTGCACACCCACTTCTGCCTGAGGGACAGGCTCTCAATTTCATAAGCATCTAGGGGCTGGCTGTGATCTTACTCAGAGTCTAGGGAAGCTGGTGAACACCTCCAATGATAATACTCCAATAATAATACAAGTTACTAGTATCCTACAGAGAAGCTAGCACACACATCTGGCGCCAGCTTTGGTGGCAGTCACCCAAAAGATGGGCTCCTGGACAGGTCTGCCGTGGCCCACCGGCTTCCACTCACACCTCCCACGGGACTGAAACAAACAAACAGTCCTTAATGAGGACAGCAGCGCCCTCTGCAGCCATACACCTGGGCCCCCAGGGAGGAGCAGGCGAAAATGCCTGTCTCAGTTTCTCACTGGAAGTCGCTTCACGGCATACTTTCCCAGCAGTACTGCTGAAGGATCCGCCTCTATCACCTGCAGGGAGGTTCTGACTGCTGCCCCCACCATGGCACACCGAAGGGTTCGGGCACACCTTCAACTCCTGGGAGCCACTGAAAACCAGGAAGGTGATTGGACAATCACGAAAGCCGGAGACACAGCTGAGAGCCTGGGCCGGCTGAGCTACGAGGTCCATCTCCCACGCAAGACCACTCCGTCAAGGCTGGGAGAGGCGGCCCTTCTACCTAAAGTGCAGAAACTACCACCAAGTAAGGGAAATGAAGAAACAGAGGAATATGTTCCAGATAGAACAAGATGAATATCCAGAATCAGATCTCAGTGGAACAGAGATAAGTGATTTATCTCACAGAGAACTCAAATTAACAGTCCTAAAGATGCTCTCACATGAACAAAGTGAGAATTTCAACATAGAGATAAAAAGTATTTTTAAAAGTACCAAACAAAGATCAGAGAACTAGAGAACATAACTGAACTGAAAAATCTGACAGGAGAGTGAACGGCAGACTAGATCAGACAACGGACCAGAGAACTGAAGACAAGGGAGCAGAATTCACTCCGTGGGGGCCAAAAAGAAAAAAAGAGTCAAGAAGACTGAAAACAGCTCACGGGACTTAGGGATCGTCATCAGACACATCGGTGTGCACTTCACGGGCAGTCCCAGAAGGAGAAGAGAGACAGGAAGGTACGGAAAGCTCACACAAAGGAACAACGGCTAAAAAGTTCCTGACATGACCTGGGTAAAACATAGTCATCCAGATTCAGGAGACACGAAAAACATTAAATAAGAGGAATCCAAAGAGACAAAGACACATATTATATTTACATTGTCAGAAATGAAAAACAAGGAGAGAATCTTAAAAGCAGCAAGAGAAAGCAGCTTGTTATGTCTCAGAATCACCATAAGACAATCAGCAGATTTTTCATCAGAAATCTTGTAAGACAGGGAGTTGGATTATACATTCTAATGTTGAAAGGAAAAACTGCCAGATAAGATAATCTATTCAGCATCTCCGCACTGGAGCGGCCTTCAAGGAATGTTAAAGGGAATTCAAGCTGAAATGAAAGACTGCCAATAAGGAGCGGGAAAATGTATGAGAGAATAGAACTCACTAGTAAACATAAATAGGTAGTTGCATTCAGAGCACTCTGATCTTTTAATGCTGGTGGGTGAATCTGGTATGACTGTAGCATAAAGCATTAGACAAAAGTATTAAAAATAACTATAGCTATAATCATTTGCTCATGGGTATACAATGTAAAAAGATGCAAATTGTGACATCAAAAATATAAAATGTGGGGTGGGGCTCTTGTGTGCATTCAGAATTAAGTTATTATCAGCTTAAGATAGAAGAGAGGAAGAAAAGAAGAAAGGAATTACAAAACAACCACAAAATGATTCACAAATGTCAAAAGTAAGTCCAAACCTACCAATAACTTTAAATGTAAATGGACTAAGTTCTCCAATCAAAAGACATAGCATGGTTAAATGGATAGGAAAACAGGACCAAATGCTGCTCACAAGGGAATAGCTCAGCTTTTGGGGCTCACATAGACTGAAAATAAACAGAAATAAGGAGATAGTCCATGCAGAAGAAACTGGGGTAGCCATACTTACATTGGACAAAACAGACTGTAAGACGACGACTGTAACAAGAGACAAAGAAAGTTATTTAATAATGATAAAAGGGTCAATTCATAGGATAGAAGCACCTAAATATATAAAACCAATATTAACAGATCTGAAAAAAAGTCAACAATACAATAACAGCACAAGAATTCAATGCCCTACTTACTACAAAGGATAGATCATCCAGACAGAAAATCAATAAGGAAACAGTGGATTTGAAGAATGCTATAGACCAATTTGACATACTGTATACAGAACATTCCCTCTAACAGCAACAGAATACACATTTATTCAAGTGCACGTGAAACCTTTTCTAGGATAAATCATGTGAGTCCACGAAAAGATCTTAATAAATTTAAGAAGACTGAAAACATATCTAGCCTCTTTTGTGATCCCAATTGTATGAAACTAGAAATAAATTACAAAAAGATAACATTTCCAATAAGTGATTAATATTCAAAATACAGAAGGTGCTTACAAAACTCAATAGCAGAAAAACAGTAAACCAATTAAAAAGTGAGCAGTGGACCTAACTTGACATTTTTCAAAAGAAGACATGCAAATGGTCAACAGGCACCTGAAAAGGCGCTCCACATCACTAATCACCAGGGAAACGCCAACCAAACCACAGTGAGCTCCTCTCACACCTGTTACAATGGGATCATCAAAAAGACAAGAGACAGCAAGTGCTGGTGATGATGTGAAGAAAAGGGAGCCTTTAGTGGGTATGCAGACTGGTGCAGCCACCACAGAAAACAGTTTAGAAGTTCCTTAAAAATTTAAAAACAGAACTACTATATGATCCACCAATCCCACTTCTAGGTATATATCCAAAGGGAATGAAATCATTATTTCAGAGATATCTATACTTCCATGTTCATAGTAGCATGATTCATAATAGCCAAGGTATGAAGATGTCCAAGGTATAGAAATGTTCATCAATGAAGGAATCAATAAAGAAAAAAATATATGTAATATTATCTAGCCTTGAAAATAATGAGATCCTGTCATTTGTGACACATGGACGAATCTGGAGTGCATTATTCTAAGTGAAATAAGCCAGACAGAAAGACAAATACAAATGGCATCACCTACATGTTGAGCCTAATAAAAAGTGAAGCTCAGAGGAACAGAAAGTAGAAGACTGGTTCCCAGGGCCTGTGCAGTGGGGGAGATCAATAAATGTTGGTAAAGGTTGCAAACTTTCAGCTATAAGATGAATAAGGTCCAAGGATCTCATGTGTAACATGGTGACTATAGTTGATAATACTGGGTTGTATAATCGAAATTTGCTAAGAGCAGAACTTAAATGTTTTCACTGAAATTTTAAAAAGGATGTGTAAGAGGTTGGATATGTTAACTAACTGGATGAGCAGAACTGCTTCACAATATACATATATATCAAATCATCATGTTGTGTACTGCAAACATCTTATAATTTGTCAGTTCTACTTGAATAAAGGGGGAAAATAGGGAAAACTATTTTGCATGGATTGCTTATTAGATGTTGTATACCTTCCTTGGAAAAAACTAAAACTATTTGAGTGTAGAAGAACACTCAAATCCTATGTATACAGTCTACTGCATTCAAGTCCATACAAAATGCACCCTGGTGATGTGGACACATCTGTGAACTGCGTACTAGGACACTTGAGTTTTGATCCCACAGAAGTGAAAGCTCAGGAATTAATCTCTCCGGACCTCAATTTCTTTATGGGTAAATTAATAGCTTGAGCAAAATAATGTCTACGTTTATTTCCTGGGCAACAATAAAAATGTACCCTGCCTATTTATACTGAGGTGAACTCTAATCTCCGTGTTTTCCTCAGGCTGGCTCACTGATAGATTTACAGATGTACATCATTATAATTAAAATGAAGTCATGGAAAGATACTGGATTACCGAATACCTCTCCTCCAATCTATAATTACACAACTCAAAATACTTTTTGAAAAGACTCCAGAATTTGCTACCCTACCTAATGAGAAGATAGTTTATAATCTCAGGTCATAAACCACAATGGTGGTGTCCAAGGCTAGAAAGAGAAGATGTGGTTTTTGCTAAACTCCTTATCTCTCAGTTTTGCCCCTATCTCCTCTATACCCAGAAGTGCAAAGGAAGAATCTAAGTGGAAAAGAATCCATAAACACCCTGCAAATGAAATGAAGGTTATCTGAGGGGGGCGATCACAACAGCGTTGGGTCAGGCTGCCATAAAACTGCCTGTAGCAGAGGCCCTCAGACCACCCCAGGAGCCCAGCACAGACAGGCCCCGGGGCCTCCTAGCTGTGGCGCTGGCTAGAGGGTCAAGGTGAAGCACAAAGACTTTACAGGCATATTGTGCAGTGATGCAGCTGATCTGGAATGACCTAAGAATGGAGAAAGACTCCCATCTCCCACTCCTAAGTCTCCCATCAGGGGATCCTCACACAGATTAGAGGCCTCTCAAGGAAAAGCATTATCCATCTCTTAAGTAATAACTCAATGAGAAGATAGACAATTCCAGCTAAGGGTACACTGACATCTACACACTAGCAGAGCAGTTAACTCTGCTCACACGAAGCATGACTAAATGGACAAATAGTTATGTTAATTGTGAAAGGATGCTATTTTGAAGGGTTAATGATAATATAATAATGATCGAAGAAACATAGTGTGCTGCCTATATGAAATGGAAGCAGGGGGGAGCAGGAAACAGAAGACAACACGCTTCCTACCACTGGAGAATTTACTGAGATTCAAGACTCAACAAAAGTAGATTTCAGTAGTGAAATGATAAAATTACAGAAAGGGGATTTTTAAGCTTGTAAATAAGGAAGAAGAATAACCTCACAGAGCCAGAATATGACACTGATTAGAAGCACATGTATGAAAAATCATTTCCTGAATTTGAATCCTGCCTTCTTCCCTGGGAAATTACATAAGCTCTAGGGGACTTTGTTTCTCACCTGTGAAATGAGGGTAAAAATACTGTCTTTTGCCAGAGGTCTTATGTGTTAATATTGTTATTCTTTTAAAATGAATTGCAAAGAACACAGAATAAGGCAGATCCAGTTGAAAATCAATTCAGTATAATTAAGAAAAGGCTTGAGATAATTTTAGCCAGTTTAGCATAAAGGGAAAAATTAGTAAAATTAAAATAAAATGATAGACTTCAAAGGTAAAATGTTAGATTGAATGTATACAAATAAGTTTACTCCATTCTAAAAAACACTGAAGCTATAATAAAGATATTCCTTGACATGAATAATGAAGGAAGGTAAGAACACAAGTATAGCAATAACTATTGGAAACTAGAAAACATGTGGGTGTGTACAAAACATCCAAGCATATTAAAAGGTCTACTCATCCTCTCAAATCCTCAAATGGCTCAGGAACCTAGAGGACTCCACTGGGTCCCACTCTCCTAGTTCCAGACATTGACTTCCTAGGCAGGAGACTTGAAGAGTCTTCTTTAAGGAAGCCACTCAGCCCTATAGAAAAGATTTACAGATTCTGGCCTTAGATTCAACAAATAGTCTAACATTGCTACAAAGTAAAGCTCAAGTTTGACAAGCTCCACTATGTCCACAGCACTTCAAATTAGCCTTTTAACTGTACTACATACATGCACACACACACACACACAAACACACCTTAATCATGAGACAGTACATATACACATGGAATATTGTTTAGCCATAAAAAATAATAAATCCTGCCATTTGCAACAGCATGGATGGATCTAGAGGGTATTATGCCAAGAGTAATAAATAAGCCAGGTGGAGAAAGACAAATACGATATGATTTCAATTATTTGTGGAATCTATAAACAAACCAAAGCAAAATGAACAACAGCAGTGGCCTCACAGACACTGAGAAGGGCCTGGGGGTTACCATGGGGGAGGGGTTGGGTGGGTAGCTAGGGAGGGTGAGGTGGGTAAAGGGGTAAAAATGTATCAATCATAATGTAGGTTGTTCACGGGGATGGTACTACCGCATGGAAAATACAGCCGATGGTCCTATTACATCTTTCTATGTTGACAGATAGTAACTGCACTAGTGGGTGTGAGGATTTAATAATGTGGGTAACTGATGACCTATTGTACATTTGAAACCAATATAAGATTGTATATCAATGATACTTCAATCAAAAAAAAACTAAGAATTTCCAGACCTCTAAAGAAAGCTTCTCATATCTACCACAGGGACCCAAACAAGAAAATAGAAGAAAAAAATGATTTGTATAAAAGCAAAATAGAGAATAATAAAAGCCTTAATCTATTATTTATATGATTGGAGAGGTAAGCAAAACAATTTCATTTGGGAAACAAGAGAACAACAAAATAAGACAGGAACATTGAAAGGTAAATAAAAAGCCTTAGAAATGTAAACATGTCAGTGATTATTTTTAAAATACCCATCAGTTACAGGAAGGTCGAAGAATGAGATTGAGCAACCCTTCCCAAGACAGAGCAACCAGAAGAGAGAAGACAAAAATTAAGAAAACTAGATAACTAGTCCACAAGGTCGAGCACCTGCACAGTAACAGTTCCCTAAACGAGAAAACAGGGAAAAAGTGAAGAGGAAAATCTATACAAGAACTTTCCTTGGCAATAGCCCACCACTGGGAAATTTCAGAATCCCAGGAATAAAGGAAGTAGATTTCATACAGTTTTAAAAAAGAAGTCACCAACAAATGATTAAGAATCAAAATGGCTAGAATTTACTGGCAGCATTGAAAGCAAGAAAGCTACCAACGTGAGGGAGAAAAACAAAAGCCAACATAAAATGGAGCAACGAAGGCTGAGAGAGGTGCGAACGAGGAGGGGGGGAGAGCCCAGGAGGAGGAGGGGGAGCCCGGGAGAAGGAGGGGGAGCCCTGGGGGGGGGCCCAGGAGGAGGAGCCCGGGAGGAGGAGGGGGAGCCTGGGATGGGGGGGAGCCCAGGAGGAGGAGGGGGGAGCCCCGGGGGAGGGGGGGAGCCTGGGAGGAGGGGGAGCCCTGGGGGAGGGGGGGGCGGAGTCCAGGAGGAGGAGGGGGAGCCTGGGAGGAGGGGCGGAGCCCGGGAGGAGAGGGTAAGCCCGGCGGGAGGTCAGCGGTGCCACAGCCCAGGAGGACATGCTGCTGGTGACACCCACGTGAAGCTGGGCACGGCGGGGTCCGCCGCCTGTAGGGTTGCCCTTTGACCCTGAGCACAACCGCAGCAGACGGGGCAGGGCTGGTGCGCAGGAATAACCAGCGAGGGTTGGGAGTCGGGGCCGGACGCAGGAGAATGGCGAAGGCTGGCTGGGGAAGGATGTGTGCGAGCCAAGTCTCCAGATGCTGCGGACCCGCTGCCCCAGGGAGCCAGCCTGAATAAAAGGGGAACTGATATTCCCAGGAACGCTGTTACCAATGAAAATACAAAAAATATAGCTTAGCTGATATGATTAATATCACTGTAAGTCAGTGAAAAGGCTATACTGGCAGAAAATAAACTTTTGAAAGACAATGGTTTAGTGTCTAGTAAGCAATTGATCTGAAAATACTTGTCACTCCAAGTGTAGAAAGACAGTAGGAAGCGTCATCAGATAAGAGCAATCTCAGGAAACAAAGAATCTTTGAGTCTCTGCTCGGTTGAGAAAGGGGAGATGGTAAAATTCACCCCAACAATTGCTAATTTGAAAATAAAGAACATAGGAATGGAGAAGCTGGTGGGGAACATTACAGTACAGGATCAGGACTCCATAAGTATAGGAACTGTGATTATAGAGAATATAAATTTTACAGACATAAATACAAAATTAATTTGAAAGTACTGTGAGAGACATGATGTGCCATCCTTTCAATTCCTTTCATTTCTACTAATTGAATAATGTAGTTTAAAAAATAGCATGAGTTCTGGTGTTGTAAAAACTGGACAGCTACATGTAAGAGAATGAAACTGGACTACTGTCTAGCCCATACACAAAGGTAAACTCAAGGTGGATCAAAGACCTGAATGTAAGTCATGAAACCATAAAACTCTTAGAAAAAAACATAGGCAAAAATCTCTTGGACATAAACATGAGCGACTTCTTCATAAACATATCCCCCCGGGGCAAGGGAAACAAAAGCAAAAATGAACAAATGGGACTATATCAAGTTGAAAAGCTTCTGTACAGCAAAGGACACCATCAGTAGAACAAAAAGACATCCTACAATATGGGAAAATATATTCATAAATGAT
>JAQQAC010015287.1:20277881-20414215 GCA_029783875.1 Phataginus tricuspis
GACAAGTACCAAATGATCTCACTCATATGTGGAGTATAAGAACAAAGGAAAAAAAAAAATGAAGGAACAAAACAGCAGCAGACTCACAGAACCCAAGAATGGACTAATAGTTACCAAAGGGAAAGGGACTGGGGAAGATGGGTGGGAAGGGAGGGATAAGAGGGTAAAAGGGGCATTACGATTGGCAGACATAGGGTGGGGGGGCACGGGGGGGACTGTACAGCTCAGAGAAGACAAGTAGTGATTCTCATCTCACTACACTGATGGACAGTGACTGTAATAGGGTTGGTGGGGGGGACCTGATGAAGGGGGTAGTTTAATCATCACAATATTGCTCATGTAATTGTAGGTTAATGATACTAAAATAAAATAAATTGTTAAAAAAAATAGCATGAGTTCAATTTCTTAATGTTTTTTTCATGAACTTTTACCTTTAAATTTTACAGCAATAGTATCTCTTGCAGCAAAAAGAAAAAGGAAAAGAATATTTTTAATTTGGAGATTATGTTCCCTTATTGTAATTTATCCCTCCTGTTCTATTAAACTGATGTTTATCACCTTTTTTTAAAGCATTTGTAGTACCAGTTGTTTTTTAAAGTCATTTCTATTTATCTATCTACCCATCTTCTGAGATAGCAAAATTCTGTCTCTGTAATCATGTTAAGAGTGGTTACTTCTGGAAATTTGGGGAAATTTATTGCTTTCTTTTATACAGGGATCAAGAGTGATTATTATAAAAAAAGAAGCACAATTTTCAGGTTTTGTTTTAAAAGTCTCTGCATGCAGAAGATAGGGTAGAAAGTGAACTCAAAACAAAGCAGAAAACTCATATACCCATTTTTTGGAACGGTGATAAAAGTGCAATGCATGACAAGGAACAGACAATAAAAACTCCAATGAAACTGATCACTTTGGAAAGGAAGTCCCCATAGGAGGCCGGATGTGAGAGCACGCACACAGCATGGGTCGGGATGCTTGTCTCTGGGCACGCTGCTCTCGGGCATGGGAGTGTCCACCTTGGGTTACATTTTGAAATATTCAGTTTGTTGGAAACTAACTTAATACGTCCCCACTGGCTTCAGGAGCTGTCAACGCAAAACCTATTTACTAGTGAGAGAGAGTATTTTTGACCTTCTCTCTAAAGAATGAAATGTTTCTGGAATGGCAAAAGGGCACCTATTCTTGGAGAAGCCCTGTCAGTGAGAATCCTCCTCTGACAGTATTGAGAGTATGTGAGACTTAACCAAGTTCTTCACGACCTCACTCTGACTAGGTCTATCCATACAGTGAGATCGTATCAGCCACAAGGACAAGAGACAGCCCCTCATCTCCAGATGTTCTCACAGGAGGTCAGAGACGTTGACCCAAACCACTGAAATCCCTCCACATCATAACTTGATGCAAATCCCACTTGAGTTGGTGCCACGCAATGAGAGAAGTTTAACAGACTCACAGACCCTCAGGCAGAAATGCACAGCTGTGGCTGACTGGGCAACGTTTCCAATCATCAATGCATTATTTATCTAGTGGAGATGCTGTGCCTCGGCTTACCTGCCTTGCCCAGAGTCTGTTTACAGGAGCAGCCTTCACAGCCTTTCTTTCCCCTGTAACACCATGTTGCTTACATAGCATCATTCCGTTCCCCCAACACGGAATGAACTCCTCAGTGCTGTGTATCTAAATCCACCATGCTTTTAATTGAAACATGACTGACATATAGCTGTGTAAGTTTAAGGTGTACAATGTGTTTGATTTGATCCATTTATGTATTGGAACATAACTGCCACTGTGAAGTCAGCCCACACTTCTAAAACAATTATCATTTCCTTCCTGTGGGGAGAACAATTAGGATCTAGTCTCTTAGTGACTTTGAAGTATATAATACAGTGTCGCTTTATTTTTTACTTGGAATAGAATTGATATACAATATTATATTGGTTTCAGGTGTCCAACACAATGATTGTTGCTGTGCACTGCAATAAGTGCAGCTGCTACTGCTATCAAAATGCAAAGATATTACATTATTTGTAAGATGACTGTATTTCCTATGCTATATTTTCACCCCACCACTAATTTATTTTATAATTGGCTGTTTGTCCCTCTTCGCCCCCTTACCTGCCTCGCCCACCCCACCACACCTCCCCCTGTGGCTCCTGCCCATCTGCTCTGTTCATGAGTCTATTTCTGTTTTTGTTTGTTCGTTTTAGATTTCACACATAGTGAAATTATATGGTATTTTTCTCTCTCCACCTGGTTTATTTCACTCAGCATAATGCCCTCTAGGGCCATTCATGTTGTCTCAAATGGCAGATTTTCTTTCTTTTTGATGGCCGAATAATAGTCCACACAATACAGGTGCTGTTGATTATAACCACTTCATTGTCCATTAGAGCTCCAAAAATCATTTGTCTGTTAGCAATTTGGTATCCTTTAACCACATGACCCCAATGCGCTCACCCCACGTGCCCCTGGTAACCACTGCTCTACTCTCTGCTTCTACATGTCCAGGTTTCCTAGATTATACAAGAGTGAGATCACACAGCATTTGTCTTTCTCTGTCTGACTCATTTTAGTTGGTATAATGCCCTCAAGGTTCATCCATGTTTCAAGTGGCAGGATTTCCTTCTTCCTTATGTTTGAACAATATTCCACAGCTTTACCTGCTCATCCACTGATGAACACTCAGGTTGTTTCTGTATCTCAGCTATTATGAATAATATAGCCATAAACATGGGAGTGCAGATATCTTTTTGATACCCTGCTTTTTATTTCCTTTAGATATATACCCAGAGGTTGGATTGTTAGGTCACATAATAGTTTTAGTTATGATTTTTTAAGGCACCTCCATACTGCCTTCCACAGTGGCTGCACCAGCTGACATTCCCACCAACAGTGCAGGAGGGTTCCCTTTCCTCCACATCCCCACCAATACCTGTTATTTCTTGTCTTTTGGATGGTGGCCATTCTGACAGGTGTGAGGGGACATCTCTTTGTGGTTTTGATCTGCATTTCCCTGATGACTGGTAGTATAGAGAATTATTTCATGCATGCTAGCTTAGTTTTCCAAAAAGAATTACAGAATTCCTGGTATCAAAGTCATTTCTAATGTCCAACACAAGGACAGGCACCGAGTACATATTAAATAAATATTGATTCATTTGTTTGAGCACAATGTTCCAAAAAAGTATAAGACCATAAGCAAGGAAATAAAGCTTATTTTTCCCCTAGATTGCTACCAAGATTCAGAGATTTTGAACTAATCCCTACCTTTCTGGGCTTCCCTCACTGATAAAAATAAAGCAAACTTCAGTGTTCAAGGTGGTGTACATGGCAGGTCACCTATGAGAACCACATGGATGGCAGCTTGTATATGGAGGAAAGATACTGCAGAGAAGGACTTTTGCTATGTATTTTGTCAAAATTTCAAACTGCAGTTTTCCTTCCTTTTTACAGTTAAAAAAGAAGTAAATAGTCTCTACTACTTAATAACAAAGGAACCTACCCCCCAAAGTCAACTCTTTCTCATCAAGCAGAGCTGAGTGTAAAAAAATGTAACATATGTCAAAACATAACTTGGAGACTGTCCAGAGCAGTCTGTAAAATTCTGTGAGCATTCAGGCTCCAGGCAGTAACTTCTAACGTAGTATGTTCTGGCCATGTGCATCTCATGCATTTTTTAAAGCTCTGCTTTAAATGCAGGTTTATCAATAAAAATGCCACCAGAAAACAGCTTTGAAATTTTAATCTCTTCCTGAAATAAAAGGTTTCCTCAAGGCAGGCCTGGAACTGGTTGTGTCTGAACACCATCCACTTTCATTATACAAGAAATTTTCCTACAGCTTCTAAATCCTAATTTCGCAAAAGTTAAAGTACAGTTTTGTATCTCTCATCCCCCATAGCAGCATAATTTAAGCCTTCATTGTGTCAGTCATGAATTTTGTCTCCTATAAGCTCACAATGTCATAATATTCTTTTAGATTAATGGGATCCCTGCAATGACAGGGCAGAAGCCGTCATGGAGAACGGCAGAGCCTGCCTAATGGCAGAAATTACCATGAATGCTGATGCACCGGCCACGAATTACAAGAGGACTTGGTGCTGTCACCTCATCCAGAGGCCCTCCAACTGAACAATGGCCAGCTCTGCCGTCCTCAGAGTGGTTCTGGGTAAAAGGCAAACTTCCACAGGGAATCTTATTTATTTTTACATATTATATGGAACCCCTTGAGCAACCTGGAAATAGATTTTTTTTTTAAGGCTTTAATGCTCTAAGGAACATGACACCTTTTCTAACTGATGTGCAGATGCAGAATGGAGACATATACATGGTTCTTGTATATAACATGGGCACAGTTTACTTAGCTCTCAAATTTGGATAATGCATGCATGGCAAACGCCATGTATATTCTCTGTGGGGAACTAGAACAGGAAACTGTTCTGGGCTCACACCTCTCCATCCCATCCTCCATTCTGCTACCAGGTAAGGCTATCTTCTATAAGTATGATCTCACTTATAAATGGAACCTAAAAGAGTTGTACTCATAAAAGCAGAAAGTAGGATGGCAGTTTTCTGGGGCTGGGAGTGGAGGAGGTGGACAGATGGTGGCTGAAGGGCACAAAGTGTCAATTACATGGGATAAATTCTGGAGCTCTAACTAAGGCGCGGCGACTCTAGTCAACAATACATATTGTACGCTGGAAATTTGCCAAGGGAGTAGATCTTCAGCGTTCTCCCCAACACACACAGTGGTTAACTACGGGAAATGATGGCTATGTTGGCCTGATTGTGGTAATCATTTCACAAGGTATTTTCAGTCATCATGTTGTACCCCTGAAACATACAATTTTATTTGTCAGTTATACTTCAGGAAATCTAGGAAAATAAATATGAGCATTTCACTGCACTGTTCCACGCCCACGGACAAGGCTCCAACTCCCATCATGGTGACTGAGTCATCTGCAGTCCCCTCTGAGACACCCCTTCTTCTGAGACCCTGTGCCCCAGATGTGGCGTGACTTGTCCTGTTCAGTTCTGTGCCTTCACACTTGTTAGTTTGATGCTGAAGCCCCTTTCCAACCTGGTAGAGCCCCGCCCCTATGTCACTGTTTTTGTGGATCTATCACTGGCTCCATTCCCCCACAAGTGCCCACCCTCACTACAGTGAATTAAAGTGGTTGGTGTCTGTCAATTCTCCCAGTAAAACTGCTCTGTCCAGTGCAATAGATCCAGACACATGCAACTAAATTAATTAAGATGAAATAAAGGTAAAGATTCAGTTTCTCAGCTGCACTAGACACCTGTCAAATACTCAGTAGCCACACATGGCTGATGGCCACAGAATTGGACAATGAAGACAGGCGACATGTCCATCCTCACAGAACACTCTATAGGACAATGCTGCTCTAGAATATGAGAGTGGGGCCCATTCTGCATCTCTTCTGCAAAAGGTTAATTTCTAAACAGAAATCAGGAAAACCTGTAGTCAGTTGAACAGTGGCCCCAAAAAGATAGGTCCAAGTCCTAACTCCCAGTACCTGTGAATGTGACTTACTTGGAAATAGGGGCTTGGTGCAGATGTTAATTAACTGAAGGATCTCAAGATGAGAGTCCTGGATTTAGGGTGGATCCTTAAGCCAATGACTAATGTTCTTATGAGAGAAAAGAGGGAAGCTGGACAGAGAAACAGAAATGAACGTCCTGTGAAGATGGGGGCAGAGATCTGAGGGATGCACCCTCAGGCCTAAAATGCCAAGGGCTGCAGATGCTCACCAAGAGCTAGAAAGAATCACGGAACAGATTCTCCCTCAGAACCAGTGGAAGAACCAGCCCTACTATCTTGATTTTGGGCTTGTGACATCCTGAACCGTGACAATAAACATCTATTGTGTTTAACCACCCAGTTTGTGGCAATTTATTCCAGCAGCCCTAGAAGACTAGTGTATTCATCCCCTCGGTAGCAAAGGTGCACCGCGAGGGAATCGGATGCAGGGCACAGATCACACAGATGACGAGGGGCCGAGAATGGACGGGACACGGGGAGCTGACTGCACCTCAGCTACAGCAGGTGGAAGAGGAAACGGCAGAAATTACTGAGAAGTTTCTGGAGCCCGGGGCTGAGGGCCCCCGTCGGGAGTGGGCTCAGCACAGGCCTGAAGCCATGGGGGGGGGGGGTACACGGACCTTATGAAAACAAGGCGCACTCGGTGAGCTTATGCAGTCACACGGTATTTCAGCTGACCTGATGTGGACTCAGTCACCTACATAAAAGCTCACAGACACATCTGCTCCTTTCTTTGTCCCTCTTTCTTCACTCCTCCATCACCGAGGACAGACATCCACTTCTTTTCCCACTGGTTTACGTACTTTTCTAAGCTCAAATCAGAGCACATCCCCCTCACCTTGGAACATTCAGAGGGTGGTGCATTTCTGAGTTTCTTTTTAAAAAAATCATTGAAAACAAATCAGCGAAGCCTCTTTCCCTGCAGTCAGTCCCCAGCCTGATTTCAGGGCTCTTGGGCGCAATGCCCACCGACAGCCAGGCCTCTGCTCCCCGAGCAGCCTGCACCAGATCACCTTGCTTTTCCACCACCAGGTTCCTTTCAGTTCCCTTCTAGTACCATTTCCACAATGGAAAATGCTTTTTATGATTTATGACAGGGTTCTTTGCCTCTGTTCTCAGATAAACTCTCCTCAGTATCAACTTAACTTTGCACTTAAAATTCCCAAAGTTCGATCTCCACTCTGTGACCACAGACCAGGTCCTATTTAGATAAGTGTCTGTTTAAGGGAAAGAATGCTTTTCTTCCATCCTTCTGTATCACCCGGTATATTTTTTGACATATTTTTTATTGAGCTGACATGTTGTGCATCACCCAGCCTACTTCAGTTGTCTGACTTTTAGATCATGTGTATGTGTAGCTACAGCTTAAACTCATGGGCTATCGTGAGATCTCCACCTAATGACAACAGAACAGGCGAGTGTGAGAGGAGCCCAGCTGTAGAAACGGGACCAGGGCTGCCCTTTGAAAGGCGGAAACGTCATGAAAGGTGTGAAGGGAAATGTCTCCGGAACACGTTGGTTCTGAGACGTAGAAATCAAAGAGGTCTGGGGGTGGAGCCTGATCGGGGGACGCCCCGCACCAGGCTACTGCTGCTCACACTTCGTGGGCGATCCGCACGGCAGCCCACGGCACGGACGCCACACGGTTTCACGTGCGCAGAGACTGAGCTTCAGAGTAACTAAACTCAGCGCGGGAAGGCATGAGGGCTCTGCATCCCCACAGACACAAGTTCTGGTCTCCTCTTGGCTACTCACTGGGCTTGTGGTGTCGTGGAAGTCACATCACTTTTCAGAGCTACGAATTTTTCATTTGTGAATATTGATAACACTGCCTATGACCGCAGTTTTGTGAGGACCGTTCAAGATGCTCATGCAGGCCCTTGAACAGTGCTTCACGTGTAGTAGGCTGTTAGCAGATGGTGGTTATTTTTATTGTTGTAGTGTCGTAATCACTGATACTCAGCTGGAGCTAGTTCATCTGGTGCCTGACTAAGGGAGATCACCCAGTTCACATGCACAGAATTCTGATCTTCTTCAGAGGCTCCTTGGAATCATGCTTATTCCTGTCTGGAAAAAAGGCTCTGTGAGAACAGGGACCACGTTTATGCTGCTAACTGTCTCTGCCCATCTTTCACATTCAGGTGCCGAATATTTTTCTGTCTCTGGCTGATTTCAGAGCAGCGTTCTACGCAGAGAAAAATGTCAGCAGCCGGGTGGCCACATAGGAAGCCAAGCACAGTGCAGTTTGGGAATTGCTGCTTGTCTTCCACCGCAAGCAAAACGGGAGGATTTCAGAGGAAGGAACTGCGCACATAAATGTCAAGGGAACCAGAGCTGAGATCATCTGGAAGTGTCGGTGTGTAGTCTGAGATGATTTTAGCATTGTTTACAACCCTTGATTTGTTTCATTTCTCTTCTCTGTAGAGCTAGCTCAATGGTTAATTGCTTTCACCACACCACGAAGGTCGTCTGCCCGTGTAGGTATTATTAGCAATCCCACACAGGAAATATCTGTACCATAACAAGTCCATATTGTATGTTTGTGTCTGTGGGGAGCTGGAAAGAGTCAAAATTTAGAGCAGACCGTATCCAAGCAGGCTCCACTTTCACTCCCTAAGTTAAGACTGTGCAGTTTCAACCTATGATTCATTAGCCACCACGTTTAAAAAGGGGAAGAAGTGAATTCCTTAGAAGCAGGTGAACATATGTCCCAGTTTACCTGAGAGTGTACAGGCTACCTCTATCATTCTAGAATAATTATTAATGGTGCCTCTTTTTACTCCTAATAATGTGCCAAGTAGGAGGATAAAATGTATGGATGGTCCCTTATTTGTGAGGAAATTCATAATTAGGTTCTTCCAAATCCATCCTAACTCATCTCCACACCTTGGCACAGGACCCCTGGACGCCCTTTCCTGGCCTCCTCCCGAGCGTGTGCTCACCCTGAGGTCTGCCCCTCACCCGGGCCCCTGGAGCACCGATGCACCTCCCCTCGGACTGCATGCCTCCCGTCCATCCTTCACTGTCCATCATCTTCCTACATGCTTCTCCACATCTTTCCTGTGTCTGCTACATGGAGTCTCCAAGACAATGTGCTATTAACAGTAGTTTTTGTTGGTATTGTACAATTCATTTTTTATTATACCTGGTTTTCATTGTTCTCTAACTGTATCTTCCTGATCAGTTTGCAAATTTATCAACAACTTAGAATGATTCACATACTTCACCCCATTTCTCCCCTTACTTTATTTTTCCCTTACAGAGTACTTGTTACAGAACAAGCATAAGTTAAGGAATCAGAAGGCTTAGAAGGGCATTTGAGATTATTCCAGCAAGGTTCTTCTATTAAAAAATAAGAAAACCCATTTAGAGATGATGAGCGATTAGGTCAAAGTCTTAGAGTTCACCAGAGGTAGAGTTTGGCTTAGAGACTCATTCTCCTAATTTTCAGTCCAGTATTTTTTTCCATTTTACAATTCTGTTCTATTTAGTATTTTTAACTGACTTAATTATCTCACACTTGTTTTTTAAGATAAAAGTATGTTTGTTTAGTTTCTCAGAAAGACACTCAACACATCAATCCCAAGACAATCAGGCTGGCTTCATAAATAACAAAAAAAAAGATGCTGTGAGGGCAATAGTTTCAGTCCCCTTCACATAGCCCAGGTACATTTTCAATGGCCTCCTGGAACTAGAATTCTACAATTTAGAGGTGCAGTCTTTTGAAGCAAAACTTAATATTCAACTAAAATACCCATGTGAAAGATAGCTGATTAATCTTTACTCTGCATTTATATGTGGCAATTTTGACTTATTAAATTCTTTACTCAAATTTTAAAATATGGGAGACAGAAGAAATCAAAATAACATTAGGGCTCCATGAGAATAGAAAAACAGAGGCTTTCCTAAGGAATCAAACAGAGTATGACTTGGATACATGGATAACATATCAAGAAATGTATAACTGGATCCAACTCTGGAATTAATGATCCATAGTATTTAAAGAGAAACTGTTGCTTCTGCATTGATTTCTTGGTGGAACATGTACCTTTCTTGTTAGAATGAGTTTTTTACATTTTTATAACTCTCTTCCTAAAAAGGAAGAATGCATTAGGCTCAAAGCATCTTTTAGACCAATTTAGAATTAGCAAGGGCTGGCCAATAACCAAATGCCTGGAGTTAAGCAAATAAACAAACACTTTAACTTCCATATTTAGAAAGCTCTGCAAACCAAATGACTTGGGAAAGATTAATAAACTTTGGGAACAGCAGATTTCTGAGATGCTTAATAAACCGGGAAGACTATACAAAGCCACAGATTCAGGATGTGGGAAAAAAATGAAGAGAGGAAGGGTTTCTGTAATAGGCAAAATTGTTTGTAGCCTTCTCCTTTTATGGGTGGAGTGGGCTTCGTGCCATTTCCTCTCCATCTGTTCAGTAGATACTAATGAGTCTTTAGATACGTCTACAGCACTGCTGGTTGCCTCCCCAGCACCTTTTCCTGATACAATTAGGTTTTGCTCAAATATTGGGGGTAGGGGGTGGGGAAAGCATTGTGTTCAATAAATCTCAGCTCCAAGAGAGGAATATATTTTGTCTAAATCAGTCGTGTGAGTCCTGTTCCTTTTTTGTGGTTATGGGCTTGAAGTGGGTAAATGGCTGGGTTTTTACGATGCAATCTGAGGGCATCCGGGAAAGATTTTCTTCACCAATCAAGAGAAACGTACAAGAAGTCCCACTTCCTTCCTGCCTGCAGGTCTTGACTTATGATGACAGGACGCCCGATGCCCAGGCAGCTTTCTTCCAGTTGTGGGGAAGGGCGAAGGGAAGGAGTCAGTCCTTCTTCCAGGGCGGTGACCTGCAGTACCTCACGTCTAGCTTGTCTTTGGTTTGAAACTGTGAACCCCAGCACCTTAGGCGAATGCCACTCCTCTGCATAAACCCCCCAGCGGTTTCCTGTCTCCTCGCCGGGGCTGCAGGACCCTGTGTGATGGGCCCGGTTCCGAGCGATCAGAGCTCCGGTTCGCGGCTCCCGGGCTCACACTGCTTCCGCGGCGCAGAAGTCCTTGGGGCCCGGCAGCAAGCCTCAGTGCTGCTGCACAAACGCGGGCTCACGGATGCCTGAGCGCCTGGCTTCCTCACTTCATCGCCATAAAGACATAAATAATCACTTTGTTTTCTCTTATCCTGACATAGTTTTCTTTTTAAAACTCATCATCCGTTGACATCATATATTTGTCTATATTTAATTCTTTGTAGCTCTTCTCCTCAGACCATCTTACAAAGTCCATGGGATTAAGGCCTTGCACGTGGGCACATTCCTCCTGGCGCCTGGAAGAACACGTGGTCCCGAGCAGCCGCCAGTGATTTGAGGAGCGAATGAAAATGCCAACGAGGCAGTGAGAGCCCCGGGCGCCTCGCCAGCTGCGCGAGCCCAGACGCACCAGCAGAGGCCGCCGTCCAGCCCGGGACCCCTAGAGCCGCAAGCAGAGCAACGCAAAGGGTCGCCCACGCCCTGCCTCCCTGTGCTCTGCGTCCAGACCCACGCCAAGGAGGGAAGGAAGGGACAGTAAGGCCACTTGGGTCAGCCGGCGCCGCGTCCCTGCATGACTTGACCTGGGATTCTGTCTGTGACGATCCTGTGGGTCAGAGAACCAGCTACAAAGAAAATCTAAGGACTTGTCATCATGTTTGGGAATTTTATGCCGAAGTTGTGCACTTCCGACTTCTCAGGGCAGCGTGAGCCCTTGAGTCGCCACCTGGGCTGCTGCGTCTCCCCTTGGGCCAAACCATGGATGTGCGAACCCAAGAAAGGCCAATGCTCACCAGTGTCTTTGCCAGGGGGCCGCACACTGAAGTCTTCAGTGTCACAGAAGAAATTCGGTGAAACAGTCACTTTCAGTGTTACTGCTATTGCAGCGCTTTCCTTTAGCAGGTATCCACCGAGGGCGTCCCTTCACAATTCGTATGTTGGAAACCTAATGCCTGTGGTGATGGTATTGGGAGGGGGGCCTCTGGGAAGTGGGTCAGACCATGAGTGGGGAGCCCTTCAAATGGGATCAGTGCCTGTAGATGAGGCCCCGGGCGCGCCCTAAGCCCCCTCACCCCCCCACCACGGAGGCGCAAGAAGTGTGCGGCCAGAAGAGGTTCCCTGCTCCCCACCCTGGCAGACCGCGAGAAGTGATTTCTGTGGTTCATGGGCCACCTGCTCTGTGCTGTTTCTAAGAGCAGCCTGAACGGGCTCAGACGGCCTTCCTTAAAACTCAGGTAAGGCTGTGAGGGCTGGGCTGGAAGACATAGCGGAAGATTACAGGTTTGGTCACCTCACATTCACCACTACCCCTGATTCTGACCCTCTTATAACCGAACCAAGTCTGATTAACTTGACTTTATCTCCTCAAAACTTCTTAAACCCATAAAGAAGTAGATCTCTGTGTCTAGCTAATCAGTATTATTCCCCAGACATATCTACACAGTTCTGAATGTTCAAATAAGAACAGTGACTCCAGCAAGGAGCCTTCCTGTCGGGCTTTGTCCAAGTCTTCTGAGTCCCCAGTCATTTGCTCAGAAAGTATTAGAAACATTTAAGGTCATTTTGGCCAGTTAGAGGCAACAAGGTTCCAGTAAAGGCGAAAATCACTTCAGAAAACCTAATCAGCATATTCAAGAAATGTGTGGTTTTGGTTAGAACTCTCTGATTAACCAAGAAACTCAAGCTCTCAGAATTTTTAAAGATTAAATAAACATCTCTCTTGTTTTAACCCATGTCTCCTAAACATACTTGGCCACAAAACATTTTTGTCCTCTCATACATGGGAAATAGAGTTATTCAAACTTCTTGCTTCTGTAAGGACATTAAAAATAATATAATCTTTCTTTGACAACAAGGACTACATGATCAAAGAGTCATCATTTGTTTTAAAGTTTGGAGAATGAGCAGAATTCATACTCGTATCAGGGCATTTTAGGAAAGATGCTTTTAAAATAACATCCAAAATTGGCTTTCATTCTGAGATCTTGCTCAGTTTATTATGATTAAATGATTAAAATAACTATTAGGGTTGTAATTAGATTTCAATTAATCAAGATTGTTCTTTAAGTGGTATCCAGACAACCTGCCACACCAGATGTAAAGAGGTATGTTAATGCACAAAATCACACTTTCAGGGTGAAGGAATGCATAAGGGAAATAAAGTATATTTATAGACCTCCAAGGAAAGATCACCATAATGGGAGAGAGCATTGGAGAAAAGAATTTATAAGGAAAATGACATATCCTGTAGACATTGTATTAGTACTCACTTCACAAAAAGCCAAAGAGACCAGTAATGATAAGACTTTGCTGATTATTCCCTAGTATATCCGGCAGAAACTTATCTTCCTATAAAACTGCCTATCTTCATACAAGGTTACCCCATGATTCTTCTCCAGAGGGGTTCAGAAGTGCTATTTCAGAAAACTCATGTCAACATAATTCCTGGAGCCCTTTCCTTGAAACTTTGCACATGTGAGGGCTGCAGACGGATGCAGTCCTGTAAGGCACAGCAGACAAACCTAGAGGGAGGCAGGAGGTGTTCATTAGACACAAGTGGACCTGGGCAAAAATGCCGATTTTGAAATGCCAGGACATTTTTCCTGGTGCCCCAAGGAAGTCTTCCAGAACCAATGGAAAACTTGGAGGAAATATATGTAAGAGTCTCCCATGTCTATGAGTGGCATTGAGTCAAAGTTACAGGAGACCTTTAAGAATTATATAGGATTTCCTGGTATTCATCTTGACTATTAAGTCTATAATTTATTATTATTCTTTTTGTCTTTACATAAATCTCCTTACTTAAAAGGGCCTGTTATCTGTAGGAGCATTGTTATCAAGCTTCTCTCACCCTTTTTAAATGATTAGGGCAATAACGACTCTTTGCACAAGACTTAGTTGTATTTCAGTTCTATATTCAAACAACAGAGTTTGTCTAATGGACACGTATTTAAATACAACTGTTTACTTAATGTTTGTAATATACTCAAAGGTTATACTTAGTGATAAAAAATCAAAGAACCATCTCTGTTTTAAATGACTTAGTTGTTTGGGGGGATAAGACATTTCTAATGATTCAGCTCAACAAACATTTCTTACAGATTACTACAGCAGGCAATAGGGATAAATAAATACTTACTAAGTGTGTAATGCATATCAGGTACATGACCTGTGTATTTCGTTTAGTATTCAGAACAACCCTTGGAGGTATATAATATTGAATCAGAGGAGCTAAATAATTCTCCAGAATCACTTAGCTCACTTCCTAGTTATAAAAAGCTTGGATAGGAACTGGGTGTGGGAACTCCACAGCTTAAGTTTTTCCTTACATTCACAAATAACAGCACAAAGTGTCCCTTCACTAGAAGTAACATTATTTTATACAGCAATTCACAGAAAACGCTGTGGGCTGACATAGTAGGGATGGCCTTCATGCACAGAGGTGAGGTCTGAGCTGAGCTTTAAAGGATGGATGGAATTTGGATAGGCTGAAGAGTCAAGAGGGTAGAGGGTAAGTGGGTCCTCAAAGGTCAACACAGACAAGTGGGAAGGAGCCCAGCACATTCAAAGGCCAGGGAGGGGTCTACTTTGTGGAGAAAGGGTTCCATTTTGGAGTCAATGTAAGGAGGGCTTTCATCCTGGGAAGGTTTAATGCATGTTAATGCACCATCAGCTGTAGGTGACAGGTGAGTGGACACAAAATGATGATATCAGTAGCTGCATTACATTCATCAGCAGCTAGCGCACTGGACGCACACACCATTTCATGCGCAATGACAAAGTAAAGCATGATGTCTGATAAATAAGAAAACTGAGACCAAGAGACATTAATTGTCTGTATCATAGGCCAAGCAGAGGACACAATGCTAGCCTCTGGGTTTCCAATCTAATATTCTTTCCATTGTTGTAGGCTGAGTCAAAATATCATTTTAAAAATATTTCTCCCATCTCCTCTCTTTTACTTTCTGTTTTCCAGTCTGAAAACCCATAGTACAACAGTGCTGTGGGGGTCCCTTTGTCAAAATCACCTTTACGCTCCAACAAAGAGGTGCTGCCTCTCTCCATACAATTCATGATATTTTTTGTGATAATCAGTATTTGTTACAAAAATCACAGTAAGTTCCAGTTGCCTTTTGTCAAAAGAGATAAACTACACAGATTATAAAGTTGAGATATATTTTGCTAGTTTGATGTTTAATATTTTAATAAAAACAGTGAGAACTTCCTAGTGAATTTGCCTCCAGTGAGGAAATTAAATTATGGCTGGAAGATAATGATTAATGATATCTGGGTCGGGGAGGAAAGCACAGGTGTCCCAACACCTCTTCCCTTTGAAACAGAAGCCCAGTTAAGGAAATTTTTCTTAGTCCATTTCCCACAAAGGCAGGGATTCAGACAGCTTTTGGGGAGAAAATAAAATGTAAATTAATAATAAAAAGCCAAGATATCCCACAAGCAGAGAGGTAAAGCTAGTATATGTTAATATCTGAATCTGTAAATATTGTTTAGGGAAGAGGAAAGCAAAGCAAAGAGAAAAAAGAAAGAGTGAGGAGAAAGGAGAAAGCAAAGAAGGAAATGCCGACCCATCTGAGTGTCCTTTCCTCCCAGAACGCTGGGCCTTCTGTCTGTTTAGATGCACCACGCTCCCGGGTGCGCTTCCTGGGATAGTCTTTAGTGACATCCCACATAAGTCTCAGCGTTACTGGGGTGGTGGCTGCGCCCTACGGTCACCCCCACATTCTGAGGGACTCCAGCTAAGTGTGTCTTTCCACTGCATCTGGAAAGTGAAAGGGGGTCGGGCACTCTTCCTGGGCACAGGGCGGTGGGGGCCAGCCAGGAAGGATGAGGGGGCTGGTGAGCACCCACCTTTCAGAGGCTGCACGTGGGCAGGTATGCCAGTACCTCAGTCGCGGGGGCAATGGCTGTCGCCAGCGCGAGTGAAGAGCTCTGCTTGGGCCCGTGAGGCTGGCCCGGAGTGGCCCCCTTCCCGTCTGTTAGACACAAGGAAGTGCCATCAAGCTTTGCTCACTGTACAGGCCAGTGAAAGACTTTTGTTAACTAGCAACTGGGCCCTCTTTTTATTTTACTTCCTGAGGAAAAGAAAAGAAAGTCACTATTGGCTAGTGAACATGGATTTGGGAAGGAATGAGGTTAGAGGGAGGGAAAGGACTAAAATAAAGAGCAGAGTGAGCAGATGAACGCAGATTAGAGCTGACTGAACAATACAGGGCCCAGGCCAGGGGGTCACTATCCCCACAACCTTCCCAAGCAGGGCGACGTGAGTCCACGTGGCACAGCGTGGTGTGGCTGGATTGTCTGCAATGAGATCTCGGCCCTGTTCAAAAAGGGCTGCGCTCTTGGGCAAGCAGAGAAGTAATGGACAATGTGAAGGAGGGAAACAGCCATGGGGAGCAGTATTTAACGTGCCCTTTTCTTTCAGCTGGGGAGGAGACATGAGACTAACCAGCTGAGAGCCAGCAGGGCAGTCCCATTTCGGGGCCGCCCTACAGGTGCGTTCATAACAGATCGCATGCTAACTGGACAGAGCTTAACATTCCATTTTTTCTTATGTTAACCACACCAAAGGCCTAGCTGGAAGGTGGCTGCCTCCCAGGAGGGGTCCTTTCACTAGTCCTCAAAGGCCACAACAGCTGATGGCTCACCTAACAATAAGTAGCCACTGTTCTAGAAAATTCTGAGAAGTAGGTAGTCCTCGCTTCTTCCACCTCCTGAGATAGATGCTAGTGGCCTAATTAAGCATATTAGAAAGTCAGTAGCAGAGTAATTCTTAAGAGCATGAGCTTCAGAGATAGAGACCAAAGTGTTCATTTCAGTTCTACCAATTTCTGGCAACTTGAGCATAGTTAAAACAGTGTAAGTTGTTAGCTCCATTCCTCCTCATTTAGGGAGTTCATTCTAAAGTCGTGAATATGAATTTAGCATATATTAAACCCTTAGCCCAAAACCTATATACAATACAACAGTCCCATTTATCTGTGTTTCACTCTCCGGGCTCAGTTACCCTTGGTCAACGGTGGTATGGTCAGGTCAGTGGGAGCCTGCCACCCACCACATCACAGCGCCTGCACCACCCACCTCACTCCATCCCATCACCTGGGTGACCTGCCATCTCGCATCATCACAGAAGGTGGGTGGGTTCCAGTATGGTACTTTGAGAGAGGGAGAGACCACATTCATATAGCCTTTATTACATACATTGTTAAATTGCCCATTGCTTACTGTGTCTAATTTATAAATCAAACTTTATCATAGGTATGTATATATAGTTAAAAGACATGGTATATATAGGACACATATTACCCACAGTTTCAGGCATCCACGGGAGGTCCTGGAATGTATCCCTCCTGGATAAGGAGGGATAATGATATACACACAAGAAATGACAGCTATCAGTATAAAAACTGACTTCAGTTATGACACTTCCTTACATGGGACACTTCAGTAATTTCATATATACTTGGGAAATACCTGAAATACTTTAAAAACTCCCTCCATGACTGGCACCCCACCGACCTACCACACCAGCCTCACATATGCACTCTCCCTCTATGAGCCATGTTAGATTTCTTTTTGTTTCTTTGGCAGAACAAGTCCGGCCAGCAAGACTCACAGAGGCCCTGATTCCCTCAGCCCCAGCTTCCCATCACACATCACAGCTTTCCTTCACAGTATGCAGCAGGTTGTAAAGGTGCATACTATACCTACAGCGGTATTGTTTTTTTAAAAAATACATACCTATCCTGTCAGCCTCTAAGTACCAGGAACTCCAGGACTTTGCTTTCCCGTGTACACTGTCTCCAGTACCAAGCTTGGAGCCAGGCCTCCAGGGGGCCCTCCATGATGTCTGCTAAAGCAGCAAGCTCCCAGACCCAGGTTGCGTGAGGCAAATTCAGAGAAACACTTACGTCCAGCTTTTATGGCCTGAAAGGATTGCTACAGTTTCTGAGTACCTGAGTATATTGCTTAGGCCAAGAAAAAAGTGCATTTTATTATGCTCCGGACAAAGCACATTCCAGGTGTTCAATCTTTAAACAGTTGCTCACTGCCACTTTGTGCATTCAATAATATCTTACCATTCAAAGACCATTAAAATATATTTACATATTTCACTTAATAGTTTTCCTGTTCTAATATGTATATGGCCTCTATGTGTGTGTGTGTGTGTGTGTGTGTGTGTGTGTGTGGAAAGAGGGAGAGAGATAGAGAATGTATGTATATATAAAACTCTTAAAAAGCCACAAAAACAAACAAGAAAGTTGATGGCTCATATCACATTTAATTTTATTCTAAAGGGAATGCAATACCCCTTTTCACTCCTATTCTGCTCAAAACACACTGTGGCTCTCTATAAACACTCTTTATTTAATCAGCATTGGAATCATATGACACATACCAAGCTATAATGTACTTTCACACAGCTTCTTTTTCTTTGCTTAATATAAATGTCTCATGTGGGAGGGGGGTGTTCTTATTCTTATTATATGCCAGCTACACTGTAATGAAGAATACAATTTTGAACACATTTCCAGACAGAACCTCTCATTTCTTCATATTTTTTCTCTTGCTTAGTCAAATTAAATTGCACACCCAGTTGAAAAATGCCAGTGACTCTCATTCTAATTCATTTACACTGACAAATCAAAGAAGAAACAGGATATCATTCCTTTCAAAGAAGGAGGAACTCCCCAAAGGACAGTATCCCTGAAGGACAGAATGGGAGGGCAGAAAAGGGACCCCAAAAATGCCCACCTAAAGGCATTTTCAGTATGGAGCAGAAATCATACATGCAGAGATGGCAAATAATAATGGAGACAGAGCAGTGGTTAGTTCAGAGAAGGACTACAAGTAAAGGGGCTACACCACGTTGAAGGATTGTCACAAAATTAATCATCAAAGACCATCAAAGATGCTGGCAAAGATCCCAAAGCCCGCATTCCTGGGGTCACCACTAATCCCTGTCAAAATCCAAGAAGAGAATCTACTTGGTGCTTCCCCGCCCCACTCAGTATAGCCAATTAGCCCCTCCAGTGAAACAAGTTCTTGACAAGGATTTATTCCAAGGACTTGACAGCTGAGAGGTTACTAGATGCTCTACCTCTCCCACCACTCTGTTATTAGGTTACCACCACCATTACTACTAGCGCAGCCGCCATGTTCTGCTCGGTACACAAGGGGCCTCAACACGTGAGGGTCTGTGTGTATATAAGTAACAGCATTTTTCACTTCCACTTTCTATAAAGGCATTTTTGAGATAATCTAATGACCAGTATTAGCATAATGGTTCACCAAGTGTAATTACCTCCGTGGGGTAACATTCCATAAAGCGGCCAGAGTTGATTTTATACACCTTCTGTTTATATATTATACCCAGAAGGCACAAACCGTACTCCAAATGCAGAACCAACACGTTCTGACGAGCCCACTTTCCTCTTCTGTGCTGACAGAGCCCCTCTTTGAAGAGACCCCTGTGTGAGGCAGGGAGGAATTGAAGATACCTTACCCCTGACAAATACTATGACAGTATAAATTCCAATGTTTTCACATTCGCCCTTTATCCTCTTCTCTAAAATAGCAAACATGAATGTCAGCCTGAGCACTGTGTATCCTGGTGTATTTTTGTCCCCAGTCAGACGACAAGCTCAGTACACATAATAAATAAGAAGTTATACTTTAAGAACAGAAGAGAAAGAGCAGAAAGTGGAACAAAATATGAAGCAAAGAAACATGCCCATATATTGTGGGAAAACTTGATGTATAAAAGAGGTGAAATTAGAAAGCGGGGGGAGGAAGATGCACGCGGCTAGGACAATTGGTCCCACTGACGGGACAAGCGAAATGTGATTCCTACCTCGCACCATACAAAAATGGAAGCATGGGAGGAGCTAAAACTTAAATGCAAAAAGCAAAGTCATTCACCTTTTACCAGAAAAAAAACATTGTATGTATATGGCTAGGAAATTATTTTCGATTAAAACAAGACAAAAATTAAAACCTAGAAAAAAAATACACTTGCTGCACTAAAAGTAAAAATCATTGGTGCATTCAAATAAGTGGAAAAGAGAAGCTACCATATAGAGGACTATATCTGCAACTGCCTCCTCGGCAAAGGGTTATCATTTGGGACACAATTACCTTCTCTAAATCTACGAAAAGACAATCACTCCAATTGGATAAACTGGGAAATAATTCCAAAGAATACCCCAGTGAGACACTCAAATGGCCAAAAGAAACGAGACATGCTCAATGCCATCAGCAGTCAGAGAAATGCTGGTTAAAATGCTGAGACATAATTTAGCAACTATAACAATGGCAAAAATCTCAAATGCATGGAGAAGATATAGAAAAAGGGAAGCCTCAGGTCCAATAGTGGGAGTTTATATTAGTTTAACTTCTTGGGAGAGCAATTTTGCAATATTTAGTAAAGTTAAGGATGTGAGTAAGCTTTGATCCTATAACTCCACGTCTTTGTATATGTCTTAGACAAACTTGTATATATGCATAAGGAGGCACAAATAAAAAGAAGTACAGCAGCATTTCTTATAGTAGGAAAAGCAATGGAAATAATCTAAAATGTTCAATGATGATTTAAAAATCTCTGGTACATATACACACTGGAATGCTAAAGTTAAATGATGGAAACAGAACTATCTGTATTAAAATGAATAAGATCAAAAATACACTGCTGAATAAAGAAAGAAAACTACAGAAATTCTTATGCCAGATATCCTGAAGGGCCAGGGACTGCTTGGGCTGTGAGGAGACCCATAAGCCCGACTCATACTGCATCACACAGGGTGAGGATCATAGAAATAATCTATTTAACCATCTATCACAGTTTTCTCCCTAAGCTTTGGGTTTGTTTTTATTTCTTGTTTTATTAAAATATAATTTATGTACAGTAAAACTGTCCTTTTAAGTGTGCAGTCCTGCAAGTTTTGACAAACTTAGTCATGTAAAATACCCGTCACCTCAATGAATATACTCAATCCCTCAAAAATATTCCTCCTTGTCTCTTTGACACTAACGCCTGCTCCATAGTTTCTCTTGGGTAAATACATAGGATTGAGATTGCAGAGCCGTATGGTAAGTGTGTGTGTAATTTTATAAGGAACATCCAAAGGATTTCCCATCTCTGGTATATTCTCATGACATAGTCCCATCAGCAGTATAGTTGAGTTCTAGGTGCTCCCCACTCTTGTTGGTTCTCGATGATGTCGATTTTGTTTGGTTTGGTTTGTCATTCTAATAGCGTGTGCTGGTGTTTTGTTGTGGTTTTAATTTGCATTTTCCTAACAACTAATGGTGTTGAATGTCTTGTATATGTTTACTTACCATCCACAGATCTTTTTAAATGAGTTCTCAAATGTTTTACATTTTTGGGTTGTTTCTCTTATTATTTTTGAGTTTTTGAGAGTCCTGTATATATTCTGAATACTAGTCCTTTAATCAATAAGCAACTTTTCTATCTGTGATGATTTATCTTTTCTATTATTTACCTTTAATTATTTTAGCATAATCCTTCAAAAAGCAGATATTCATATATTTGACAAAGTCCATGTTTGCAATTTATTTCCTTTATGGTTTCTGTCCTCAGTGTCCCACCTAAGAAATCTTTGCATAGTGCCAAATCACATGATTTTCTCCTCTGTACCCTTCTGGAGGTTTTATGGCTTTAGATTTTGCTTTTAAGTCTATGACTGGCTTTGAGTTTAATCTCCCTTACAGGAGGCAAGGTGTTTAAGTACGTCTTTAATGTGATCACCCAGTTTGCCTAGTGCCATTTATTATCCCTTCTTGGCTTAATGTCTATGAGGGAAAATTAGAACTTTCCCTAATGCCTTCAAATCTTGTCCTTATTTTCCTAATAACTGTTTCTCATATGTAAGGCATTGTTTTTAATAAATGTGACATTTTTTTCTTCATTCTGGCCTTTCATTAATATTTGGTGAATTTGACTGTATTTTCACTTTTGTGATTGAGACTACCCACTGAATCGTCTGCTGCCCTATTTGTACAGACCGGTTTGGGGAAGTGAGGGTCCCCGCAGCAGGTTTCGGGGCTATAAGTGATTCATCTGTCATCACCATCCACCTTGAGCATATATTTTTCTTTCTTTTCCCACCACAAGCTTTCTCATTCAGCACTCACACCTGAAGGTAAATGGTTTATCGCTGGTTCAGGCCCTGCTTCTCTCCCCTCTGGATGCCGCAGGTGACCCTGAAGCACCTCCCACCTGCATAATCACACTCTCCTTGTGTTCACGCCACAGTTTCTCTCTGTGAGGAGAAAGGCTCCTCAGCATGTCCTCTAAAAACCAGCCAATACTATGAATTAATCTTGGAGAATTTCATAATGTCTAGTAGACTGGCAAATATTGATATGCCCCTAAAAGAGGGTGAAGAGTAACTACGCAGGGAAAGGAAAGAAAGTCTTACACGGACACTCATTCTCACATACCACTAATATATAATCTACAAGCCACAAAATCTTTTGTTTTTAATTCTCCACTGGTTTTAAAAACCTCAAATTTGATGTAAGTCTATCAAATGCATATAGCTCTAATCACTTTAAATTGCATGTCAACTTACATAGCAATTATCAGTGCTTACCGAAGTAATTAATATCTATTTATCCCGAGTTACTTAAATTACTACACAGATGACATACTGTATAAACTTAATCTGTAGTAATAGGGTTACGATTAAATGCTTATTGATTATGTAATCTTAAACTCATTGCTAAGAAACATTATTTTATATATTCATTGTTTCCAAATCTTCATTGTCCTAATATAACTTAATCAAATAGTCATTTAGGGAGATAGTATTTATTAGGAAAAAAAGTCAATATATTAAGACATAAAATTAAATGAAACTATGAATATTTTCTATAATTATATAAAAAGTAAAACACTTTAATTCGGAAACCCTAAGAAGATGCTTGAAAAGGAACCCTCATCCTCGTTATTTGATGATCAACAGACTTTCTCCAGTGACTTATTCTAGTTATTTGGGCAATAAAGTCTTGAGTAAGGTTGATCATATAAGTAAATGTAAACTTTCCATACCATTATGGTGTCTGTACATATGAAAATAATCATGAAAGCAATTTTAAAGTACAGAAGCATTATTTCCACACGGAACTAAACATTTAGCTGAAAGAAAAAAGATTTGGGTACCCGATTTTGGTAAGTATCATCTAAATGAATGGAGAGAAAAATTATCTGGGTTAACATTTAATAGTCCTGCATACAATATGTTATTCTGTCTGTATTTGAGCTCCCAAAGGAAGAATGTTTTGAGATCTTTGTTTGGCCTGACTGGATTTACCAGCATCACTGACCCCAAGTGTTGCATCATGAGGAGAGATACACATGAAACATGTCACATTTGCTGGGGTGGTTAAGAAAGAAGCTTGCAGAATGTGTCTCACAGTTCCTGACTTAATTTTCAGACTTGTACTTTTTCAGGCAAATTCCAATCACTTGAATCAAGAAACCCAAATAGAGACCACTTATGATCTCTTCCTGAAAGAGCTCAAAAGTCATTAAGTTGGACTACAGAGGGAGTCAGAGAGACTATGATAGTAAGGCTTGGAGATGGAGATCTCGCCCCTCCAGTCTGAGGGTCAGAGAGCAGGGTCGGGGCCTCATATTCTGAGTGAAAGCCAGAGAATTCCTCCAGTTCCCAACGAAGACAGACCTGAATTTGCTTCCCCTGAGCACAGAGTGCAAAGGAGGGACCTGGAAAAACACTTCTAATCCTGACCAGAGGAAGAAATTATAAATGTTCTTCTTGGTGAAGGAAACATTGCAGACCTCAGAGACCAATTAATTCCATGTCAGCCACATTCAGAAGGGGTTTTCACTTAACTTAAAAACAAATCTGCTCTCTGATGTCAAAGCAAATCAGCAAAATGCTGAAGCGACAGTTCTGATGTTCACCAATCATTTGAGATAGCGCCATTTTTAATAGAAGTGCCATTGAAAAACATGAATTAAACACTCCAAAAACATGTCACCCTGACCCTCAAACCTTCCCTTTTGCTTTCTTTGTCCCGTGCCCCCCAGATCACAGAAGTTGCAGAGCTGCTAATGCTCTTTGTAGTTACTTCCGATGGGAACTCCTACTGCCAAACGCTAGTCTCTGTTACTACCTTGTCCTTAAACCAAACCATCTTGCTGAGACCTACCTCTAGGTTAACTTTTTACAAATGGATAATTGCCATGAACTTCTGTTTCAGAAATTCCTTAGTTATTGTCATAATATTTCAGAATGAAAATGCTAGAAAAAATAAAAACGTTAGAGGGTTTATATTTGACTTTATGTACAGATCTTCAATGGATTTGAATCTGTTCATAGTTTTGCAGAATTCTCTCAGATTATACATTTTTTTTTTGGCCTATTTGGTTTCTTACCTAGAACTTTTAGAAAAACCAACATAATTTTATCATGAGACTTCATCAGAAACAAAACTAATTTATTTAAAATTATATTTTAATTCGATACATTCTTAATAAAATCTAAAAGTAGAAAAGATAAGGATTGCCACATGATGAAAATTATTATTACAAATGGCCAGTAGACAATATTTTCTAAAGTAAATAGTTGTTGAATCTAATACTTCAGGCGAACAACCCAAAATCTTAAATAAATATAGTTAACCTTTAGGAAATAATGATTAATAATTTCTTAGGATTTACTAATCATTGAAAATTAAATCTGAGCTATTTTAGAAATTCTTGGGAGAGATAAGTAAACGTGGGGAAAAAACAAAAAGCTCAATGTCCTCACAGAATAATCAATTACCGAGAGGACATTTTTAAAATCAAAACTTGTATAAACACAGACTCTGGCCGCACGGAGTCAGCCCAGGGAGGGGGGCAGCGTGTCCCCGCCGACCCCGCGGCAGTTCTTCGTCTGCGAGGGCACCTGTTTCTCGCAGACCAAACGGAGAGGACGGGGCCCCAGCCCGCCCGCCAGGCTTCACGGAGCCCTCGGGTCTGGCCGGGCGGCGGCCGCGGCTGCAGAGCGCCAGCCCGGGATTCCGGCGCCATCAGAACAGCAGTTAGTTCTGGACATTCGGGGCTCGTCCAGCCCGTCAGGCCCGCGAGCCCGGCCGCCCGCTGCAGGTGCGGGTACGGCTGCTCTGAGCTGCTCCGGGGCTCTGCCCTCCCGTTAGGCCTAAAAGGACCGTCCGAGCGACTCCAGGACTGGCGCACGTGGTATCACTATTTTGTTCCTCTCATACTTCAAAACTAACTCTGGTCTGTAGACAGAGCACTGAAGGATTTAAACAGATATTACTGTATCTTCCTTTCTGAAAGACCTTTTTTGGTGTCTCCCCTTTTTTATGTGGAGCACAAGCCCACCCGATATTATTATTACTCTTTCAAAACAGCAGCCTGGTTCTGTATCCAAGTTCACCAGAAGATGGATCCTAGTTATATTAGTTTCATGGTTACAGTGAGAAAGAAATGTGTTTTCTCTGCATTTCTATGAAATGAGAAAGAACATATTTCTTCGAATAAAAGCAAGAAATGGCTTTGAATTAACAGAAAGGTGGGTATTCATTTTTTAAGATTGAATCTCCAATTATTTTTGTGCATATGCACTGGTAGGTAGGCAAGGGGATGCGATTCCGAGGACAGACTGGGGAAAGCGGGTCATCCTGCCAATTCACATGGCATCTGGGTTATTCTGACAACAGCCCACATTTAGAAAACGTGTCTCAAGCTCTCACGGATTGGCCAAGCTCAGGGTGCCCATCTTACTGAACACATGTTGGACTTTGTAGAGTAACCTTCTCCAGAGTCAAATTCTCCTTCTAACTGACAAAACCTATTTGTCTAGAGTTCACTTTTTTATATATATATATTTTTATTAAGGTATCATTGATATACACTCTTATGAAGGTTTCACATGAAAAAACAAGGTGGTTACTACATTTATACATATTATCAAGTCCCCACCCATACCCCAGTGCAGTCTAGAGTTCATTTTCTTTAAGTAAATAAACAATTATTGAATAGAGATCAACTGGTGTTCGAACAGAAAGCGAATTCCTCAAAATATTGTTGAATGTGTATAAATTAAACATGTAAGTAGTATTTCTCTTTAAAATTATATTTAAAACTATTCTTTTTTCTCAAAAAAAAAGCTTGGATTTTTCTTATTGTTTGGAGCTCTCAAACACTTGAAAATTAATTTATGCTGTAGATCAAATGACTCCATATTTTGATAAATTCTAGAACATCTCATCTTCCATCTGATTCCATATTCATTGAAAACCACTCACAGCCAAGCTCTCTCAGCCAGGGTCACAGTGGGAGAAGCTCTCAGAGAAAAGGAGCCTTTCTACCATTCTATTTAGGGCTACTTTTGGTTACAGCATTTTCATCCAATGCCAGGAAGTCACACAGCTTTTCAGTTTTCTTCATCTGTTCTTTCTTTTTTTCTTTTTTTTCATTTTAGGTCCAGTTTATTCTTAACACCCCCCTGGCTAGGTTAATTTGGCTGTCCTGAGTGATTAATTGCCGTGCTCAGAAGTAGATATCCTGTACCACAACAAACTTCTCTGAATGTAGTATGTGTGGTCCCTGCATTCATCTACAGATGTGTGCACATGCTGACCTAGTAAAAACATACTGTCTCCCGGCCCACCTCTCTTTATCACAAGGAAATCCAAGTGAGGACATATTCCCGGTGCTGTGTAACTGCAAAGAGAAGAGACCCATTGTGCTGCAAGAACATCTCAACCATTGGCATTTTATACTCCCCAAAAGCTTTTTTTATCTGAAAATTTTTCTTTGTGTGTTGTCCAAATACCTTGAAAATGAAGAATGACCCAGTAGCTTTTCTCCTCTTTTTATTTTTTTAGCATTCCTCTGACTAGCTTGTTGAATGAACATTCAGTGACTACACAAAATGTGAACTAACGGACAGAATCAGACCATGGATAACCATTGCCCCAATACAAATACTGCAGATTTTATTAATATCTGCACAGCTCATGGGACTGTGGCAAACCAAGGACCGGATCACCTTTGTGGGGAAGGAAATCTTAGTGTCTTGACCATGTTATTGATCAGCACAGAAGGAATAAGTTCAAGGGACACAGAAGTACCTCCCACTGTATCTAGTTTCAGGCAGGAATCTTACGTGGAGATTGAGATGCACCTGTTTCGTTGCACAGAAGAAATTCCTGTTGCACAAGAAATGATGAGAGACAAGCAAGAACTCTGAGAATCTGACAACTGTTGGACAAAGAACTAGCATTAAAAAAAAAAAGCAAGTTGAAATTCTCTCCCAAGTCTACAAAAAAAAATAATCTAATCTTCAGTTAATAAAAAAGAAAAGATTTGCCACTGGGGAAGTGAAATAAAAGATTAGTAAAATATGAATTTAAACATATCACAGACCATTTAATGCAGTCAGAAGGGAGAGATGGAGAAATTTCCTGCACCTGGAAAATTTTGCTGATGCAAAATCTTTATGAGCCATCCACAGAGATTACATTCAGCATTTAAAAACGTGAGGCTTTAGTTCAGCATTAAAACCTTGGCTGATTCTTAGAAATGATTTTTCACCCAATGTCCTAGAGGCCACAGAAGTAATAGAACTACAGTAGGACCTCGTGCCCCCACACCAAAGCTCCCCGGGAGAGGGAGAGATTTGGGCGATAACTTGGAAGAAAGGCAGCCATATCCGCCTAAGCCTTTCATCAATGAGTACCCTGGAATACTGAGAGACTGACACAGAGGCAGGACTCCCCTTCATCTGCTACCAATGATCAGCTCATATGGAAGAGCTGGAGCACAGCCATCAAGTTCAGAGCTTGGGGTGGGGGGAAAGGATGCACTTGGGAAGAAATGAGGAAGAGAGGACTTACTCAAGGACATGATCGGATGCAACAGGTCAAATCGGGTCATTTTATCGTGATGGATCCCTAGTGGGAGAGGTCTGACTGCCAAGAGCCCACAGAAGCCATCCTTGAGAGCAGAAATAGAGGCTGCGGTGGGCCTGCCGAGTGTCAGTGTAACACACACTGTCTTTCGCTGTTTGGTTTCGCTCTTTGGTGATAGAGAGGAAGCTGGTCCAGGTGACACCAACATACTCAATAGGAGTGGCCATTCATGGAAACGGAACACAGTGACCACTTCCTCTTCTTAACACCTTCTATTAAGAAAAATGAAATATAACAACATGTCTACTACTTGAAAGATGAGTTATTCCCCTTTCTAGTAATAAATTAACATTTGTGTAAACTATACTTTACAAGGAGCTATAGAGAAAACTTAAGAACTTGAGCTTCAAAATGACTCTTTAAAATGACAGAGTTTATTATTCCTGCTTCCCAGATGAGAAAATTGAGGCTCAGCCAAAGTGCTGGTAGCAGAGAGAGGGCTCATCAAATGTCCATGCGCTTGTGGGCTTTCTGTGCGTTCTCCAGACCTCCTGCGGCCCACGGGCTGCGAGCAGAGGCAGCAGCGTTATTCCGAGCGGGCGGGGCCCGGAGGTGGTGCGCGCCTGACTGAGGCGGGTGCAGGTACTGCGGTGTGGACGCTGCTGTGACAAAAATACAAAGCAGGTGCCACTGAGCGAGCGCCCAGGTGGGTGTGAAGAGACCGGCGTTAAAGGGCGGAAAAGCGGTGACTTGGGGGAGGTGACACAAGACACTGAGTGACATGCCCGGGTGCGGCCATATGGGGGGCGAGCCACGTGCCCACGGCTTTTGCACCTTGCGGGGAGAGTCTGGAAAGTAGAAACGCGTTCCGTGAGGTGACCCCTACTGGTCATATTTGGCACAATGGTACAGAGGTAAGTAGAGGAAAAATGTCAGCAGCAAGCAACTAGAAATTAGAAAGAATAGAAGATGTTCAGAGTTCAGTGGGAGGACAGACAGGGAGGCCAAGTCCTCATAAACTCTGAGCAGTTGAGCAGGCAAGAAGTCAGCAAAAGATGGGACTCCGCGTTGGACGGGGAGCCATGAGATTCAGAAGGTTCGTGAAGGAAGTCCCATAAAACTGACTCCTCGGGACGTGCCCTGGCTCAGCTGGATGAAGGACGCAGAGGAAGGGCCCCACGAAGGGCTCCCCCTTCCATCAGAGAGCCTCCTGCCGGCGTGTTCTCATCCCGGGTCCTCTGCAAAAGCAGAAGGCTTACATGTGAGTCGTTTACTTGAAAAATGTTTTGAGAAAGAATAAGGGATAAGAAATGAGTCAGGGAAATGGGAGAACAATGGGAAACGCTTTCCGGAGTGGTCATTGCAGTGACAGTGATGCTCAAGTCTGCACATTTCCTGAGATTTGGAGAATTCATCTCAGAACTGTACACACAGCCCCTGGGGGACAGAGACCATAGCCACTGGCTCCCCTCCCCCCGCAGCCCAGGATGGACCCATCACCGTCTTCTCGGCAATGGGTTGCGTGAGAGCTGAGCGGCCCCCGAGGGTGTCACATGCTGTGACCTGAGAACCCAGGACAAGAAGCAATCGCACTTGACCCCCAGCTGACAGGTGCTGCCTGTGGTGCTTGTGGGGAAGGGCCGCAGCCTGTGTGGCAGCAGGAGTGCGGGGTGACATGTGGCCAAGATCTTGAACTGATGCAAAAGAGCTATTGACAGAAACACAGTTGAGTCAAGAGAAGTTGGCGTCTAAGCAAAAACAAAACAAAACAAAGTTGGGGGTCAGAATAAGAACGGTGTTTCAGAAAAAACGCTGTAGATACTTAACTGGTTCAGAAAACAGACTGGATGCAAAATGATCAGAAACCTACCAAGTTTCTTAGAAGTGGTGAGGTGGGGACTATGCTATTTTGCCAAGGAAATTACAAGCCTTAATCAACTTAAGTAAATAAGTGTAAATCCCCCTGACGCTTTGCAAATTGAAACAATTCTTAGGTCCCCTATATCCCACAGAGGGGAGCAGGCTGAGGAAGTTGTGCAGCTTGCCACACGGTCACAGCCCCACCATCCATCTCAGACGTGCCAGAAGGATGATGAAAAGGGAAAAGCACCCAGAAGGAAACAGCCAGGGCTCCTAGAGAGAAATGGGCCAGGGAGGGCACTCCTCCTGGAGAGAGGACCCGGACATCAAAGTGCCTCCCCTGCCGCAGACGGAGGAGTCTGTATGATTTCTGCTCTCGTGGTTTCATCATAGCCAAGAAGCCCTGACAGCGGCGTGCCACCCCTCCTTCCAAGTGGGGTTTTTATCGCACCTCTCATCCCGATTTCAGCAGTAGGTATGTAAACATATGTGCATACACATACATGCGCCCATACATACTGATGTATGTGAGGGTAAGGAGCACAGATAATTTGCTGTGCTTTGTCCATGGCCTCAGGAGCAAAGGAGAAACCTCTAGACACGATGGAGCAGATACGGGATCTCCCAGAGACCTGGACTTGAGCTGATCGCTAATCACAGAGACTGGATGGGACTCTGGGTCGTCTGCCCCAGGCAGGGTGTGTGTGCGTCCATGGATGGAAGAAAGTGGATGCACACTAAGGGTCTGAAGTACAAACGGGCAGACCCATCAGTGCCTGCTGGTGTCTCTGTGCTTCTCTCTCTTCCCAGCTTTCTGGAAATTAGGTTGGAAAATGAACATGAACCTGGCAAGGCAATAGGGAGAAAGGAAGTCGTTCCCCGTCTGTCCCTTCCTCCCAGCCTCTGTGGCTGCAGCGGGCACCCTGGGGCCCCAGGGTCTGTGTGACCAGAAGCCCCTCTGGGACAGGAGCTGCCCTAGGTGGGGCCCCACGGCCTCAGGTTCCAATGTGACCAAGAATTAAGCTATATCGTGGCAAACCCCTTGGATTTGAGGGCCTGTTGTCTTAATTACCCTCACTGATAAGAGGACTCAAATGCCAAATTTTTAATTTGAAATATCCCCAATTTTTAAGCACAGCAAAGCATAACAATTGATAGTTGAAATTAGGGCCTTTGACATCCGTGACTATCTGTCCATTCTTCTCATGTCTGTGTTGCAATCAGACCTTATTCAGAGATCAAGTTTCAGCTGTGTCCACGCAAACCCAGCCAGACTGGGGAAAGGCGGGGAGATCTGCTCAGCTTTCCCGTCTCCTCTCAAGGGTGGGCTCCGGCTACAGCTGACCCTTGAGCAACATGAGCTTGAACTACGAGCTCGATAAATATTTTGAAAACACTTTTGGAGATTTGAAACAAATCTTCTACCTTTAGGAAGAATACAGCATATAATATATATAATACACAAAATATGTGTTTGTCAACTGTTTCTGTTACGGTAATATTTCCACTCAACAGTAGGCTATTTGTAGTTAAGCTTTTGGAAAGTCAAAGGTTATACACGGGATTTCAGACTGTGTGGGGCTCTCTGTCCTCACACTGTCCAAGGGTTGACAGAGATTCCATTCCTAGCATCCTTCTTCCCTCACCAGAACTGACTACTCCGTCTTGGTCTCCCCATTGATGGATTTCATCTTAAATAAGAGAAATCAGCTCCAGCTAGTTTATTTAGAAAAACTGTTCATTCATTAAAGTATATTGGGTAGCTTATGGGTCTTTTGGGGAGACAGAGAACAGTCACTGCTGCCTGTGTAAGCCCAGACCTTCAGCACCTACCCCTAACACCAAGAGCCTTGGGCCCTCATAGATACTACTCCATCCTCCGACACCCTGCAACTTAGAGCTGCCACCACACAGGGCCTGATTCTTCTCTTTACTAGGTCCCTCTTCAAAATATAGCCTGTATTATAACTGAAAACTAAAGTTGGAAAGTGAGTAAACACTCCCCGGAGAGGAACAGGAAGCAGAGAACTTGAGGAATTTCCCAAACACATGAAAACTGGTCAGGGTCTAGGTAGCCAAAAGGTGACCGATTTCCATTACAACCACATACATACTGCCACTGTGGGCCATAACAGGGATTTATAATAGACACGTAATAAATATCCATAGGATGCAATAATAAAGAATGACCAGGATGGAAGCATTTGGCTATTGCTATTCTCACAGCATCATTTCAAATGACGCCAGAGTAATCAGACTGTATGGCATGGCCGTATGTCTCAGCGAGTTCAACAGAATTATGATTTCAGTCCCGTCCAGTTCAAGAGCAATCAGAGGCAGAGCCACAGAGAACGAGCTCTGACAGACACGCTCAGCCCTTCCTGCGGACGGAGAAGAGGCGCTCAGAGCTTAATAGGACACTGAAGAACGCTGACAAGGCTTCCACTATCAACGTGAAGTGGGGAATTAAGAGCAATTTTCCTGACACTCCAGACAAAAGCAGGCAGCCTGGCTGGATTATCTCGGTCGCTGCTTCAAACTCCCAGATTCATTTTGCCCGTGGAGAACTATCCTATTAGCTGCAGTTCCACAGAGGAACTAACTCAGAAACAAGCTCAGGGTGAAAACAGCCTCATTCCTAACAATCCTCTTTCAACGATGCTTAAATGTCCATGATTTTTGGTCATATTAATCCAGGATGGATTTAAAAGTGTGACTCTTTGGAGATGGATTAGAAATGTCACACTCTTAACTCGCCATTATGTTTAAAGCAGAATGTGCCAAATCAAACGATAAAAGCTGAGCATCCGGTTCTCTCTGCAGGATCCCCCGTGAGTATGACAGGAATGAGTCACCCACAGGGCTATTTAGGCTGGCAGAGCCATCATAATAAAGTGTGTGATTGGGTCAGTCCCCATATGTCCAGACAACGGCTGCACGCTCCCCTTCTTCTCTGACGTGGCGGCTTTGCCTCTGCGGCACTCAGGGCGCTGCCCATCAACACAACTCCAGTTAAAGACTGATGTCTGTGACCCAGAGGCTGGGACAGTGAGGTCTGTGTACTTGGGACAAGGTTCTATATGCTCTGCAGTGGTGTCTTTCCTGCCACCCCCATTCTTCTCTTGATCAGTGAAAAAACTAAGGTGGGGATAACCAACATATTAATGCTACCAAAACTGGTTTTGCTCATTTTATTTTAATTTGCTTTCGGTTCTGGTTTCCTCTCAGAGTTGGGGATGTAGTTTGGACTTGCCTAGTTCTCATCTGCTTGCCCACTAGTTCTTTCTCATTATTTTCTGACACTGTAATAAATTATGGTACAGTATCACCAAAAGCCAAAAGATTTTCTAGAATAATGCTAAGAAAGTAAAAAAGATACAATGGGATAAGTGAATTTTCTACATTCTGCAGGGAAATGTACGCCCATCCTCGTTAAGTGAATTTAGCTTTTCAGACAGGTGGCACGTTACATCTTCCTGCTGAAATCTTCTTTCCCAAGCAGCAGCTTGGTCCATCTAGCTTGACTGGGGAAATGAAAAAGCCTGGAATGAACTGGTTGTTCTTCACATGCAGAGGCACAGAACAAAAACAGGGACCTACGTCTGTACTCATTTTAGTTCTGTATGTCGTGCATCGCTTCTCGGGAGATGAGCACCCGCCGGATGCTGCTTACTGGGATAGTCATACGGCCCCTAAGCAGGGGACATAACAGCACTGGCAGTGTCCAAGGGTTTAAACAATTCATACTGAGTTTGTATGGTGTACAATTTAAAGATTCAGAATGTCTTCCTTTTTTAAGAACAGCTTTCATCTTTTTGCTCCTGATCATTATACATGGAGGTGCATCTTCACAGTCAGATGTGATACAGATAAATTTAAACCTCCGCAAAACTAGAAAAGTTCTACTGGCACTTACCCTACACAGTGGTGGCCTTGGCCGGCTCAGCCTGTGATTGTGGAGCCCGAGAAGTTTCCTGAAGCTCACCCATGTCTGAAACTGTCTAAAATTGGTAAACTGGCATCAAGATCTTAATATAATTGATAAGAAATTATTCAATTAGGAAATATAAGTGACAAAGATCACTTTTAAATAGTATGCAGAAACAAAGAAATGCTTAAGTGTATAAGGAAATTACATAACATATATAAGATGTGATTAATTATAGTGTAGTAAAAACAAGTCAAATGAATTTCTTAAAAGCACACTTCAATAAGCTTTGCTCACTTATTCATTCAGTCACTCAACAAACAGTTGTCTGCTCCAGGGAACGAAGGGACACTCTGGAGAGAGCTGGAGACTTCATGGCTGAACCAGACATTCTGTCTTCAGAAAGCTCAAAGATTAATTTCTGAGTAAATGTATATATAAGGCAAAAGTAGTAGCAATCGATATTCCTAGAATAAAATGGAATTTCACCCTTTCATAGCTAAGCAATTTATGTTAGTTTTTCTATCAAGTAACTATGATTAAAGAAATCAGGTCACGTAGAAATTACAGTATACAGATAATGAAATGGCGAGAACAATGTACTTTCTGAAATTAGTTCACTATACAATTGTTTTGAGCTAATTATATCCATTTTTAATATCAGTGGGGGGTCTGTCATGATGTCCCCTCTTTCATTTCTGATACTATTAATTTGTTTCTTCTCTTTTTTCTTAGTTAGCTTGACTAAGGGTTTATTGATTTTACTGATCTTTTCAAAGAAGCAACTTTCAGTTGTGTTAGCTTCTCTCTATTGATTTCTTGTTTACAGCTTCACTGATTTCTGTTCTAGTTGTTTATTATTTCTTTTCTCCTGCTTAGTTTGGATTTAATTTGTTTTTCTTTTTGTAGTTTCTGGAGGTAAAATCTCAGATTACAGGTTTTAAATCTTTCTTCTTCTATAGTATTGCATTCAGTGCTATAAAATTCCCTTTTAAACAATGCTTTTGCTGCATCAAATTCTAATGAGATATATTTTCATTTTCATTTAGTTCAAAATATTTTTAATTCCTTTTGAGACTTCTCCTTTGACCTCATTAAAAGTGTGGTATTTAACCTCCAAATATATTTAAATATTCTAGTTCTCTTTCTGTTGGTAATTTCTACTGTAATTTCTGTATTAAGGTATGATATATGACCAACAATGTGGTTTACGTTAGTGAATTTTTTATTTAAGCTTGAGAAGAATGTTTATTCTGCTGTTATTGGATGCAACAGTCTGTAGGTGTCAATTATATCCATCTAATTGATGGTGTTACTGAGCTCAACTATTTCTTACAGATTTTCTGCCTTTGAATCTGTACATCTCTGGTAAAGATGTGTCAGTCTCCAATTATAATGTGGATGTATCTATTTCTTCCTTGCAGTTCTCATACTTTGCCTCACATATCGTTACACTCTGTTGTTAGGTGCATGCATGTTTAGTATTGGTATTATTATGTCTTCTTCGAGTACTGACTCCTTTATCATTATGTCACACCTCTCTTATCCCTGACAACATCCCCTGCTCTGAGGTCTGCTCTATCTGAAATTAATATAACTACTCCTGCTTATTTTTGGTTAGTGTTAATATGACATAATTTTTACTATCTCTTTACTTTCAATCTATGTCTTTATATTTAGAGTGGTTCTCCTATAGACAAAATTTTTTATCCTGCAACTTTACCAAACTTATTTATTAATTCGAATAGTTTTCGATGGAGTCTTTAGGGTTTCCTGTACATAATGTCATTTCATCAGCAAATTGTGACAGTTTAACTTTTTCCTCTTCTGGACATCTTTTACTTTTTTTTTTTTTTTTGCCTAACTTCTCTGCCTACAACTTCCAATCCTATGTTGAATAGAAATGGTAAACATGGTCATCCTTGTCTTGTTCCTGATATTTGAGGAAAAACTTAGCTTTTTTATCATAAATGAAGGTTGAAATTTGTCAAATGCTTTTTCTGCATCTATTGAGATATTTACATGAATTCCTAAGTTATTCATAAGATTATCTTGTATGTTTTAGACATTTTATAATTGGTATGATACTCTGTATTTTGTTGCATTTTTGTTCAATGTTGTGGAATTCATCCAGATTAATAAAAGCTGTTCCAGATCATTTTCATGGAGGCAGTATTTTCCATCATATTAATAGACTATAGCTTTTTTTTTCCTAGTAGTTGGACTTTCAGGTCATTGTTATTCAAATATATATATATATATATATATACATATGTGAAAGGTTTTCTAAAACAGGTCTTTAGACTTTGGTAAAGGTATTCTTTTGGATACACATGTCTCCATGAGGTGTGTGAGCACAGCACTTTAAGCGGAAACAATGCATTTCAACACCCACTTCATTTTTGCCTAAAGGGATGTGCTGAGAAGCTTCCTGTGGTGGGGATGCCATGCTGTTCCTACTTTCCCCTCCCTCCTTTCAAAGTCACTCTTTTCTCATTCTATATCCACCTACCAGAATGTCTAATATAAACAGTATTGACAATGTCAAGTGCTAGTGAGGATGAGGAACCATGCGAACTTTCATAAATGGCTGATAAATGAAATATTGTATGGCTACTCTTCAAAGTGGCTTGACAGTTTCTTAAAACATTAAACATATACTTAACATGTGATTCAGCAAACCCATTCTTATGTACTTATCTTAGAGAAGTGAAAGTCTAGGTTGACATGAAAACCTACACACAAAAGTTTACAGCTGCTTTGTCCATAATTGCCCTAGATTGGAAACCATCCGAATGTCCTTTAATGGATGAATGGATAAACAAATGCTGAATTCCACTCAGCAACAAAAAGGAATGAACTTACATAAATATCAAAGGCATCATGTAAATGAAAAATTATGATCTCGAAATGTTACATACTGTATGAATCATTTATATAACATTCTGAGGAAGACACATATGTAGTTATGGAGACCATACCCGTGTTTGCCGCGAGTGAAGTGTGGTGTGGAGGGAGAGCGTGACTATAAAGGCATCAAGGAGGCACAAAGGAGATTTTCAGGGAACAGGGCTGATGCAACTGTTCTGTTTCCTCACTGTCATTGTGTTTACATGAATCTATACTAGTGCTAATATTTAAAAACCTGTGAATAAATACTTATGTATGTTATTTTAAAGCAAAATAACAAATAAAATTAAATAAAACCTGTGTATTCATTTGCAATTTTACCATGGAACACTGCTCCAAAATAGAAAAATTCCTTGAGTACCAAAAGAATAGTTTGAAAAATTGAAGTTTATATATAAGAAGTCAGTAACTCTAATGACTATATAACATAACTTTATGCAGGGTATGTGGCTCATAATTTTTTATTTTCAACAAAATTTTAGTAGGATCTAATCCTTTTGTTAGTTAATTTATTATTTTTTTCATTAAACTTCTGTTTTATTAGGTCTTAAAATTCTGTGACAGATTTTTGGTTGCTTCCATTAAAAAGTACTGATTTTAAAAAGTAATAACTTAAAACAGCCACAAACACAAAATAAGACAAATGTTCTGCAAACCATTCTCCATTTCTTCAAGGTATTGTGATGCACTGTTATCATTAAATGGTCTTTTACTATTAAACTTAAAGGGCCAATTGAGACCAATGGTTCTGAGACCTTTCTTCCAACACTGATTAAGGCAGGGCAGCAGGGATTGGGGATAACATACATTTAGCCTTCTGAGCTTTCTGGGCGGACTGGGTGACCTCACAGCTCCAGCTGCCTTTCCACTGCTTTGATGACACCGACGGCACCCGAGTGTCTTATGTCACGAACAGCAAGCCATCCAGAGGAGGGCAGTCAGAGCAGCTCTTAGCTGCCAGGAACCACACTGATAATGACAGCATCATCGGATTTCAAGGACTTGGGACTGTCTTCCAGCTTTTCCTAGAACGACGATCAATCTCCTCCTTCAGCCCAGCAAACTTGTGAGCCATGGGAGTTGTGTGACAAGCCAGCACTGAGCTGGCCTGCATGGCTCAGAATGATCATGGAGAAGAGATATGCATTTAGTGAGCCTCCCAGACAAGCCCTGGCAGGAAGTGGGAACCTGTCACTTTAAATACCTGAGCTGTGAAGCCAGCTGCTTCCATCGGTGGGTAAATTTTGCTGTCACCAGCCATGTTGCCACAACGAACATCTTTAAGAAACACGTTCTTGACATTGAAGCCCACAGTGTTCCCAGGAAGAGCCTTGCTCAAAGCTTAATGGTACAATTCAACAGACTTGAATTCAGGTATAACATTGGCTGGAGCAAAGATGGACACCATGCAGGGTTTGAGGGCACCAGTCTCCATTCTAGTGCTCCCACGGGGACGGTACCAATACCACCGATTCTGTACACATCCTGGAGGGGCAGGTGCAAGGGCCTGTCAGCGGGACGAGGCTGTGGCAGGATACGACCCAGAGCTTCCAGAGCGTGGTCCCACTGGCCCTGCCATCTTTATGGGTGACTTCCATCTCTGAACCAAGGCATGTCAGCCCTCGGCTCCTGTGTGTTGTCACCGTCCAACCGGAAACTGGCACACATGCTGCTGTGTCGGGTTGTGGCCGGTCTTCATGTAGGTGCAGATTCCTCGCATCTCCTCTGGCTGTGGGGTGCTCAGTGGAATCCACGTTGTCAGCACCAACGATCAGCTGTTTCACACCCAGTGTGTAGGCCAGAAGGGCATGCTCATGGGTCGCCCATCCTTGGAGACGCCTGCTTCAAATTCACCAACGCCAGCAGCAACGATCAGGACAGCGCAACCAGCCAGAGATGTGCCTGTAATCACGTCTTGATGGAGCCTGGGTCCCGCGGCATCAGTGGTCATGGGACACTTGCTGATCTCAAATCTCCACAGGGAGACGCCAAGGGTGATGTCACATTCATGTTCAGCTTTCAGGCTATCCAACGCCCAGGCATGCTTGAAGGAGCCCTTTCGCATCTCAGCAGCCTCCTTCCCCAGTTTTTCTGTGGTCCTTCTGGGGATGCCATTTGCAGATCAGATGGCCAGTAGCGGTAGATGTGCCAAAATCTATGTGTCCATTGGCGACAATGTTGGCGTGTCTTTCCTTTTCCCATTTCAGTTTTGATTTTAGCGGTGGTTTCCACGACACCTGTGCTCTGGTGGCAAACCCTTTATGGAACAGGTGTCAGCTATTTATGTGTAAAAAATGTAGTGATGGTTTTTAATATATAACAGAGGGAGTTCAATTAATGAAGAGCTATAAAGAAATGTCTTCCATTCCCATCTACTTATTTGTTTGAAAAAAAAATTTCTGAGCTATTAGATCTATAAAAAAAAAAAAGAAATGAAAAAGCCCACATACGAATAGAATTAATGCTAAACTCTGGTGCAAAGAAAACACCTGCTCTTGTTTGCTGATGTCTTCTCATACCTGTCTGAAATTTTTTTCTGTTTTCTTCATCCTGTACGTCTTTCTCCTCAAAGTTATTTTCTCAGTCTTTTTACCTTTTTATGTATAAAAGTAAGGCATTAATAAGAAGATCAGAAGCTTTGTGTATGTTTATGGAGCTTGGCAGTTGTATAGGTCTAATGATTTTGATTGCATCTACCCCAAAATAGACATGTTGGAGGACACCCAGTCCCTCACAATGTGACCTTATTTGGAGATAGGGTCTTTATTATAGTAATCAAGTTAAAATGAAGTGATCAGGGCAGGTCCTAATCCAATATGACTGATTTCCTTATAAAAATGGGAAAGACAGACCCAGATGTACATAGAAGAACGCGTGAAAAGACAGGGAGGAGATGGTCATAGCTAACCCCAGCGGGACCCTGGGATAGACCCTCTCTCAGGGCCGCCCTGCCAGCACCTTTAATGCAGACTTCCAGACTCCAGACACCTCAGGCCCTAAATTCCTGTTGTTTGAAGTCCCGGTGCGTGGGACTTGCTATAGCAGCATGAGAAAACGATATAGTAGGGGAAGCCCTGTGTGTCGGCCTCTCTGCCCTGCTCCACTTGGGCCAGTCAAGGTCTGCAGAGTCCCTGTAACGGCCTGCTGGGAACCCCGGTGCCTGGCTGCCGGCACCCTGAGAACTGGCGGAGGGCAGGGCCGGGTTTCTCAGCATGCAGCATGTACCGCCCACACCTGACTACCACTGGGCCTGGCGTTGCCCAAACCAGAGACTGTTCGTCTTTATCCCCAAGTTCACCCCAATTTCTTGGTACCTGATGCTGTTAATCCTGAGCCTTTTGGGGACAGGATTCTGAGGTATCATTAAGGTCTTCTTTTGACTTTCCCCATTGCTGGCTCCGACTTCAGCTATTTTGGGGGCTGCTAATTCCATTATCACAACTGTCATGTTTCCTGGCTTCCAAAATATTAATGTCCCTGTTCCTTCCCCATTTTCCTCATCCCATGGATTCATGCTTTCTTTTGCAATCTAGTTTTAATTAGGACTCTCAAGTTCTGCTATTCACGTTACCTCAGCTATATACTGTACCAGGTATTTGGTATATTTTAGGATGATTTGAGTCAGGAGATATTTTTAGGATGACTACTCAGGCATGTGTCTGGAAAAGGCGCATTGTAGCTCAAATACTTGCTCACATTGATTAGAAAATAACAAATCATCTCTTATCTAGAATCTGTTGTTTTTTAAGGGGCTAGAGTTGACTTAATGAAAATTACATCACCAGGGCTTACTATTAGGTTGAATTATTAGATAGTAACATACATAGCGGCCATATGGAATTACACTGATATTCTAGAACAATTTATACTTATACCATTAACAATAGATGCAAACTGAATCTTAAAATATGATTGCAATTTCAGGCTCTACCATTTACTAGCTGTTGCTATTGGGCACATGCAGTTTCTCTCAAGTCTTGTTTTCTTTCTGCATAAGATGTGTAAATTAACTACCAGAGAAAACATTCTTTAATTCTTTAATTTTAATTGAAACGATGGCCACCCTTCTCCATGCCTCAATTATTCACTAATATCTAAAATGGAAATACATGCATTTACTTTAATTAAAAAGTAGCTTCCTTTATCATTCTGGCTAAATAGTTCTCTTACTTTGTTTCAGAATAAAAGAGGACACTTTATGTCAATATCTCTTCTCCGATAAGGACATCTCCTAAAGTTTAGTTTTATTTTGTGAGGAACTCTTGTATTGTGGTAGCGCATGGATCACTAACTTTGCTGTTTAACCAATCTTAAAGTGTATGAGTCAGCATCATGCCCCAGTCACCACTACCTGTTCTAGAACTTTTTCATCACCCAGACACTCTCTACCCATCAAGTGCTGACTCTCCAGTCCCCTCACGGTCCCTAGCAACCACTCACCCACTTCCTGTCTCTGTGGGTTTGGCTGTTCTGAATATTTCTATAAATGTAACCGTATTATGGGATGGTCTTCTGTGCCTGGCTTCTTCTGTTCAGCGTATTTTTAAAGGTTCATCCGTATCATAGCGTACATCAGTACACTTTTTATGGGTGAGTAACATCCCATTGTGTGGACATACCACATTTTGTCACCAACGGATTGGCATGTGGGTCACTTCTATCTTTTTGCTATTGTGAACAGTGCTGCCATAAACATTAATGTACATATTTTTTTTGAACTCCTCATTCCAGTTCTTCAGGGTGTGAGCCTGGGCATGGAACAGGTGGGTCCCACTGTAATTCTGTATCACCTTATTGAGGATGTACAGGACTGTTTTCCATGCTGGCTACACCATTTTACATTTCCAGCAGCAAAACATGGGGGCTACAGTTCTCCACATGCTCTCTAACACTTGTTATTTTCTGAGTTTTGATCAAAGCCACCCTAGTGGATATGAAGTGCTATCTAATCGTGGCTTTGAGACTGCAGACTGCTAAGTACTTGGGGCACTGCCCCCACCCAGGGTGACTGTAGGATGTGCTCTGCGGCTGCTGGGAGTTTGTCATCATGCCTCCCATGGAGCAGGACTGAAAGTGGGGTTTTACCTTCACTTTTCTGCCAGGGAGAGGGACAGGATGGGCCCACTGGCTGGGGACTCAGGTCAGACATAACCGCCAGCCACCCCCTCTGGCCAGTCTGCGGAGGTTCTGCTAAGATCTGAGCCCTGCTTGCCAGAAGCCTCGTCCCCCTTCCCTGAAGGTCTGATCCCTGGTGTTTGAGCCTGGTGGTTCCTTCAGTGCCCACCTGACATCTGACCAGGGTGGGCCTTCCAGGAAGCATCCCAGCTGCGGGGGTCGCTGGTACCCACCTCCTGGTCCAGGGCCCTCTCAGTGTGGGGCTGGGCCAGCCTGGGGCGGGGGGCAGGGTGCCGCCAAAGGGAGCCTGCTTCGGTCTCTGTGGTTCTGCCTTTCCCCCAGGGCTCTGGGAGGCTGTTCTGCCTATTGATAGCTGCTAGCTGGCCTTCTCGTGAGGGAGACTGAAGCTGGGACCAAACAGTCTCCATCTTTACGGTGTCACCTCTGCCACCGTCAGGTCTCGCCACCCGCCTTGCCACATATTCGTCCTCAAGAGTGACTCCTCCCACCCCACTATGTCTATTCTTGCATGTGCCTCCTTTTATATCATTAAAAGGAAAAATGCCATACCACCCTTGCTCAACACCTTAAGTGGCTTCCCCTATCACCTGAGCAAAAACCGTGGCCCTTAACAGCCATTAGGACCACGTGTGGTCTGGTCCACACAGCTTCTGCGGCCTCCGTCCCCACCACCTGCCTCCTTGATCGCTGCGCCCCAGCCCCGCTCCCCCCCCTGCAGTCCTTCACCCAGGCTCCACAGGCCTCAGCACTGCAGTTCCTCACGTCAGCCTGGACGTCCCCTTGCCTTAGAGGAATTTTCCGGCCAGCTTATGTTAAATAGCAGCCCCTTCATCCTCTGTTCTCTGCTTTACTATTTCTCCATCATGCTTATTACTTCACATAACATTTATTTGCTCCCCATCTACCCTCATGAGACTAATAATCCATGGGAGGAATACTCACAATGTATTTTTATAAGAATGAACACAGGAATAAAACATTTTGGAAAGAAGATGACAGGTTTGTTTAGATCATGATGAGTTAGATATTAGCAATGAGTATAATTTTTTCAGGAGAGGACCAGCCAGATACAGCTTTAGAAGATTAATGGAGGTGACAGTGTAGCCATAAATGTGGATGCAGAGCTCATAGTTTGTCACTGATACAATCATTGGCTCCAAGTTAAGCAATTAGAGACCTAGGTATTGGCCTTACGTAGTGTGACTCCTCTTATAGACGTGCCAAGTTAACACGGCTATCGTCAAGAGCTTTTGGGGTCTTTAGATTGAACCTCACAGAATGCATATCTTGTTAATGCCTAGTTCCAGTGACAGGACACATAAGAATTTAGAATTCCAAAGAATGGTGAACAAGTGCTCTCTTACCTTGCTCTACCTTCCAAATGAGAGAAAAGAGATTTTTACAAAGAATATCTTACATTTAGGAGATTTCAATCTGTGCAATTATAACAAAATCCTGAATAGATCCTTTCCTGTTGCCCCAGAATAGAGAATGGGACCCAAATGGGAACATAGGATGTGACAATCACTCCTACACTCTGAAAGGGGTCGACCTTGAAGGGCCCAGATAGCTGGTTAGGTCTTAAACACAGGCAATCAAGATGATGCTGCCTTCCCGACCATCTTCCCCCGAATCCCCCCTCGCAAGTTATAAAGTGGGAGGAGACTTGGGGACATGCACGGGATGGCGGGTTATCAGCCTAGAGGGAGAGTCCTGTGGTTTCTCTCTTTCCCTGTGTGGCAACAGACCGGGGCTTGTTTGCCCTCTTTTTGCGGCCGAGTGGGAAGGCTTACAAGCGGCACCTCAGTGCTGACGGCCACCCCTTTGCAAGAGGCTCCTGGGCCTTCTGTCCTTAGAATGGACGATGGGGGGGAGTGTGAGGAAGAATGTTGTGCAAAGAGAGGAGGCCACAGTGAAATAACCTGTAGCCCTGTAAGTTCTGAGTAGTCAAGCCGAGGCTTTCTGTGGGTTAAAGAGGGAGGAAAGAAGAGTCTTGAGCATCTCAGCCAACCTCAGTCATGAGTAGCCCTACATTATGCAAAACCTGGCACAAAGTGAGTCCCAGAAGTACATGACTAGAATGCTGGCTAGGAGAGGTTACTGGGGAGGTATTGCTCAACATCAAAAATAAAGAGTTTTCCCAAGAGCCCAGCACAAAACCAGTCTGTAAGATGCCCCAAGGGATGGTTCACAGACCGTGGAAGGGGTCTGGCTCTGAATACCTGCGACACAGGGCCCAGGACAAGGCTAGGTCTGAACAGCAGCTACAGGGGCCCGGCGATATGCCCGAGGTGCACACCCGTGTCCTGAGCAACTGGAGGGTACCGGCAGCACTTGCTAAGGAAGAGATGTTTGATGTTTTTATTTAACTTTCCTGTTTCCCTCCAGCAACACAAAGAAAGAGATACAGAAAAGAGAAAAAAAGAGGCCACATACCTACTCCTGGTTGTCAGCTACTCTGACTGGCAGGGTAGAGGGGGAAGAGTGAGCGTGCAGTGGTGGTGAGATTAAAGTTCAAATACTAGAAAGACCCTCTTTAACTGACAGAGATCGAAGGGCCCTGGTAGTAGGTGGGACATCTTGGGGTTAATAGGAGAGATTTTTCCAAACGTAGTTAAAAGGTTTGATGGGCAAAAAATGGAAATAATTCATTTTTGTATCTAGTTACACAGGCTGTTCAAACATCGCATTATTGTGGATTTTTAAGCTTCCTGGGGTGCTTCCTTCCTTCTTGAGAATCAGTTTCCATCTGGTATCCTTTTCCTTCAATCTGAAAAACTTCCTTTAGAATTTCATATAGTGCAGATTTTTGGTAACAGATTTTTGTAGTTTTCTTTTACATGAAAGTGTCTCTGCTTGTGTCTTGGTCCTTCAGGGAAGCTCTCACTCTGAAGGCGCACTCCGCCAGCCACAGGGCTCACGGTCTGAGGCGCACCAGGGATCCCCTGAATCACTGTTTCGCTGTAGGTAAGGTTTGCTTTGTCTCTGGGCCTTTCGAGGTTTTTTCTTATCTCTCATTTTCAGCAGTGAACTGGGACTGCTCAGGGGTCACTGTCTTGGTATTTACCCTGCTTGGGCTTTGTAGAACTTCTTGAATGTTTACGTTTGTCTTTGGCTGTACTGACCATACCAGTACCAGTACCAGTACCAGTACCAGTAAACAGCATGCATCCTGGAGATCATTGCCCGATACTGATTTTAAATATTTAGCATTTGTGGTACCCTTAAAAATGTCTGTCAGGGCATTGGACTAATAGAAGCCAACCAGCCATGTCCTCAGGAAGGACATTTCATTGACTTTGCACATGACCTCTCTATCACAGATGATATTCTCAAGCTATACCCCAAAGAAGAAGTATCTAAAACTCAGTACTGGGCAATGCTGGATAGGGGAGTATATTGGGATTATGCCTCATAAGCTTATTTCAAAGCTCCCCTTCCAAGGTAATGATAACAACTATAATAATCATAGTCAACGTTTGCTGCATACTTTGATTTTCTTAGATAAAATTCTAAATTCATTAAGTGTATTGGCCAACTGAATCCATAGACACGTCACAAACAGGTGCGCACTGTCACTGACCCCGTTTCAGAGACAGGATCACCAAAGTATGCTCACCAGGTGGGGTGAGCAGGGCTTGGACCCAGCCCACTGTACCCACGGGCTGTGTTTAGCCAGCAGCTTCTACTGCCCTGACATTTTCCCAGAAAATTAAGTGATTGTAAGAGGAAGCTTAGCCCACATTGTTTTCAGCACAATTTGACAGTTTTAAAGGTTTCTCCTCTCCAGTCCACTGAGAACTGTAATCTGAGACAAAGAGAAGTGGGGAAATGGAGGCTCTACACTAATTCTCATAGTGGGATAAATGGCATGTCCAGAATTAAAAAGGAAAGCAGAAAGTTCTCATCAAGAATCACCTCCATCATCATGATCTTACTTTACACGAAAACTGGCCCACGAATTTATTCCCTCAAACCAAAAGAATTCCTTCCACCTCAGCAGATTCTGGTTTGAAAGAGCCGTTACGGGACGTGCACCCAGGTGTGGGAACCACTGGCTGCGATTTCAGTGCGATTCTGAAACCCGTGTGGGGGGGGTAACGGGACAAGTTAGTAGAACTCTTAACAAAACAGTAACATGTTGTGAACTATATGTTAATAATAAGCAATTTAGTCTATAGGACAACATAAATATAAGGGCTCTGGTTTTGCCTGATAGTCAACCCTTTTCCAACTTGAGACTTATGACAGAATAGTTTGCAGAGAAAAAGCTCTTACCACTAGTAATGTAGAAAATACAAATCATATATATACCCTAATTTCTACAAAGATGAATAGCCACTGATGAAAGGTGAATGTACACCTTAATAACAAAAAAGTATGCTATTTGCTCTAGTCTGAAATATTTGGGGATTTATACCTGTAGCATTTGGGGAAAGGATTTACTTCGGCTAAAAGGGAACTTGAACAGTACTCTGATTTCAGAGATGAGGAAATCTTGACCAAAGGTACACTAAGCATTAATTGATCCAGTAAACAAACTGCTTAGCCAATACACACTATGAGCAAATTCACAGCCAAACTATAATAGTAGTGTGCGGACTACAAACTCTCCTGTTTGTAATTGGCTAAGCCTTAACTACATGCCAGACATAAATTATCATAGATATTAAACTATGAATACATAGAAAAAGTAAGAGATGAATTCACAGAATACAGAGATAGCCTGAGAATCAGACCTGTGGGTGTCTAGTCCATGCTCTCTCCCGAATAAAAGTGGCTAAACTACACAAATGAGCATTATAATCTGAAGAATAATAAAATTTAATTCCATTTGGTTATGAGGAGAAGGAAAGTTAAAACCAAAGCTTCCCATGAATGCTACTTAGTAGGACTTGATGTTACCATCTCAGTTAAACTTCAGTATCACCTTTGGAAAGGAATATAGAAAAAGGCAACCTTTGGCTTTTAGTAGATACGTCTAGGATTTCAAATGTCTCTGGTTAAGAAAATGCAGTTATTTCCTCCCTTGTAATCTTTTCATACTGCTTCTATTAATTCTGGAGGCTTGTATTATTGTTTCATAAAATTGTTTAGGATGCTAATTACTGTTTAAACATGTTGGATAAATAGCAAACACTACATAGATTCTGCTTCACAGTAAGGCATAACATTCTTCCACAGACCAGATGAAAGGTATTTGAATTAAATGATCAAATCACCAAAGGTGACAGAGGTTGACTTTTCACAGTGTGTTATCCAACACCATTTGAAAGCCTAACACAAATTCAGAAGACCAACTTCAGCCTGAAAATGCTCCCAAATACTCCATTCACCAAATATTTGCCCAAAGTTATTGAAATCAAAGTAACTGTGAAACTGACTTTTTAACTTTTTTTTCAATGTAAGTGGTTGATTCAGATTTCATTAATGTTTGTTCAACAGAACTTGAGATTCTCTCATTATTCCATTACAATGTATGGTGATGACCAGCTGAGAAAACTATTTCGCTCACAGTTGATGGAATGATGAACCCAACGTAGAGGGAAGCTTTGCCGTAGGAAGAAGCTACAGGGAGCCGCACGGAACCCCATACTCTCCAGATCCACGAATGTGAGTTTTACTTCGTTGCATCAGTAACTTAACCCACACTTGTTTGCCTCCATCTGTAAAACAGACTGCAGGATGCTATGGAGGGTAAACTGACGGCTCAAACATAAATATTTCCTTCAGGAAATCTAGAGATTGGTAACAAAGATGGAAGAGAATGCGAATGAAAACACGTATGCTTGGGGCCCCACTGCCGCGTAAGCAGCAACCAATCGAGAGGAACGACGAAGCTGGGATGCGGCCTCGGCCGTCACTTCTCCATACGGAATGGGCTTGCTGGGAGCTGCTGCTGGTTTTATGTCAAGCTGACTTCGGGTGCGGGAAAGTGGGTTTTCATATTATTTTAAAGGAACCTTTGTAAAAGGACACATTTGAGAGAGAAGATAGCGAAGCTCACTTGCCAGCAACACCCAGGCAGGTAGAGGGTGTCCGGCCGTCCCTGCCGAGGACTGGGAGCTGCTGGGAGTGGCCCTGGGCCGACTGACAGTCTAAGGGGAGCCACCCGGGGTCTCCCCAGAAACCCAGCGAGTAACACTGGAAGAGGGGCGGTGAAGGCCTCACTCAGGGCTACCTCCATGCTCAAGAATTATTCTGAGCTCTTGGTTAAAGATTTTCTAGGATTCCTTCTTTAATACCCAAAGATCTTACTGAACTAAGTATTCTCTGCCTTCGGTGATTTTTCTCTACTGGGGGAAGGCGCGGAAGCGAGGCAGGAACAGAGAAGAGCCCCTCACTGACGTGGGCTGCCAGAGCACCCAGAGTAAGCCCGCCACCGGTCGCTCTCCGTAGCTTACTTGGGTGCGAGAAGAACTGTCGCCTTCTCCACCCCAAAGAGGAAAAAAGAAAACACGCATCTCTTGGCAGTCTGGAAACTGACCAAATTAATGATATAAACCAGAAGCGTCGACAGACCACTTTACCATTCTTGCTCTACCCCTTCCCCTCAGGATCCAAGTCTCTGGCGATGACCCCAGGCCAGATCAGACGCAGAACAGGAATTCATCCATGCCTTTATCTCCTCTTTTACTCCATAAGCATCTACTAGGCAGTGTTTCCCGGAGGAGGTGGCCCTTCAGCTGACTTTTGAGAAATGTGTAGAAGGCAGCTGTATTTTGCGGTGAAGAATTTCATGCAGAGAACGGTCATGTGCAAAAGCACACGTGTGAGACCACAGGTTATCTGGCATGTCTCAAACCGTGGCAGGGCTGCGGGGAACCGGGCACTGCCCATGAAAGTCACGAGCCCAGGCAGTGACCGGCCTCACCTGCGGCGGAGCTCCAGCTTCCTCTCGAAAGTCAGCAGCTCACTGGAAGGTATTAACAAGAAGGAACCATGAACAGTTTCTATTTTAGAAAAAATCCCTCTGGAAAATCCTGAACAATACTTGGTGCTCAATAAACAATGTTTGAATAAATTAATGAATTGTAAGGCCATGACTAATCCAGGGAGAAATAGATTTAGTAAAAGACAGTTCTAGAGATAACAAGGTGACACACTCTTTCAAACCTGAAAAATGATTGAAGTGAGGGTTGAGAAAATTATATAAATCAAGTGTGCCCACACAAAAGGGAAATGGAAAGAAACCTGGGCTTTCCCATCACCCCTGCATGGACGGGACTACATCTGGATTCACAAATGCCGATGGTGTCTACCCATCACTGGCACTTACTGAATCTACAGGGGCCGGTGAAGACTGTGGGACCTACCAAATTTAGCCTAGTCTCCTACTTCTTGGATAGAAGTGCCATGTAAATGACATCCTCAAAATTTCTAACAAAACTGGCATATTGTCCCAGCAAAAACAGCTGTTTTGATTCAAACAGTTCATATAAAAAGCAGTAACACAAACTTAGTAATAGCACCAAAAATAAAGCTACAAACCACCCACACGTCGTAAACAAGATTCTTTGTCTATTTTTAACATTTGTTTTAATATCAATAGCAACGCATTTTTGAAACAAATAACGTTCATTTTTTCCGAAGTTATTTTCAAATGCAAAGCTCAAAAACTCTGAGACAAGCTTTTGAAATCTTTCAACTTAATAAACCCCAGCTGCCTTTTAGAAAAGTGATTTAATCTTACACTATTTGCCTGAACCTCCTCTTATTTTAGATGTAACTGGGTTGGGCTAGAGTTATATTACAAAAGAAAACCTCTGAGAGGATTTTGGGACAGAGATATGAAATGTTTTAAATTATTTTTTGGTTCATTTGAGGACTGCCATGTATGCTGAAATCATCATAGCATTGAACTCTGAACAGGAAATCTCACAGCATATTTGCAAATCTAAAAAAAATTCCCACTGTAACCCATTTTTAGGTTTGGAAGAGACAGAAAGGGAATATATGTTTAGCTATCTATCACATCTTCCCTAGAGACACCACATTTTCTTCCTCTATCTCATGTGGCCAGGGTTTATCTATTGTAGTTCCGAGTATCGGAAGGATTTATAGAGAGCAATTTTCACCAACGCCTGGTTAGACACACATGCTCTCCCAACAGCCTTAGCATGAAAACCACTTTTCTAAAAGAGAGAAATGTATCATTCACTGATAAATTATTGGGACCTTCAATCATCTTCCTTGGACATCTTGCTATTATTTAGGAGGTTTTAAAGTTTCTGCTTGGAAATAATTTTGAAATTACAGAAAAGTAATAAAAATTGTACAAGAAGATCTTGTGAGTCACTTATCCTGCTTCACCCAAATTTAACATCTTACACAATCATAGCACAATTATCAAGAGAAGGCAATTAACATTAATACATCATTAATCACAAATCTTAGTCAAATTCCACTCATTTTTCCACCATGGTACTGTTCCAGTACCCTACAATGTAACCACTTGTAAACACCATCAGGTATCTACATGGCCATCCTGTGCCCCTTGATGTGACATACTGCAAAGGACACAATATCATTTTTTCAGTATTTTGACAAAAAGGCATAAGCCCGATTCAATCCTAAAAGAACATCAATTCAGCTGACACGGAGGGACATTGGGAAAGGTAACTCCCCAGTCCTCTTCAAAGGCATCAAGGTCCTGAAATACCGAGGGTCTGTCATAAGCCAGCTTAGAAGATGGACGGCAGCCTTCGCTTGATAAACCATCATGGGGACACGATGGGGGCTCCTCACACCACTGGCCCTGGGGCTCAGGGGCATTCGTGCCCAGCAGGTGTTGCACCTTTACAGAGGCGGAACAGTTTGCTGGACACAGACGCACAGGCCCCTAAAGCCCGCCTCCCGCCCAGAGCTGCCGAGGCGTCCCGCCAGCTGAGTGCACATGTGCAGCTGATACAGGCTCATGGACCCTGTGGGAAGCAAGGTGTAACGACCACACGCGCTGCTAATTTTTGTGCTGGAAAAGGGAGAAAGATGCTCGGCAGGGAGCTTCAGGATCCAATATTTAGTTTGCTTAAAATGATGCGAGGCAGGTACCCTGGCTCTGGGCAGAACAGAAGTCGAAACCAGAAAGGTTGGGGAAGAGAAGGCAGAAAACACGGAGCCCAGAGGCCTGTGTGGGTGGAGCCAGGCGCTGCACACGTGGCCCCTCCCCGATGGCCTGCGCTCTCCTCCGCCCCCTAGGGGCTGATAAAGAATCTACGGGATCCTTCCTAAATCTGCATTTTCTAGGACACCATCTTTGGGACACACTTTAAGACAGAATACTCCAAAACTAATGGATTTATAGAAAGATTTTTGGATACATCTTGAAAACTCAGGCAATTTATACCATTTTTTGTCTGGGAGTACGTCCATGTTTCTGGATTTTGATTTATAGCACACCCAGATTTCAGTTAACTAAAAAACAAATGAAAAGTCATGTGGAACATCTCTTGATTGGAAAGGGAAAAAAGGAATTGAAATCACCTCACGTATGTTTGTCAGTAATAACTCACAATTAATTCAGCCACAACCGAGCACCAATCACCTGGGGCTTTACATTATTTCACCGGAGTCGTAAGAGTCCATGATTTATGACAATCTGTGTTGTAGTTTAAAAAACTGAGGGCAAAGTAGGCTGCTTCCCTTCGTAGAGTGCAAAGCTAATAAGGGGTCGAGCTAAAGCGAGTTACCAGGCCTGTGACATTCCCAAGCCACTGACTTTTGAATTACATCAAGCTGTTCTTTGACACTTAACATTTTACTACAAATCTACTTAAACATTGTAAAAAAAAAAAAATCCCATTTAATACTATAAAAGTTGTATTTTTTCTATAGTTCAAGCAAATTCAGGAAAGTTATCTATTTGCCTGGTACCTATGAACAAAACACAGTCCTTTCAGCAGCCGATTATGAAGGTGACTGACCAGATTCCGTGATCATAAAGTCTCCAGCTTCCTCGTCTGAAATGATGATGTAAGCCTTTGCTACCCAGACTTCCCCACTGATGCGACCGTGTGAGACTGGCTGCCTCCTCCGCTTGTGGAGAAGCCCTGGGCTTTCTTCTGCCTAGGAAGTGCTGTGCTCCTGGGTTCACGTAAGGCACCTCACTGCATCAGTACAAAGGTTTATTTACAGTCAAATGTCTTAACGTTTTACATTATAAAAATAATCTAATTTGTTTAAAAAAAGGATTAGATGGTAGATGCAAGAAAAGAGAAAAATAGAAATGAGAGTATTTACAATCAGTTCTTATTCTTAAATCAAACCAGCTTTCATTTACCCTAGTCCAGTGTGAGACCCACAATCATGTATTTTCATTGGTGAACTTTATTCTTTTCAGAGTAGTTTCGGCTTCACAGCAAGACTGAGTGGAAGGTAAAGTGACTTCCCATATGCCTCTTACCCCCACACACTACTTCCCCAGCTACCCACACCCTCAATGCAATTGTGCACTTGCTACATCAAACCTACTCTGTCACCTCATCGTCACCTAAAGCCCACAGTTTACATTAGGGCTGCCTGGGTGTGTCCAGTGTGTCTGGACACATGGATAGCATAGTTGAGGGTCTTTTCACTGTCCTAAAAATCCTGTAGCCCCCAACCACTAATGACCACTGATATTTTTACTGTCTTCAGAGTTTTGCCTTTTCCAGAATGCCAAGTAGCTGGAGTTATATGACATATGGCCTTTTCAGATTAGCTTCTTTCACATAGTAATATGCTTTTAAATTTCTCCCTGTCCTTTCATGGCCTATTAGCTCATTTCTTTATAGCCCTGACCAGTCTTATTCTGTTGTCTAATGCACCTTAACACTTACCTGCTGAAGGGTATCTTGGCTGCTTCAAAGTTCCACTAATTAGGAATAAAGCTGCTATAAACATCTTTGCACAAGTTTTTGTGTGCACATAAGTTTTAAATTTGGGTAAATACCAAGGAGCTTTATTCCTTGGGTCACAGGGTGAGAGTATGTTTAGCATATTTAGCTTTATAAAAAATTACCAAACTGTCTTCCAGACTGGCTGCATTACCCATATTTTAAAAGAATCAAGAGCTCTCTATGATAATTATTTTTTCATTCTGAAGATAATCTAAAACCTATGAGTTTACAGGTGGTCTTCATTTAAAATCTGTGAGTTTAAAACATATAGACACACATTTCTGCTCAAAATCATTAGAACAGAACCTCTGAAGTGTGACTTCCAGGCACTGAGGTAGGTATTTTAGGAGCCCCTGATTCTCTTAGGCAGTTGGGGCCAAGAATCCTTGGTGCAGATATCTGGGCAGCCACCTGCTAACCCTATACCACTGCAAGGCTGTACTGGGAGGCCACTTGCATTTGTGTCTGTATTTGTGATGAATGCTCTATTAACATGATGCTGTTTAACTTTCCATGCATTGAAAAGGGTAACTGGAGGCCGTTAAGACAGTCTGTTCTATTATTAAAATGACAATTGCACAAAGGCAGCCATTTACTCACGTTGAATTACTTTTCCAGCTGTTAAAATTACTTTTTTTTCTGTGCTAGTCTTTCACAACTAAAAAATATTTTCATAGAAACAATATTGTAGCTTAGTAAATGACCTTTAAAAATTTAGAGTTGTAATCAAGGACAGCCTAAAATAAATATATTGCTTTTTAATTGTTCCTGACAACTGAGAAAGGACGAGGAAAAGATGTGATATGAAAATGAAGAGATATTGACAAGGGAAGGCCAGAGGACCTTTGAAAGTGTTGTATTGATTGTATTTCAAAATACACGAGACTATGGTGGGAGAACTGAATCATCAAACCCCATGTGGTTGTGTAGCAAAAGGTCTGGGTTATTAGCAACTCATACAAATAACCTGAATGCATCCTGTACAGGTCCTAGCTTGTTACAGTCTGTTACTAGTAAGTGCAGGAGTGTTCAATGAAGATGCTCAAGGGGATTCGAAAACAGGTTCTTTGCCAAGACATCAGAAACTGTCTGACGACTGACTGCAGCTGGTGCACAGCCTGACGGTCTGGACAAGCCTTTCTTAGGCTGTCCCGTCCAGAGCTCCTCCAGCAGCCATCCTTCGTCCTCCCTTCGCCAGCCGTCAGACCTCTCGGACTTCCTGGCCTTCTCCCCTTTCTTTGTCACTGGTGTTTCTCTTAATAGATTCTTGCATATTCCTCTTGACATCAGCTTCTCACAGGACTCTGACTAATACACGGATCAATAAGACATTACAGCTTGGTGGTTGAAAACGAGATTGTTTTTTTCTTCAGCAAACATGTATCATATTGAATTGATGATAATTTTTATACTGGGTTTTTAAATTTCCTTGGTTTAGAAGTAACATTTCTTAAAAACTCATGTCACTACTGAGAATAACAAGAGCTTTTGTGTTTCCTTTAAAACTGGTGTGTATGTCATTCAAGTCTGAAAACTGCCCTGTTATGCATTAATGCTACGATTCTCCACCACTGAGCGGGGTGAGGAGGAGTTATTTCCAGGAGATCAGTTTTATCAGACTGACTCCCAGTAAACCGTTTTTCGGCTCAGCTACCTTACATCCAGAGATCAAGCAGCGTGTCATAGAATTCTCTCTCCAAGCATTATTCTGTGCACCCACCCCCTGCTATGAAACAAAACCGCCATTAACATGTGTTTTACCAAATGAATCCACCCCACCCAGTCTTGCTCATTCACCACACCCCAGTTCTAAATACTGCTCAGACTCCTGCTTTGGCCTCTCTCCTCCTTCTGGCTGGCTTCCACAACAATTTAGGAAAGCCCACGGGCCAGTAAACAAGTAAACTCGGACAGCTGCCAACCGCAGCGCCCCGAGAACAAACTCCTGCGTCTGGTTACTTGGCGCACCTCAAGGGGGCGCCCGGCCGCGGCTCGCTTCATAGGGGCCCTGCCACGACCTCCCGAGGACGCTGGGCCGGCGCCGTGCTGACCTCTGCAAAGACCACCCCGCCCCTGTTCAGGGGTCCTGCCACTGGACATGAGGCAAAGCGCCCATATATTGTTCCACGGCTCTGTCATCGGGGCTACCAGACAATTCCAAAGTCCTTCAGGGATCCTGCCACTTTCCACTGTCTAGGACAGTCGGCGGTGGGGAGCTGGATGGAGGGGGCGCTGAGGGTCCTGGCGTCGTTCGGGTGACTTACTTTTAAGGCGAGGCCTTCAGCCGGTGCGCGAGCAGAGCAGAGACGCGGGCCCAGCTGCCGTGCTGTCACTGAGAGGCTCCGAGCCGCGTGGGGCATGTCGTCAGGGGTCCAGCCCTCCAGGCCGCAGAGTCACCTGGGGAGCAAGAAAGCGACAGCTTGCGGGACGGAAGAGCCGCACCGCAACCAGAGGACCGGCGTGGCCCGAACCCACAGCCCAGGCCAAGGGGAGGACACCCTGCGTTAGTACCCGCACACCCCGTCACTCTACGGCTTCATCAAGCGTCAGCAGCACCTGGACACGTTGATGCAAAGCCTGCTGGGCCTTACTCCCATTTCTGATTAAGTGACCTAGGGAATAAATCTGCATTTCTAACAAGTATCTGGCATGACCCTGCTGCCCTGGGGCTGGAGACCTAATGCTCTAGGAAATCCTGCGTGTCCCAGGAGGTCCACACACACACACAGGTTATGTTTTTTGGGGGTGACTATGTCATCACGGCCCACATGGGAGCCAGAATATTCAATATTTGCACACACACAGCACTGCCCCAAACAAACCAGAATTCCTTTAGGATAAGGGAAGAACGGACATGGAGTCAGTACTTCCTAAAAGCTGTCATGCCAAGTGAGCGTCAGAGCTATGGCTTTGCGGCACTCCGCAGGAGCCCATGTGTCCTGGGGCCCGGTCGGCGGCCGCAGCCACGGGCCAGGACCTGCCCGCCCTCCAGGGGAGCCGAGATCTGTCCGCCAGCTGGCGGGCGCTGGACTGGCAGCGAGAGGCACTGACTGCAGAACTGTGCCCAGGCAGAGTTCTTGGTGCCTTTGCGAACTGGTGTTTCCTAACTTGTAGGACAAATCCATTCTTTAAAGGGAAAAAGGGCAACTTTAGGAAGTGTCGATTCCCGTGGAAGCAGGTGTGATGAAGGGTCGGCTCCTCATGGCCAGACAGCCTCTTCCCTCCATGACCTCCACTCAGGGGACCCTGGTGCCTTGTCCACGCTCCCGGGAGGGTAGGGGATACGCTGGCACCTCACTCCCGACCAGCACCCATCATTCTCTCTCAAATACCGTTTCCCTCAGATTTCGTTCCTATGATGTGACCTCCCCCATTTCCCAGCTCACACCCCATGCCTTTCAGTTTTAGGGTCGTTGCCACAGCCTCGCTGAGGACTGAGGGGCACACGTCTCCTGCTCCTATGGCCCCTATGCCACCCTGTGCCCGTTGGGAATGAGCACAATGCTTCCCGTTTTTTAGTGGTTGAATCTGAAAGGGAAGCGAGCCCTGAATGCCTGAGGGCAGAGAGATTTTAAAAGATTGAAAAGCTCCTCTCTTCAAAGCACAGGATGTTCTGAAAGCCTCTGTTCACCTGACTCAGTCTACCCCACGCATACCTGACCAAGAGCCCATTCCATTAGCCCCACAGACACCGAAAAATATCCTTCAGTGCCTGAAATATACCTTTAATCAGTACGACCCTCCCGCTGCTACAAATGACTCCTCAAAGAGCTAAAATCACTTCCACTGAGAAGGGCCAGGACTGCGATCTCCTTTCCGGAAGAACAGGGCCCGTCGGGAAAAGTCACACAGAGGCGATGGTTCGCAAAGAGAATGTGTCTCACTGCATGCAAATGCAGCGGAAGGCCCTCCAGTGCGGACTGGTCTCCCTTCTCCCGAAACAAAGGGCAATGCCGTCGGTACAGCTTGGTGACACCACTGCTGTTGGCTCTGGGCGACGGTGGCTTTCACAGCTGGGGTGCGGACAGCCAGAGCCACCCTCGCTGCCCTTCGGTCTGGGGCTGTCCCTGCAGTTTCTAAGACCATCACGGGGTAAAGTGCTACTTCCTTGTTTCTCAGGCTGTGTAAACCTTTGCTCCTTATTCTCCTGCACCTGTGGCCCTGGCTGTCCTGCTCACTGCCCTGGGCTTTTCTAGGGTACCAGGGCCTTTTTGTTAATGTAATCATGACCAAAGATCAGCAGATCAGACAAGATCGAGTGCCATCCAACCCCCTCCAACCCTTCATTCCCAGTATTATGATTGTAAAGGCACGTGCTCCTGCCATCATTCTCTGTGATTCCATGCAAGTGGAGCTGTAACGTTCTGCTGTTCACGAACCAGCATGAGCCCTTTCGTGCACATTCACATACTGGGTGTTTCATCCGATAGTCGGTCAAGACGTATCACACGGCTGCAGTTAGAATGAGTTTGTGTTACATCATCCAGCAGCCCTCACACGTGTTTCTTGCACGTCCACTCCACGCAGCTCTGTGATGACTGTAGGCACACGGCCAGGAACAGATCAGTCATGGTTCCAGCCCTCGGTGACTCACTTTCATCTGGTAAGTGACTAGGAGGTACATATTTGTTTAATCATCTATGCTTCTTAATTAGGCTCTTGTGATCATGGGATGAGTTTCTTTGGGATTGCTTTCCTGACTCGGGGGGCAAAGATTCAGCTACTGGACAGAATCTACCCGGGTGCCCAGAGTGCACCCTTCATCTGTGTCTTCCTCCCTTGAGACTCATTATTCTTGTTCACTTTCCTATCTTCGGTCCCCAAGCCCCTATGGAAGTTGGTGAATTAATCTCAGTACATCTGTCCGCTCACTAGATGGTGAGCTGAGTGCCTTCCACGTGTGGCTCCTGCCCTGACATTCACTCCCTCTCTGTGGGAGCTCAGGACATGGGCGAGTGCACAGGTGGGCTGGGGGTGCCCAGTTGTGCCTGAGGCAGGTGCGTATTAGACTGACATGTCATTGAAGTCACTGGTACGGCTTACTTGGTCCATGTGGCTTCCTCAGAAGTCCAGACTTACTTCTTCAGGTTTTGAAGGATTCTATCAGAACAGATTATTCAGACCCCGTACCAGGTCACAGGGAAGGGAAATCATATTTTGACATAAAGAAAAGCTCTTCACAGAATCTGGAAGGCCTCTCAGAGAAACACCCGGTTTGATCCCGTGATCACAAAGAAGAAAAGGAGCTACAGAACATGAAATGTTCTCCCTGAGGCTGCACATGCTGGACGGCACGACGGCCAGAGCCCAGGGCCCCTCCAGCTGCAGTACGGACCCCGTTCGTAAACAAGACAAGTGAGGCAACACCGTGACGGCTTTGATGATTCACCATTAACATGAACAGGCAGATGGGTCACTAGGCCTCCTGGATACCGGCCAGAGGTGTGGGCAGAAGAACGAGGCACCTAGAATTCATATTCGCTTAGGAGGCTACAGAATGTCTACCCAGACTGGAGCAGCTGCGCCGTCCTCCCGTCTGCCCTGGTCATGTGGCTGAGACTGAAGCCCTGCGGGCTCACGTCCTGTGCAGCGGGTCAGTGGTGTCTACTCCCCACCTACAGAAATTTTTAAAGACAGAACAGAATAACAACCCTGAAAAGAACTTGAGGTTTGGGAGCATCAGGATATTACTGAAACCATGTTAGATGCTCCTTACTTATAAAATCAGTGAAAGTTTTAATGTAGTGAGGCCCTTGGAAAAATGTGTAAGGTTACAGAAGAACATTAGGAAGAATTATCGCATATGCTAAAGGATGATATTCCCTTCATTATCTAAATTAACAGCGAGGGTGTATTGTTTTTTGTCGACTCAACATGGTCCTGCACAGATGGAGTGGATTTTATGATTTGAGAGGCAAACAGGAAACTATGCTGGCCTCCAAGCTAACTTACACAAATTGCAGTATTAAATAATCACTCTCTTGGGCTTAAAAGTCTGGCCTTAAAAGCGCAAATAATTTGGAAGAGGTACATCGTAAAATCACATAATTATACCATCAGAAGTGTGGAAAGTGAGATGTGCAAAACGAACTTGCCAGTCCTCTCACTGACACCGTGAGCTTCTTGTCAGTCCGGGCCTGACATCCCCAGCTCAGCCAGTCCCACGCTGCGTGACACACAGTAACATACCCCATCCCTTTTCCCAGGTAACTCTCAAGAGGCACTCAGCTGTAAGCAAAAGTACAACGAACTCAAACCGGCTTCTTGCCTCTGCGTACTCTGAGATACTGGCCTCTGTATCTGAAAGTAAAGAGGCTGAGCAAGCTTCGAGTGAAGTTTAGTCATTGCATCATTTCTGTGCCATTCTTGCAACTTCCTCGTTCGCCATGTCAGCTGCATCCTCAGGACAGCTTCCTCATCAGAGCAGAACGGCCAGGCCGCTCCAGGTCTCTTGTCTGTATAACATCATTCAGAGACATCTGTCCCCTAGTCTGGTCCCTGAGCAGAGTCATGAGATTCACCTTCATCGGACCAAATGCCAATACCTGCCCACCTAAATCGACCTGGGCCGGGGTGAGGACTGGGCTGACTGGGTGAGACCGGCTGTGGCCACACCTAGATGTGCAACCATGCGGGGGGCAGACACAGGTGCTCCTGGGGGAGCAGCACAGACTGCACTGCGCTGGGTGCTGTGAAGACCAGGACTGTCATGGTGACGGGGGGACCGTGGAACAGGCAATAAGTTCAGAACTGGGACAGTGCCTGAAGGAGGTGACATGACTGGATCCCCATGGGGCTAAGTGCCAGACTAATATCTCTCCATGGCAGGAGGGGAAAACGGTTGCTTTTAGGTGGAGAGTTTCAGAAAGAGAGTTGACAAGGGGTATGTGTTTTTTTTATTACACAAATGCAATGATTTACAGATGCTTTCTGCAAACCCGTTGCTCACGGACTTTAGCAGTGGATGGTAAGTATCAAAACACAGTTCTCCTCTCCTTTCTTTCCATGTGAACATGGCTCAAATTGAATATCTATGGAATTCTCCTTGTTATTCACAGCATTCTGGATGGGTAAAAAGGACAAGTAGAACGAATCAGAGCTCCTTTCAGCCTACTGACTTTATCTGGTCCTTATTTTACTATTCAAACCTGACCGTTTAAGATCATAGTTACGATTTTCTTTACCATTAGAGGTTCATTTGTTTGTTTTTGTGTGACATCTTTAGAGTGTAAAGGCTGAGCCTTCAAACTACTGCCTCTTTTCTCCCCTTTTGTCCCATACATGCCCTCCCTTGTTGAGTCCCTCCACGGTGCTCCCTCAGTGCTCCACAACACAGCAGGACTCCATGAGTTAGCTCGGTGTAATAAATGCTGCTGGCAGAAATCAGCAGTTCAGAAGAGCAACAGTGGAGGTGCATTTGGATGATGTAAGACCTGGAATCCCACCACTAACTGAACTTCGGTCAAATCATCCACTTCTCAGGGCTTCAGCAGTGGTTTGTTTCTGAAATGAGAATATTAACACCTTCCCTGTCTAGAAGTGGAGGACTGGACAAGATGATCCATGGATTTCCCTGTAGGATGAAAATACCTGTGATTCTTGGGAAGAGTCAATGAATGACACTGATTGACATGGCGATAACCCTGTGGTGTTTGAGACGTTGGTATTGACACAAAGGGCCGTCGGCACATGCACTGAAGGTGAATTCACTGAAGCTGTCCCATACGCTTGCGTTTTGAGATTTTTGTGCCCTGTGTCTCAATCAATCATTTTTAATTTCAAGATCAGTTTTAGTTGTGACTTTTTTGTAACATGTCAGCATGTGAGGTAAAAGTGTAGTTGTTACCAAGACCAAACTGTGACGCAGCCTGACGACGTCTCGTCCACCGTGTAAGGGCACCGGGGATGTGCAGTATATCAAGGAGGTTGCTGTTAGCTTGGTTATTCTTTCCAGAAGCTGCTTTTGCATTTAGCTCTTTGCTTCATTGTCCTAAAACATGCATTCAGTGCAGGATCTGTGGCAGTAACGATGGTTTTAAACAGATTTTTTTTAAACAAACTGAACACATAGCCATTGATGGAAAGCGCTAATGGCACGTGTGTTCAGAAGGTTTCATGGATTCACTTCTGAGATTTCTGGATGACTTCAAACTGACACCAAGATGCCTTGACTGAAAGCTAATCCATAACACATGCATATGTAGATACGCACTCGTTCGTGCCTGCACGCATTATTCACATTCGCTGAGCATGCGTCACACGGCAGTCGCTGTACTGGAAGCTGGTTCCATGGCCCTGGGAGAGGGGTGACTGGAGGCTTCCCCCGCTTCACGGGACCAGGGGCACGTTTCACATGGCAGCATGGAGGATGCAGATATTCCCCCCAGGGAAGGCTCCGTGGATCTGGGTGGGTGTCCTCCACATATGTGCCATAGCTGAGTAGCGACATTTCTCAGGAAACAATATGGAGCCAGAAGATAAGCAAACAGTGAGAATACAGAAAAAACTTACATTGTAAGGAACTAGTGGGAGAGGACAGAAAAAAACAGAGGTACAAGATTCAAGAGTGAGGGCCTGTCAGTGATCAGGTGGAGAGAGTTTCAGGAGGACGGTCACCTTCCAATAGTGTAGAGAAGTGCGACAGGCTAATGTCATAGAAGAGGCCTCAGGAATGAGTGTTCAGGGGCACAACTTCCATGGAGCAGCTTCCACTGAACGTGGTTCTGGGCAGTTCTCAGGCAAAGAGGTCACCTTTTCAAGAATAATAATAATTCCCTGCTGCCCGTTGACTGGGTCTCTCTCTGGGTCATAGGGTTCTCGCAGCCCACACTAGGTGATGGGACATCTATGCTACCATTCCTACACCTCTCACATCAACTACTTCCTTTCTTATGAGATGCCAAGCGACGCTCACATTCCCTGACTAGACCCCTCTCCTAGCAGAGGGAGGAAGCAGACTGTGCCCATCTGCCTGTTTATTTCTTCACAGGCTCCTGGTTGGGGATGCGCCGTCTCCTCTCAGCTCCACCACTTGTGAGAAGATATCTGAAAATACCAGTCACAAAGATAACAAGGTAGGTTTGTTCGGCACCCGCTGCCAAGCAGAACCCCTGGGAGCCACATCTCCTCTGCGGGACCTGAGGCCAGGCCTCAGGGTGGCACCACATCTGGACCCACCTGAGCCTCTCCAGTCCATCCACCTACCAGTCCCCTCCCCTGCCCTCCTCCCTGACCTTTGAATCGGAGTCTTCATCCTGGGTCCTAGGTTGTGACCACTGCTTCTGAGGTCACCTTCTCCTAAGAGACCAATCGGGTCTCCGGACAAACAGGATTCCTGATGGGATGCACACCAGAGAGCCCGTAGTTGATAAGATTATAATCATCCATAAAATTGTCATGACCTGTTTTGCTCTGTTTGCAATCAAGGCATGTAATTAAAATTAGATCATTTCTTCTTATATTATTATGGGTTTGATTAGAATCAAGCCTAGATGCTCAGATAAGTATGCATCTTGTAATCTGCCCTATTAAAACATGAAATATTAATCAATGATATTTTCCTTGGCATTTCCATTCCTCCCTTGGCCACATCCTCAGTGCTGATAACAAGGTTTTCCTGTCTCATTGTGTCAGGGAGGGTATGTGTGATGATGAAACAGAAGGAAAAAAAGAAAAAAGAAAATTTTCCCTGACTGAATTTCAAAGGCTTCCATTCACAGGGTACTTAAGAAGACTCATGTTCTAAACACATTTGGGAGGCAAAAAGAGTTAGACGTTTTTCCTTCTACCATGTGCTTCCAATACCAGAAAGAGGGGGAGCACCCAGAACACAAGTAAGCAAAGCGAGGAAGTTGGTGCTTAAGGAAGGGGCTGGGGTTTCATCTCTTCTTAGGCTGGACCTCGGGAAGGCAGCCCATTCTCAGTAGGTTTCAGGATGTGAGAGAAGAGAAGGGCCAAGGCCTGCTTCCTCGACAGAGTCCCAGGAGGTGGTAAGAGGCCAGAGAGGAAATGCTCCCCACTGTGCTTGTGTGCCGGGGCCCCTACCCACTTCGCTGGGCTTCCCTGCGCCTTGTGTGTCAGGACATCACCGAAGGGCAGCAGAGGGGTCCGCAGTGTGCAGACAGTGGCACAAGCCTGGCTGCACCATCAAATGGTTCCGGGAGCGTCAGGGCTACCGGATGCGTGATGTCCATGGGCAGAAGACTAGAGAGGCACCTCTGTGCTCCCTCCGTGAGATCAGTCGCAGTGAGGGCTGGGAGCTGTGTCCCAGCTACTGTTCAGTTCTGTCACTGAGAAAGGGTGTTGTGTGATAACAGATGGCACTCCCCCCACAGGCCGCGCATATTGTCACCACATTCATATACAAACTTCTTCACATACATGAAATACCGCCAATCCCACTCAAAGGAAATCAGTAAAACTCCCACCCAGTTACTTTATCCTACTCAGACTTCATGTTCTCTGGGTAACTGTCTGTCCCCTCTCATGTTTGGACATGGCTCCCAATATACAAAAACTAATTCAATAAATACTACCATTCAGCAAATCCAAGTAGAAATAGACACAGGCCACTAGAGATGCCCTTCTAATCCCGCGGAGGAGGACTTCCAAAGAAGCCTGGATGGGAGTGAGAGCTTGCCTTCTGATGGCCTATCGGTCTTGGAGAAAGAGTCTGGGTGACAGTAGCTATACCCAGGTGTCTGGCAAAAGAAACGACTGGTTTTCCAATCCTGTGAGACCCCTGATCTTTACATGCTCTCTGGTTCCTTAGATTTCTTTTGCCAACCAGCCGGTCATCGCCTGGGTCCTGCATTCTCACAGTTCCCTGATGTAGTCAGCAAGAACCAGTAACACACACTTACAATATGACATGACCAAGTGCTTCCTTTACAGCCAAGGGTGCTTAGGCATATTGCTTACTTTCCAGGTTACTGCAGGTGATAGTCCTACTAAATGTTCTGGGGCAGCATAAGAAAGATGACCAGCTTTACAGGCTGCAGTGTGCCCCTGCCCCCTGCCCCCTGCCCCTGCCCCTCCCCCTGCCCCTGCCCCCTTCCCTCCTGGCCCCTGACACTCTGCCCCCTGCCTGCCAAACTGAGGGCCTACTTCATTAAGAGTGTCGGTGAAAGCTAAGTCTCAGGCATGTCCAGATTCCAGTTCATCATGGGAAGGCAAAAACACACTCAGGATATTAAAGAGCAGGCCTGGGAATGAACATCTCACATTAATCCAAGTTAGTGTCTGAAATTTAGTCATATGGCGACACAGCGCGGCCAGGAGTGTCCAGGCTGGGCAAGCGTGTTCCAGCCACAGTTCCATTGCTGTAGGAAAGCAGACTGGATTCGAGGGGTTAGCAAGCAGCCTATCACAGTGACCAGGGAAGAGCGAGGCGGTCCCGGCCTCTGCCCAGCCTGCTCCTTTCCCTCTATGGTTCACAGTCTTACTGGAGAAATCTGCGAGGCTAATAGGTAATCGTAAGCAGCCTGTTAAAGGCTATGACTGCTACTAACACAACACGCTAAGAACGGAGCAATGAATCTGACCTGGCCTTTTTGGACCTGGAAGACTTCTTGAGGAGGAATTTATAAGACAGTCCTAAGGGATGAATAGTGACTCTTCTGGTTGGGGAAAGGGCGGAGATCAAGGGTTTTAGAAAAGGAACTCATTCTTGTGAAGGCCTGAAGACAAGACAGGGTGTAACACTGAAGGAAAAGGACAAAGAACCTCATGTAAGTGACACATGAATTTGCTTAAAGAATGAATTTCCAGATGGAAGAGAGGAGGAGGAGATGGTGTGATGTGAGGTTGAGAAGTCAGAGTTTGGGGGCTTACAGTCCCTGCAAACTTATAACCACAGGGACTGTGGGAAGCCTGAGCCAGACAGCTTCCACCCGAGGAGGGAGCCCAACTTCCTCCTCTCACCTCCAGACAGGAGGTCACTTGTCAGCTCCCCTGCCTGATGAGCCTCGTTAGTCACACCCCAGACCGGTGAGTCTTACTCTCGTGTGGCCCATGAGTAAGGAAATCTGCCTATTTTCTCGTCTGCAGCTCCACGCTTCTCCCTGTAGAAGGAGAGTCCACATAATTTGACTCCAAGTAGGGGTGGGAGTAACTCCAGTTCTGCTGAAGCATCACATTGAATGATAACGAGTATGTGACGTCTTAGTGATGCCCCTTCTCGGGCGAGACGGGCTCGGCATCCACAGCCTGAGCAGTAAGCCGCCTCTGGGCCCTTGCGGCTAGCCCCACTCTCAGGGAACCCGCCCCAGTGGGCCTCCCCGGGGCTCCAGGCAGGCAATGTGACCACGGACCTGTCTGTGAAGGTGGGAACACAGCGTCTGCCTGGAACCGGGGGGAGAAGTGAAAAGCAGTAGAGTTAAAATAAGTCCCCAGCTGCACAGCCATCAGGTGTTTTTGTTCTGTTCTGTTCTGTTCTACTTTAATCTTGTACTTATCTATTTAGAGAAGAGGACTACGGCAGTAAACTGGTTTATTCTCCCTTATTTTTATTAAAGCGAAATGTGTTTTCAATTTGTATCCTTCTTTACACATACTGATGCAGGAAATGGTGAGGTACCTTGAATTCTGTTTTGTCCTCCAAGGAGCACCGTTAGCGTCCTCTGGAGCGTGTGTGAGGGAGGATAATGAAGCCCATCGGCCCCCTCAACGGTCTCACCCGATGCACCCTAGGGCGCAGCGGGATCTCACCGTCGCTCACCCGGCCCCTCTCACACCCACGCCCGAGGCACCGCTCTCAACGCCGCTGGGCTTCTCTTCAGCTCCCACCCTCAGGTCCCCCCTTGAGCTTCTCGGCCTGGGGTTCTCGCTTCCCCAAACCATGTCCAGGCCCAGGGCGACAGCTTATGCTTGGGTCTCCTTGGTACCCAAATCCAGCCCCTGCAGAGGTGGGCACGTCCTCCCACCCACCGCTCCGCGCACACAACCAGTCCGGTTTCCCGCCTGCTACAAGGTTTCACCGAGTCTAAGACCCGGTTTTCTCATTTTAAAATCTCTGAAATCAGAATCTGTCTTACAATGGATGGCACCTTAAAACCGCAGCTGCAGGCAGAGGTTTAGTAAAATTGACCTGTGAATACGATAATTTAGTCCTAAATATCACATTGTTGAAGAGTCTTAACTGGCATAATATCTGTATATAAAGTGGATGTATTCCTCAAAGACTGCTAAACTTTAGGGCAATATACCCACATTTCCTATTCCTCCATTTGAAAATATAAAGTCACATTCAATAATATGTCAAAGTCATTCTAAATATATTTCTGATGCAAAATCAATTTTAAAATTAGATGTTAACACCCAGAAAAAGTCAGAAGATAAAAATACTGAAACTAAAAATATGACGATCAGCCGATGAGGAGGTGGAAGTAACACCCCCTAAACCTCCAGGATCCGACTCCAGCTCTTCACCTGCCGCAGACCACAGTCACACCTCCAATTTTAGTAATTATTTTACATTATTTTTCACTGTCTGCTCTCATTGTCATTTGGCTTTCCTCAGACTATTCTGACCCCAATCCATCAATCAGTCAATCAGTAAATGGCTTCCAAAAAAATCTTGAGAGCTAAGCAGGGCATTGCGCACAGGTCCAGACAGACCCAGGAAACTCTGACCACTCCTAGGCTCCAGATGTATTTTAGGTTCTTTGAGAGATAAGTCACAAACAGATGTGCACCCAGGACCCAGCCCACACGCTACAGATGCTCAATGATGTCTATTGCATAATAAAAATTTTATTGACAGATAATGACAGCAGTCAATCAATAATAATAAAATGTGCCGTATGATAGTTTCTCACAAGCAGTGCTGGTCTTAAGTACCATAGGCGTTCCTACGAGCAGAGGTGTCTGTAGGCTGAGCTTATCTGAGGCCACCTGGGGTTGAAGGCGAAATGCTGCAGAGAGCCCAGTGTCTCTGGGCTCATTTGGAAAAGGTACCTTTTGCTCTAGGCAGATGCAACCCTAGACTGTGCGGCTTGCCAAACAAACCATAGGCTGGATTTTAGCTCCTTTCCCATACACTCGTCCACTCTTGTACAGTAAGCATCCTGAAAAACTGTCCAATGGTGGCTCTGGGAAGAAAACTCATACCCAAAAAGGCACTTAACCCTTGATTATTATTTGTTTTTCCAAATTCCCCTTCCTTTTCCACCACGGGCATAACCCTCATTTACTTAACAACTTTAACCTCTTAATGCTCATGACCTAGTAATATGCTTTAAAGGTCCCTTCTACTTCAATGTCATCTTTTGCTCCCTTTTCTTACCTCCTCAGCTTAAAAATGTATGGTTGTCCCTCCAGTAAGACTATAAAATCATAGTAAAAATGTAGTCAGGCCTGCACTTAGCACCTCATAACTCCCTCCCTGTGTGGGCACTCACCACCCCCCCCCCGTTCCTCCCAGCCGCCTGTACAGGACAGAGGCCTAGAGGCCCCGTTCACAAATGAGGAACTTGAACACCTGAGACCTGCTCGGACTTCTGCAAGAGGCAACACAGACTGAATTTGAATCTAAGCTTTGGAGTCCAAATTCTTGAAGGTAAAGTGCATGAGAATAGACTGTTTCCTCCACTTTCAAATTCCTACTTACTGAAATATTGATCAAATCCATATTCAGTACAAATGTAATTCGTTCAATACTTATTACTGAGGACCTATTTTCCACCTATTATTTTAGACCATAGGGATATAACTGTGAACAAAACCCCCTAACCCTCTTGCAGCCTTTATTCCAATAGGGAAATACTTGATGAACAGCTGGGAGTCGATTATCTGTGTGTCAGATGCTGACAGATGTTATGGCAGTTAAGTGGGAAAAGGAGAGAGTGCAGCATGCAGACAGGAAAGCTGCCACTTAACAAGGGGGCTCAGGACGAGCTGCAGCAATTGGTTGATATCTGAGGGCGTATGTGAAAGAAGAGAGGAAAGAAAATCGCATGGGGTTATAGCTTGAGGCAAGGGAGAACCAGAGCTGAAATCCTGGGACAGACTCCTCGCCAGGACTGCTGGCCTGTCCGCGGGCAGGAGGGAGTTAGCTCTGCTAGAAGCAAGGGCTGGGAGGAGAGGGCGGGATACCCGTGGGAGCCTGTTAGGGCTTTGCCTTCCCTCCGAACAGTGAGAAGCCGCAGGGCACGGTGCGCAGAGACGTGACAGGATCTCATTTCCATCGAAACAGGGTCAAGCTGGATGCCCGGACTCCTGGGGGGCAAGGATGGGAGCAGAGCGATCAGCAGGGAGGACACGAGGCTGACTTTGATGGTTTTTATCTAGAAGAATCATAGCGTTACATTTTACATTTAGATCTGTGAGTCGTTTTTAGTTCTTTTAAAATAAGGTATAAGGTTAAGTTGAGCTGATTTTTGCATATGGATATACAGTTGTTTCAGAGTCGTAGTTAAAATGACTATACTTCCTTCACTGAAATTCTTCTTCACTTTTGTCAAAAATCAAAAACCATGTTCGTGCAGGGCCTCCTGGGCTCCATTCTGTACGCTGATCTGCGCCCGCGCCTTCAGCAGTGCCGGGCTGTCTCCACTCTGCAGCCTCCTAGTGTGAAAACTTTGTGGCATGAGTCCGTCAACTATACTGGCCTTTTTCAAATTTGTTTGCCTTTCCTTGTGAATTTTAGAATCACAAATCTTGTCTGAATCTTGAAAAATCTCTCTGTATTCCGTTTGCTCTTCTTTCTTTAGTTTCTTTAGAAGCTTAGAATGTTGATTTAAGACCTCTCTTCTTTTGTAATATATGCATTTAATATTCTTAATTTCCCTTCAACACTGCTTTAGCTACATCCGGCACAATTTAGTATTTTCATTTAATGTAGTTTGAAATATTTTGTAATTTCCCTGGAGACTTCTTTCATCCTTAGATTATTCTGAAGTGTATTATTTAATCGTCATGTGTTTGGAGATTTCTCTGTTACCATTCTATTATTACTTTCTAGTTTTAATTCCACTAAAGTCTGAGAACATGGTTGATAAGATTTACATTTCTTTTACATTTCTTAAATTCTATTTTATGAGTTAAATTTTGGTCAACACTGGTTTGTGCTCCACATGTGCACTTAAAAAAATGTGTTTCTGATATTTTTGAGTATTGCCTGTAAAGGTCAGTTAGATCCAATAGGCTGGCAGTGGAGTTCAGCTCTCCATCCTTGCTGACATTCTACGGAACTAGTTCTGCCTTTTACTGAGAGGAGAGTACAGAAATCTCCAACAATAACTGTAGACTTGTCTATTCCATCTTTCAGTTCTGTCAGGTTTTGCCTCTTCATTACGTGCACACACATTTAGAATTTTGTCTTCCTGGAGAATTGTTATGTAGCATCTCCCTATATCTTTGGTACTACCAGGGCCACCTCAACCTCTTAAAATCACAGTTCTGCTCAACAGAGAGGAAGGCTCAAAACGGAGAAAAGGAAAAAAAAGAAGAGGATTTTTTCACTGCAGGGGAAGCGCCCTCTTCCTGCAGACGGAGGGCTAGTCCTGGAGGTATCTGTGCACTGAGACATTTTCTGGAGCTCCAGATGCTTCACCTTTAGGCCAGGGGATTCCAGAGGGAGAAAAATGGGCAAACTCACCATTCAGTGGTCCTTCAAATTCTAATTTCTTCCCTGCTGCTATTTACTTTCACAACCCTCAAATAGCTGCTCCATGCATTTTGTCCATGTTTTATAGTTGAACTCAGTGGGTAAGACAGGAAAAATTTGCTTATCCCAGCTTACTAGAAACCACAGCGCTGTGTGTTTCCTTTATGCTCATATGATGTTCCCTGAGGGCAGAGCCCCTGTGTGAGTCCATTTTATTGCCCTGGTACCTAAAACAGCAATTGGGACATAGTACCGGTCCCTGTAATATTTGTTGAATAAAAAAGACATAACATTTATTTACTGGCATATGATTAATAGTCCAGAATATCTGGCAAATGCCAACTCAGATTAAATCTTCTTTGTAAAACTATTATTTATTTGACAAGTCCCAAAGTCAGCTTACATATGTATGTATTTATTCAAAATGTAAAAGTTACTTCTCTTACCTAATGAAAAGAGAATGGGAAGATTACCGCAATCTTGGAAGATAACATAGGAGCCTAAATGTGGAAGACTGGATCTAGGATTTAACTAACAGGATTTGAAATTTATAGAGCAATGGTTCTTATCAAAGGGAAAAAAGAAGTATTACAACAGAAAAGAAAGGTTCCTATATCACTAGTGTGAATGGGAAAGTCAGATTAAACCAGGTTCCCATAAGGTTGAAAATCTGTTCTTACTAAGTGTTGCAGAACAGCAAATCATTTTAAATGCGAGTTAACTATCCCCTAACCAAGTCAATAAGGCTGGAACATTTCTGATTGCATAAGAGACTGCATCACAGACAGCCGGCCAGTCCTCTATGATTATTTCTGATTGCATAAGAGACTGCATCATGGACAGCTGGCCAGTCCTCTATGATTATTTCTACTAAGGCAGAGCCCAGAAGAAATTTTATAGTGCATTAAAATTCACTGTGGAATTAACATTTAGAATTAAACTAAAAATTGCTGAATATGACAGCCATAAGGGACATATATTTTCTTGTGTAGATGGCACACATTTTTATTATGTGTCTCTGATGAAATTTTCATTGATCTGAATATAAATATTGAGCTTACAGAATAACTGAGAGTTCTTTTTAATTAAAACTAAAATCCAACAATTATTTATTTGTGTGCTAACTGGAAGTTCCAGATGGCACTATGAAAAAACGCTAATGATTAAATGAATGAAACATACTGTTCCTGAAATTGTCTATTCAGTAATCCAATATATTCAATAATTTTAAGCACCATACATGTACCAAGAAAAGCATGAGGAATATTCCTCATTTGGGTAAAAATAAACAAAACCAAAATACATTCCTGAACTCCTATTCAGGAGTGTGTGTCACCTTTCCACAAGGGAGGCATGCAGAATGCAAAGGCTCAACCCCTCTCCTCCGGGAAGGCCACCTTGCAGAGGAGGCTGGAACAACACACACACCAGCACAGTAAGCAGGGGTTTTGTTCTTCATTTTCCCTCAGACTAAATAGGAGAGAAAGACATGTGTGTGTGTACACGTGTGTTCATGCACACACACCATCCAAACCTTCCACTGACTAAGAGGTACCACACCAAAGGGTCAACCCTCTTATGTGGATCTCATTACCGGGCAGCTTCATGTTCTTTGGGCAAATCAACTCTAATCAATATTGCATGGGAGGGAAATAAGGTTGAGGCGAGGTTTGGTGGTTTGGAGAATCAGAACCAGAACAAGAACCATTATGTTTTCATGCTTTTTGCATCAGATTTAACTGCAATTTCAAGTGTAAATTTAAAGGGAAGTGTCATAAATTACATATCAGAAATTTGATATATCAAGTGAATCACATACAAGAAGGTATGGTAATTACTCAAACTCCTGGATTGTATTATAAGCGATAAAACAAAATGTAAACACACACAAAAAATCCATCTAAAGACTGAGAGATTTGACTCTTCAAATAACCTAACAAAATTAACTCTAGGGAAAAAAAAATGTGTTGAATCTAAGTGGATTTGTTGAGAAAGGAAGACCAGATTAGAAACAGTCTGGTTTAAATTCCTACTTTGCTCCCATACTAGACTCTCTTCGGTTCTTCATAGATAAACTAAAGATAATTATACCTATAGGTCACTGCAATGCCTCCATGAGATAATGCAATAAAGCCATATGTACAGTGTATGTCACATAACTGCGCTCAGTTATGCTCACTGCTGAGACAGTGTCGAGGAAAAGAAAGAGAAGGAGAGGGAGACACTGGCAAAAAGCAGAATTAAAATATCCCCGCTGACAAGTGGGTGGAGCGTTAACCATCTCATCTCTGACATGTAAGGTGGCTTAGTCCCTTCTGTTTAAAAATAAATGTGGGTTTAGACGCTAAAATGCATTTGGGGCCCAAAAAGAGGTCCTGACCACAAAAATAAACTTTTTCCATAAAGTTAGGGGAATAAGTGGGCTGGCACTGGTACACACACAATTTCCAAGTCAGCTTCAAGGTTTAGCTGCATGACTAACATTTCTATTGGCTGGCCAATCCAAGTAAGAAAATGACACAATCTCTGTGGTTGGGAGGGATGATAGTGGTGGTCCCATTTTTCAGTCTGTAAGCAGAAATATAAAAGGCATCTAAATGATTCCAGTTTAAATCACTAATTTCAGAATCCAAGTGATCAAACTACACCTGAGCTAAATCCGCACACACCCCAAAGAAGAGGCTTCTGCTTCCGAAGCGATGCTGCCCAAGGACACTTCCTTCCCTAAAATTCTGCTCTTCAATTTTCACAACCTTGAATTACTGGAAAAATTGCCAGCATTTTCTGTGCAAGAGTTTTGGAAGCATGTGCTGGCACATCGTGCCCTGTCTTGAGGTTTGCAATGGGAAAGGACAGTCGGACAAAGCCGTGTCAGGAAGACGCTGTTTCCCAGCAAAAGCCAAAGGTCGGACTGAAATTTAAGCAGCAGTTGGTCTTTCAAGGTCCCAACACTCCCCGGCTTGTCTCGCGAGCAGGGAGAAAACCAAAACGTCAGCAATCTCCATACGGAAAGCTCACGTAAGGACAAAGAAAAGGAAATCTGTTTGCCCTGTTTTTTTCCTGATTGGTCAGCAGACCACTTTGTAACTGTTTTGTTGAAGGCGTAGTTCTTTAGGTTTCCTAAATGTTAGTAACAGTAGACATTTAATATTTTCCCTTAATGCCCTTTTTACTCTCCCTGATCTCAAAATATATGGAAAGCTGGGAAACCGAATGTAGATTTAGATGCTAGGAAACTCCCCATACAATGGTTTTCAGGACTCCAAAGTTCAAAAACAAGTCAAATGATTGGCACATCTGTCTGTTTGCATAAAGATAACTTTATAAGCCAACCACTTGATTTGATAAGAAGCCATGGGTTTTCACGTGGTATCTTAGGAAAGCACAGCCATAGTCCCAGTGCACCCTGGGAGTAGTAGAGGGAACACAACTTAGTACTCTGGGGCCCGTCTCTGGTTCCTAGGATTTGAACTGACTTTTCAATGTTAACCCCCCCAAAGAGACTGTTACCCTTTTGCTCATCATTTCATTGTTAAAATTGTTTGTCTTACATGTTTTTGCTACTGCTCATATTTAGCTATGCCGTGGATCTGACCACTGGTTGGCTTGGTGTTTGGCAATGTTATAATATTGCTTGGCTTCTTGACCTACATTAGAAACTACACATTCCCCCTGCAAATAATTTGTACAGAAACGTCAAGTTCAGCAGATCTCAGTTATGTTGAATTCCATCTCATTTTGGCCCCTGCCCCATCCACTCCGCCCCGCCATCTGTGCCCTGGCGGCAGCTGGAGGGTTTCCTCCTTACTCTCCCTGCCTCCTCACAGACCCTGGGCGTTTTATTTTCACACAGCAGCCAAAGTGATCTGAGTTGAATCAAGGTCAGATCATGCCACTCTCATGCTCAGAACATGCTGATGGCTTCGCACTGCGTGGAGATGAACCTCAGCTCCTCCATTCCCAGCTGACCCTGGGAGCGCCCCCTCCCGCCGTGAGATCCAGTCTCACTCACACTCTTCTCCTTGCACTTCCTTGAGCTCGGCCACGCTTTCCTGCCCCAGAATCTTTGCCGCCGCTCACCCCTTGCCGGGAAACCTCACGGATACCTGTACTTGCAGGCTTTCAGGTCCCTGCTCAAAGAACCTGCTTATTTAAAACAGCAATCTCTGGTCAGGCCCCACTCCCTTGTCTTGCTGAATGTGTTCCTAAAAACATTCCTTAGGGGCCCTGCATTTTATAGTTGGGCATTATTTGCTTCCTCCCTTGTAGACAAGGGCCAAGACTTGTTTACAATTATATTCCCAGCACTGGACTAGATAGGCCCTGACAAGAGGACACATTAAATATTTACTGAATGAAACTCAATCTCCCATCACCAGTATTAACCCTTCAGTGTATATCCTCTCATACATTTTCTGCATATACGTTATTTTTCAGAAATGAGGTTTTTTTATGCTTGTGCTTTAGAATTTCTGTGTGAATGTGAATTTTGGGGAGAAGTCCCCAGGGTCCCCTCTGGCCATTTCAGACTCAGCCTGGTCTCTCTGCTTGGGTTCCAGCCTTTACCTGCTAGCTTCTTTTGCACCTGCTCCACCTCCTTTTGGTATTTTTCAATATTTAGTCTCTTTTCTATCTGTCTGTTAATATGCATAGACCTTACTTTTAAGAAAACAAATAAAATTTCCCTCAAATCTCTTCTTTCAGCACTTCTCTTCCTATAACTATAGAAAGTTGAAAAAGTGTAGCCTACATGTAGGGTTTCCTGTTTCCCACAGCTCATAAGTCTCCCTAAAATCTGCCTTCTGCCTATATGGCTCTGATGAAACTGTTTTCCAAGCTCACCAATTGGTTTCTAATTGCTAAGCACAGAAGCTTTTCCCAGTACCATCTCCTGGATCCCTGCTGAGCACCTGAAGACAGTCATGATGGCCCCACACCATAGACCACCGTGACAGAGTCAGCCTCAGTGCGCCCCACCTCTCTGAGAGGAGCAGTCAGTCCTCCCCAGTTGCTTCACTCTTCCTGAAAGTACAGAGGCTAGCTGATCAGCATCTCAAAACCATTAGGTCCAGATTCCCTGGGGTCCAGGTATCGTTCTTCTCTGTGTTACACCTGATAAGGAGAAATTCTGAGATGTCCTAGAATCAAGTGACATGAAGCTCAGAGGATGGGGGAGAGACCAGGGATGGTCATCCGTGAATAGCCACCAGCCGTGGCTGACCCAGGTTCCTGGATGGAGTCATGTCAACAATCACCTGCAAGGTCCCCAGGACCAGCACGTCCCTCTTACATGTGGCCAGTGTCCGACCATCATCAACAACCCATCCACAATCTCCTCTAGGGACTGGCCTCCTACCCCCAGACTTGGCCCTCTTCATATGAGCCGCCATCCTTATCTGTAGCCAATGTGAATTTAAAGACATTCTTTGCTTGAGAACCTCACAAATGCGCCATTTCTCGACTCTGGTGGACAAGTTGCTTCAGTTCACTGGCTTTGCTGCAGGGGAGGCAGAAACTTCCTGTCCCAGGGCTCAGTCCTTATCTGGCTGCACCTGCAAAGGCTCAATGAACCCTTTCATTTCAGAGAGATTTCCGTCTCTAGAGCTTTTGACTTATTATACCCAAATGGACAAGTTTTAGGGATTTGGACAAAACTGTGGAGGCAGCATGTTTCCCACTTCTAATTAAGGAGCCCTGTGGTGAAGTGTGATCTAACTGACCCCTCCTGTTCAAATCTTTAGGCTTCTTGGAGTTTCTCTGCGCACATCCTATAAGCAACACTGATGTCTAGTAGCAAGCTCTATCTCATATCTTAGCCACTTGGGTCCCTGTTTGCTGTGGAACTGGGCTCTATTCACCTTCTGCATCTTCATTTTAAGAGGATTCCATTAGGACCCACGGTATGCACCTGACAGTTATGCTGGTTCTGAATCTGTGTCCACTGAGTGCTTCCCAGACTGGATCCCTTTGCTTTTGGGTCCCATGAGCATCTCAGTCTCTGACTGTATGCTTCCTGAGTGCGTGGACCTCATCTCTCTCATCCATGTGTGCATCCCTTTGCACCATGCTGGGCTGAGCTGCCTTTACTGGATGCTAATCAGTTGTAAATGGATCAGTGAAAAAGCAGATGTACCAAAGTGAATCTGCCATATTTGTCTGAATTGTCTTTCTGTTTTTCAGCCCACTCCTAGAAAGCAGAGCCTCATTCTCAGCTCTGAGTCTCTGATGGCCTCTGACTCATCCCTACTCTTGCTCCCTGGGCGTGGCATGGACGGCTTCATCCTGTTATGTCTTTTGAGCCTAGTTAAATGCTGCTTCTCTGTCAATAAGATGGGAAACGTTTAGAAAGAGTAGCATCTACGGCTACTGGGAATGCTGAGAAAAGGATGTTTTCTTGCATCCCTGGTGGAAATGTTCAGCGTTACATCTATGCAAAACAGTCAAACAGCATCAGTTTAAATTAAAACACATAAATACATAAACTCTCAAACCAGCTGTTCAAAGGTGGGGGTCTCTGTCTTAGAAACAAAAATGTAAGTCCACAGATGTCTACATAAAAGGGTATTTAGTGCATACAATGGCTTGGAGAACTGGAAACAAATGCCCACTGGAGGAAGATTATTTAATAAATGATATATCCACATATATTCACATTGCAGTACAACCTGCATTCATGCTCTAGCAGATGAACTGAAGGGATTCTTGAACGAGAAAAACAAGCTGTAGAAAAGCTTGCGTGTGATGATATCACTTCTGTAAAATGAAACAATTATCAGCTTTTCTGTGTGTGTGTATGTGTGTGCATAGTCAGAGAAACACAGCTTGTATTAGATGTGAACACTGAAGCTTGTTGAAGGGTTGCCTGGGGTTCAGGTGGAACTGGAGGGGTGTGGAAGAGTAAGAAGAGAGAAAGGAGGGAACCAAGGCCCCTTTCTTCCCCAAAAAAGCACTGAAGTATCCAGTCACCTGTTTATATAAAAGTAACAGCACACAGATAGTTCCTACTCTATAACAGGTATTGTTTTTGTTTTACTGCTGAATATATTAAGTTAACTGATCTTCCACCAACTCCATGAGGTAGAAACTTTTATAAACCCCATTCTTACAGATGATGAAGCTGAGACAGGGACATTAAGAGACAGGCTAAACATAAGAAGAAAACAAATCCTACCATTTGCAACAACATGGACAGAGCTAGAGGGTATTATGCTCAGTGAAATAAGCCAAGCCGAAAAAGACAAGTACCAAATGATCTCACTCATATGTGGAGTATAAGAACAAAGAAAAAAATAATAATAATAAATAAATAAATAAATAAAGGAAGGAACAAAACAGCAGCAGACTCACAGAACCCACGAATGGACTAACAGTTACCAAAGGGAAAGGGACTGGGAGGATGGGCGGGAAGGGAGGGATAAGAGGGTAAAAGGGGCATTACGGTTAGCAGACGTAATGTCGTGGGGCTGCGGGGAGGGCTGTACAACTCAGAGAAGACAAGTAGTGACTCTATAGCATCTCACTACGCTGATGGACAGTGACTGTAATGGGGTTGGTGGGGGACCTGATGAAGGAGGTAGTTTAATCACCATAATACTGCACCTATAATTGTAGATTAATGATACCAAACTAAAAAAAAAAAAGAGAGACAGGCTAAAGTTACACAGCTGGAAAGGGGCAGCTCGAATTTGAAACCAGATAGTCTGGCTTCAGGGACCGTATACTTAACCATATGCTCTGATGCCTTCTAGGGCACATGCAGATTATGAAGAGGGAAAAAGTAATTCTTAAAAAGGCACACATGAAGTGGCAGTTAAAAGAATCACATTTACATTGTGCATTTTACTAAATCAAACTAATATTTTCCTTTATTTGGAACTGACTGCATTTTTTTTAAGTTTTAGGCTTAACTGCATTTAATATGGGCTAATATTGCTTTTCAGCTCATGACTGCTGTTGGGAAAGGATTAACTCCTCCTGGGCTGTTTCAGTCACACCTGAAATGATCTTGGTCCCAGAGCTGCTGAGAGGAGAGATTAAGTACTTTGCGCAGCTGCTTTGCAGATGTGATTGTCTTCCTGCATGAAAGGTGGGTTCTCTGAAAGGTCCTTCTGGCTAGAATGAAAGAACCCGCCGGTGATCAGAGCAAGGACGCTGAAGCGCGTCGCCCTGCCTCTGGCGCCGGGCCAGGGGAAGGGGCGTCATCCGAGACTGAACGGGAGGGGCCCTCTGAGGAGTGCGTGCCCCAAGGCGAGGGCTGGCGCTGTGGCCCGGTGCGGACTTGGCTGTACCACCAGGCAGAGCCTGAGTGCACCCCTGGAGATAAACCTCAGGTTGTCATTCAATCAAACCACTTTCAGAGCCCTATTTTTTTTTTCTACTTAACTCACTTAAGCCCAGTCTCTTCTTGAGCAGAGGAAATAACTGCTTCACCTCATGGTGTGACACCTATCTTCCACTTTACATTTGTACTCTCATATTCAGGCTTCCAAATCAGTTTTATGTGAGTTTGTGTGGCCAGAATTTGGGCTCCAAAACTTAATCACCTCTGAGTAAGCGGATAAATGGAGATTCAGACCTGGCAGAGAGGAGGAAACTTCACTCCTGTGTCCCCTCCCAGGCTTGCCCTGCACCCTCCCTTCCTCCCACAGCCTGAGTCTGTGAGCCGCAGTGCCTCTCAGGGAAAGGCCTCTGACTGCAGAGCCGTCCATCTTTACAGACACGTCCGTCTTTACAGACACGTCTTGATGTTGACACACATCAAAACGAATATTCAGACTTTAGAAGAGTGATGCCTAAGGTGACCCTAAATGATGGAATGGAAGAGGGATGAAATGAAAGATACTTTCATTCTTAAATAGATGGAGTGTGCATGTGAATGCCTTTGGGGGAGCTCTGATTGACAGAGAAGATATATACTGGGACAGAGGTTAAAGGTGGACAGAGAGGCCTCAGACTTGTCAATGCAGTCATTGTCATGGAAGCATTCAGCCCATAGAGGTCACTCAGAGATGTGGAGAAAGGGAAGGGAGCTAGTGGGTCAAGGACAGACTCTTCTGAAAGAACAAAAATGGACAGAAAAGAGCAGCATCTCTAAGGTCTCCTCCAGCTCCTGGATGAGTGGCACTCACAGGCTGGCTGGAAGGAGAGGTGGACTGACATCAGGTGAAAATCCATAGATCTTAATTAATGCCTTACCAAAGAGTAAGGATGATGGGGGCAGAGACATGGGTGATTTATACAAGGTCAATGTTTATTAAAATAAATTAAACTCCAGATAAGAAGGTCATAGACATTCCTTTAAAAAAATTTTTTTGCACTTTTGAGTTTCTGAGTAAAAGAGCGTATGAGTACAGACAGGAGCTATTCCCACCAAACCAATAGGCTGCCTCGGTTATAAAGGAAGCTGTCATTACCGGGTCATGGGACCGTGGAAGGGTGGCCCTGTGCTGACAAACAGAGGTCAGCTCACTGAAAGACTCCCCACCCCAGGCGTTTACTGCAGCCTCGCCCTGCTCCATCTGTCACAACTCCCTCCCGCACACTGGGATTTGCCTCTACAATGGCAAATAACAAATCTGAAAATCTTGGTTTAGAAATCCATGGAACAAAAACATATTCAAAACCTAAATGTAAAGAAGAGAACTATCCTAGATGTGAGAAAAATAAACTTCACATGTGTAGTGGAAAGAACATTAATTAGGTCTTTATGAAAGGCGAGAGTGATAGATATAAGAAATATAAAAGAAAAAGTTTAAGCAAAAACATGCATTAAACTAGAAATTTAGGCACTCAACAGTATGGAGATGGGAGGTTGAGGCTGTCTGAGGGACCACCATGTACCAAAGAAAGGGGGAGAGAAAAGTGGGTTTGCCTGCAGTATAAATGGTGTGTCCCTTTCTGGTCATCAAAAAGGAAAGATGGACGCTGAATACTGAACTCACCGTGGAAGACGCTATAAGATTAAAAAAAGGCATCATCCCAATTCATTTAGCAACCTTCAGTGTTTTGTTAAGTTTCTAGGCAAAGTGTTGAAGACATTTAGAAAGGTTAAAATTTTAAGTCACAGAGCTCCTAAACTGCCTTGACTGAATTGTCCTAGCTATTAAAGCTTAGAAACTGCTTGGGTATGAAAATGAAAGCCAGAATCAGATTAACTTGAATGTTAATTGATGACAAGGGAAATTATATTTATTTTGTGTTAATATAGCTCTTTCTTCACTAGCAATGAACCCATCAGCATTTTCTTCATTGCAGTAAACAACTCAAGCAAATGTTCTCATAGTTCTATCTGCATTTTGGCAGCATGCTACTCGGTAAACCACAGCCCTCCATGTGCAGAGAAAGGCTGGATTTCTTTTCATAATGTTTATGGTGTGGGCTTTGCTGATTTTCGTCTCCATCCCCTCAGTGACTTACGTCTGGATGAAGCCCCCACGCTGCCTCACTACCAACACCCTTTGGTGGTAGTTTCCAAATTTTACTAGTTGTGCAGTTTTTCAGGAGAAGAAAGAAAGTAATAGAGCTATAGCTAGGAACCCCACTTAGTTATACACCAGCACACAACCGAACAACAGAAACTGCAATTAGAAATATGTGCTGGAAAGAGCCTGGGAACAAAACAACTATGCTTTTACCCACCCAGAGCCAACTACAAGAAAAGCACAGCAAGAATTACAAGATAAAAAGGGGAACCAGAAAAGACAAGTCATTGGTGACCAAGGAAGGTCCAGCACGCGCTTTAAGTTGCTTTCCTCAGAAATAGACTTGAAGATAGGATAATAGGCTTCTTGGGACATTTAGTCAGGGGCAACGCCTGCAAAGGGGGGAGAAAAGAAAGATTAAGCAGAAGCAAAGGTGTGGCACGTGCTTGCATCAGATCCTCGCCGAACCCCGCGGGGAACGGGACTCCCCGATGCACGGTGTTCCTGGGGGGGACGGGCGGCTCTCTTTGGGCCTGAGACGATTCCTGAGAGGGACTCAGGTGGGACCGACCCCCAGAAAACACTCCGCGGCTCAGAAACTGTGCACCCAGCCACACCTTGCTCACACACGGAGACATCCAGGCAGCCCCCGCGCCTCCTGGACTGACGATCCTGAGATCCCCCCCGGAGATGCTCGCGGGAGGCCATCTCTGCACCCGCGCACGTCACGCCGCTCCTCTAATGCCCACGCGGACTGTCTCAGCCCCAACCCTCCACCGGCCGGAGGCTGCTCCCCCGCGGGGCGGTCACCCCGGCGCTCCGGGGCCTGGGGCCCATCCCCGTGAGACCACTGCCCCATCTGCCTCTGGGCTGGTCAGGGGATCCGCTGAGCTGCCCCTTGGCTGACCTGGATGCCAAACGTCCCTCCCCGCGCGCCATGTGCGGCAGCCCCAGGTCCTCCCGCGGGGCGGTAGCCCCTTCTCCCACCGGCTGGCTTCTCCGCGCCAGGGCCCCGCATGACAGAGGGCCGCCCAGCGTAGGGTTCCGTGGAAACGTTCCCTCTCTGGGAAGCAGGGCCTTTCTTTTGGGAAGGAAAACACAAGTCACCCAACGGCTCACCAGGGCGCGTGCCAGGCGAAGCCACCCCTTTCCCAACTCTTGGTTCCTGGACGCATATATTCTAGCCGGGGACATAGCACCATGTAATGACTGTGGATTTAGTTTTCATGCTGTGTCCAGACAGCACTCCGTTTTCAGAGTATCATCGCATCTCAAACGCACATCGAGAAGGCCGTCGCCCCAGCCCATCAGACTAGTGCTTCTCGCTGGTGCGCTGGAGCCTGTGGGCTCGCGAGCATCCCGCTGCCCGCCCCCTTTTCCGTAAAGAGGGTTCCTTGGTCTAACATGTTACATGGGATTCCATACTGCTGTGCCCAAGTCACGAGTCCCCGAGAGACCACCAAGGAGCCGATTCCGATGCAAACACAAAAGGGTCCTTTATTTCAAGCTCGAGCTCAGACCCACACCCTTCACCGATGCAGCGGGTCAGGAATGTGAGACCCCAGCCTAGGTTAGGCAGGGGTTTTTGTGCATTACAAGTTCAGGAAGAGGGGATTCTAACTTGGCATAAGCTGACTGGGGATTTAGGAAGTTAAACAATTGTTATTGGTTAAGTTCGGCTGGCCTGACCATGATGATGTAGCAGGAGCGTTGCTAGGGGAACTCTCTAGGGTGGGGGTCCACAGGCCCCGGTGGCCATTTGTCCGTGTTCTTAAGGCACGTACATCATTGGGCACAGATGGCCGGCCTTGAGATAAGACCTTCCTGCCTTCTTGTGCTCAGGGGACTTTTCAAGGTTTCTTCCGGCCCAGTTTAGGCCTCACTGAGAGATTAGGCACAAAGAACAGAGTCAGTCTGTTCTGTCTTTCACTTGGGTTCACACAGTTAGATTTTGTTAAAATGGCTTCTCTTATGCTAATTCTAGGGTCTCACACATACTAGTGGAAGAAACACTCAGTAAACCCTTCAATAGTGGTAGTGAGGCCCTACGAATAAATAGAAACAAGTATTCAGAATATGTGTCAATTCCAGGCAAGATGCAACACTGACCCTTCCAAGAACAGGGGTCTAATGCAACTGCCAGGTGAGAGGCTGGTCAGTCTCCTCGATAGACGAAGCCATACTAGGGGCTCATGGTCAACTCCCTGGGGCATATTCGGCAAAGGGATTAACTAGATCAGTCTTAGTGGGAGGGAATCCATGCTGCTGGGCTGACGCAGAGCCCTGATCTCTAGTGCCCTCTAGATTCTGTTCACACACTCACGTGCTGGCACGCGCAGGGCCAAAGGAAGACTTGGTGAACATCACTGCCTGCATCACCTGCTTGATGCATGTGCCGCCTCCACATGCAGGACCCCTGCTGGGTGTCCTTCCAAGGTGCAGAGACTCGTGCACACCCTGCCCTTCTTCCGCAGATCCACACATGTGGATCCCCAGTCTTTCTCTCCCAATTCCTCTGACCAACCGATATAACCATTAGCGATGCCTAGGACCTGTGTACACGCTCTTCTCAGACCACTGCCTTTCACAAGGGGGACCAGATGCACTGTCCAAGCTTGTTCTTCACCACTGCCTGTCAGGGACCTCTGACTGGCATGTAGTGCAGAAGCAGTCTGTTTGGGACTTAGATCCACAGGCCTCATAGACCTGCTTGTGACTCAGACTTGCCCTCTAGCCATCAGCTGGTCCCCAGGGACCCTTCATGTGACCCACACTAGCTGAGGGAAAGGTCATCACGCAATACTGGGGTACTAATGGGAGCAACAGCCTTTTGATCCTTTCAGCCACCAGTGCAACAATGATTCTCCAGTGTGTGGTGTGGCTTCACATTCACCAGGGGGCAAAGGGCGAGGGCTTCAGAGCTTCAGCTCGGCCTCCCTCACTGTGGTGGCTTTTGCCCTACAGACCAAGGATTCAACGTAATGACTGCAAACTCCCAAACGCAAACATGTATATTACAAATTTGGGTCTTGGGGAAAATAATGCTGGGTGTGCCTGTGAACCACCTGCCCCCACCCACAGACTGCCATTTCTCAAAAAGTTTAAGCATCTCCCTTTCCTCGGTTTATAGGTGCTTGAGTATACAACCATAGGTGCCCTTGGGGAAGGTCTGGAGAAACTGGCACCGTACTGACCAGCTGGGAACTTACAGGGTCCCTCCTCTTGGGAATCTGAGCTCTCTTGCAGTCTATGGGCTCTAGACTTGAAATCCAGGTGCTGCAGAAGACAAGGGACCTTGACTTTTCACTGGAATGGCTGCCTTCACTGCCCACTGGAAGAGGCCTCTGGGTCCCCCCTCCTACATCTCTTTTGATTGTATGTACCAAGCAATCCCCACACAGGATGACCTCCCACTTTGCCCTCAGAAAGGCTGTATCATGTGACCATTTCTACACCTTTCTGCAGGTCATTCCCCCATGGCTGTGACTCCAGCTTCAGGGCTCTTTCTAATTGCATCTGCCTCTCCTAATAGTTAAGTACCAATGCCTGGCCTCTTATTTGAGGGCACTGTCATCTCCATTGCTGTCAGGGAACCTGGTACTTTCGCAGCATCTCATGTTATGTCAGCCCTGTGTGTCCACCACAGGCTTCTTGATGGTGCCACGCTCCTCTCATTCCTTGTTCCACTGCAAAGTGCAGGGTGCTGTGGCCCTTCCAGGAGACACAGCAGCTGAGAGGTTATTTGGCCATATGCAGCACGTGCATTCTGGAATACCCCCCGTGTTCCATCTGATCCCTTCTTCCTCTGTCTGGTACAGCAAGTACTAGAACTTTCATTTCACTGTCTGAAGCCATCACTTTCTCAAAACTTTCAAAGGTTGTTCTACACCATCTCCCAGGTCCCTTCTTGAGAAAAAGTGCCAGCTTCAATCAAGTGCTCTCAGAGCGCAGTCCCATACGCATTCCCCTGGTTTGCCCCAGTACACACCAGCTCCATCTTGCAGTCCCTTCAGAGAATGGCCCACTCATCAGATCAGTGTTTCCCCTATCAGGTAACATTTGACTTAACCCTAGTTAATGGCCTGGTGGCCAAGAGCAGCTTGTGGGCCGAGCCAGATGGGGTGCAACTTGTCTTAAAAGGCTGAAGTCTTTGTATAATCTTCAAGCAAAGAGGGCAATGCCCTAGTGTTGGGCAAGAAGAAGTGGGCCATGCCTGCAGGCCGATGTTTTAGAAGGATCTTGAGATTCTGGGGCTTGAGGTCACTGGCCCGTACATTCCTGCCCCAAGCTTAGGCGGCTGCTCCTTCCCCATCAGAGTCTTCACCTTGGCAGAGAAGACTTCTTGGGACTTAGAATTCAACTTTCCCTGGGACACAGTTGCTCTTATAATTGCATCGTGGACCTGATCTTCAGTTTTTCCTGCCTCTTTCTGCAGAAGGTGAACACTGTTTATGTATCACCAAGGAGATCCGCTAGCTACTACTCTTTACTGATGGCCCTCACTCTTCCTTCTTCAGTGCATTCACAGCCTCCAGTAACAGCCAGCCAACCTGTAATTCCTACTCCCCTGGAACCTCCCAAATGCCTAGGATATTTTATATACCCACCAGTCCCTTCCACTGCTACGCCATCCCAGGTCACCAGGTCACCACTGGTGAAAGTTTATACATTGCACCACTACTTTCCAGAGCTCTCAGGATTCCATTTGCCTGAAGTAAGAGACCCTGTTGTCAGTTTCTACATGTCTTTTCCTGTATCACTCCTGGCACTAAGTGTCTTAAGCTCTTTTCTTGACAAACACATACTGAGATGAGATGCACATTCAGAGGGCTTATGGGGAGGTGCTCTTGGAACCACCTGTAAGAGAACAAAGGGAGCAGGGTGCCCAAGAGAAGCTGCACTTGGATGTAATTGCAATAGAGGCTTCAGATGATCTCACAAGAAGCTGAGATGGTCCTACAAAGATGTTCCTAATGGAGCTGAGGGGCCCTGAATTACAGTCCCACACTGACCCGTTACTGAAGGAGGCCGGCTTCTTGAGCGAGGGTATGATATTAGGAGAAACAACTCCTTTGCCTGGGGCAGGAGTCAGTAGGGAACTGCCAGCAGCCACTGTCCTTCAGCCACTGGGGACATGAGAGCCTCATACCTCAAAAGCAGATCTTCACAGCAAAACCAGTTCTCCAGTATGACATCAGAGCAATAAAGAAAGCCAGATGACCTGTGCCTCAGACTGATGACTCTAGAACTTTCGCACCAAATCCTCTGTGAGCTCCATTAGGCAATCCATCAGGTTGACTGCCTTGCCCTTGGCCTTTGCAAAGAACAAAGTTGCCAGTAACTTGCCAAAGCAGTGAGTAATTGCCTCTGTAGCAAGGTCCTCCCACAATAATTAGAGTCAGGAATGCACAAACCACCTCCAGACAATGGTTCTGACACATCTTTATATGCTGTGAGTAACTACCCCGTATACTGGATCCTAGTCCATGTCCATGCCTCCTCTGATCTGGAAGACAACATGAATCCAGGGTCAGTGCCTGGTACCAAACAATTAACCTGTAAAGATTTATTGATTTATTGAATAAATGAATAAATCCAAGATTAGCACTGAACATTAGTGTTAAAATGATTAAAGTTATCTTCAAATCTCAGCCTTATACCTGAACTGTGTATGGATCCTTCCTAAATGTAATTTCAAGGAAATTAAAGGAACTTCCCAATGTTATTAAATCAGTTAGTTTTTGCATAGAGCCCAAAACTCCTGGGTTTTTTGTTTCTTTGTTTCTTAGCTTTCCATGCTATCTACAGAAAATTGAAACCCATGCTTCCTGGGTTAGCTATAGGCGCTCCACCACCCTAGCTGACAGTGCAGTGCCGAGGCCCCCCACTTTGATATGCAGCCTGCCACACCTTCCTCCCAGACAGCACCAGTTTGCAAACTTGCTGCCCCTGTCATCATCCCAGGCTGGGCAGAGGGCAGCCCTGCCTATGGCAGCTAAAGGGGTGTGACACAGAGGCCCCTCCCTGTGCACTTGGCCCATTGGCCCTGGCAGTGTAGGCAGGCACTGCAGCCTGGAAGCAGGAAAGAGCTTTGTCCTCCTGGGAGGCACCAGCAACATGTGCCTGTGACCCCTGACATCATCCCAGAGGCTGGGCAGCTCCAGAGAGTAGAGCTTCTGGGCACTAGAGGGCACTGCCTACACAAAGCTATTATTCCATAGTAATCATTAGAAATATGAAATGGCAAAAGAATCTGGTACAAACCCAAATCCCTCAAATACCAGTAAAAGAGCTAAGTGAAATTGAAATCACCAATCTTCCTGATAAAGATTTCAAAATAAAAATCATAAACATGATCACAGAGCTACAAAAAATAATTCAAGACCTCAGGGAAGACTTCAAGAAAGAGAGAGAACCTTTGAAAAATACAGTATCTGAAATGAAACATACAATAGAGGGATTTAAAAGCAGATTAGATGAGGCAAAGGAGATGGTAAATGAAACAGAAGTTAAAGAACAGGAATACAAAGAAGCTGAGGTGAAGAGAAAAAGAAGGATCTCTAGCAATGAAAGAATATTAAGAAAACTGTGGCCAATCCAAATGGAACAATATCACATGATAAGGGAATCAGAAGAAGAAGAGAGAAAAAAGGGATAAAAAGTGTCTTTTAACAAATAATAGCTGAAAACTTCCCCAGTTTGGGGAAGGAAATACTCTCTCAGGCCATGGAAATGCACAGATCTCCCAACAAAAGGGACCCAAGGAAGACAACACCAAGACATACAATAATTAAAATAGCAAAGATCAAGGACGAGGACAAAGCAGTGAGAGAGAGAAAAAAGATCACATGCAAAGGAAAACCCATCATCATACTTACCAACAGAAACCATACAGTCCAGAAGGGAGTGGCATGATAATATTTAATGCAGTGAAACAGAAGGGCCTTGAACCAAGAATACTCTACCCAACAATATTATCATTTAAATTTGAAGGGAGATTAAACAATTTCCAGATAAGCAAAAGTTTAAATAATTTTACCTCCCACAAAACATCTCTACAGTGTATTTAGGAGGTGCTTCTATATATGGAAGTGTTCTAAAGGCTAAATCGCTGTCACCAGAGAAAATAAAACCACAGAAAGTAGACTAATTAATTAATAAGCAAATGCAAAATTAAATCAACAGCCCCCAAAGTCAGTCAAGGGATAGACAAAGAGCACAGAATATGATTCCTCATATATAAATAATGGAGGAGGAAGAAAAAAGAGGGAAAAAAAGAACCTTTAGCTAGTGTTTGTAATAGTGTACTAAGTGACTTAAGTTAGATAGTTAGATAGTAAAGAACCTACCCTTGAACTTTTGGTGACCACAGATCCAAAGCCTGCAATGGCAAAAAGTACATATCTATCGATAATCACCCTAAATGTAAATGGTCTGAATGCACCAATCAAAAGACATAGAGTCATGGAATGGATAAAAAAAAAACAAGACCCATCTATATGCTGCCTACAAGACTCACTTCAAACCCAAAGATATACACAGACTAAAAGTGAAGGGATGGAAAAAGATATTTTATGCAAATAATAGAGAGGAAAAATCAGGAATTGCCGTGCTTGTATCAGACAAAATAGACTTCAAAACACAATAATAAGAGACAAAGAAGGACATTACATAATGATAAAGGGGTCAGTCCAACAAGAGGATATAACCATTATAAATATATATGCACCCAACACAGGAGCTCCTACATATGTGAAACAAATACTAACAGAATTAAAGGGGGAAATAGAATGCAATGCATTCATTCTAAGAGACTTCAACACTCCACTCACTCCGAAGGACAAATCAACCAGACAGAAAGTAAGTAAGGACACAGAGGCACTGAACAACATATTAGAACAGATGGACTTAACAGACAACTACAGAACTCTACACCCAAAATCAGCAGGATATATATTCTTCTCAAGGGCACATGGAACATTTTCAAGAATAGATAACATACTAGGCCACAAAAAGAGCCTCAGTAAACTCAGAAAGATTGAAATTGTAACAACCAGCTCCTCAGACCACAAAAGTATGAAACAAAAATAAATTATGCAAAGAAAACAAAAAAGCCCACAAACATATGAAGGCTTAACAACATGCTCCTAAATAATCAATCGATCAATGACCAAATAAAAAGAGAGATCAAGCAATATATGGAGACAAAAGAAAATAACTCAACACTGAAAAATCTGTAGGATGCAGTGAAGGCCGTTCTAAGAGGAAAGTATATTGCAATATAGGCTTACCTCAAGAAAGAAGAACAATCCTAAATAAATAGTGTAAACTCACAATTAAAGAAACCATAAAAAGAAGAACAAATGAGACCCAAAGTCAGTAGAACAAGGGACATAATAAATATCAAAGCAGAAATCAATAAAATTGAGAAGAATAAGAAAATAGAAAGAATCAATGAAGCCAGGAGCTGGTTCTTCGAGAAAATAAACAAATAGACAAAACCCTAGCCAGACTTACCAAGAAAAAACAGAGAGTCTACACACAAAAACAGAATCAGAAATGAGAAAGAAAAAAAAAACACTATGGATACCACAGAAATACAAAGAAATAGAGAATACTATGAAAAATTATATGCTAACAAATTGGATAACCTAGAAATGGACAACTTTTTAGAAAAATACAACCTTCCAAGATGGACCCAGGAAGAAACAGAACATGTGGATAGACCCACTACCATCAATGAAACTGAACTGGTAATAAAAAACTACCTAAGAACAAAATGCCTGGACCAGATGACTTAACCACTGAATTTTATTAAACATTTAGAAAAGAGCTAATACCCATCCTCCCTAAACTTTTCCAAAAAGTAGAAGAAGAGGGAGTACTTCCAAACTCATCCTATGAGGCCAGCATCACTCTAATACCAAAACCAGGCAAAGACACCACAAAAAAAGACAGTTACAGACCAATATCCCTGATGAACATAGATGCAAAAATACTCAAGAAATTATTAGCAAACCAAATTCAATAATACATCAAAAAGATCATCCATCATGATCAAGTAGGATTTACTCCAGGGATGCAAGGATGGTGCAATATTTGAAAATCCATCTACATCATACACCCCACAAACAAAAAGAAGGGCAAAAATCACATGATCATCTCAATAGACACTGAATAAGCATTTGACAAAATTCAATATCCATTCATGATTAAAACTCTCAACAAAATGGGTATAGACGGCAAGTACCTCAACATCATAAAGGCCATATATGACAAACCCACAGCTAACATCATACTAAACAGCAAGAAGCTGAAAGCTTTTCCTCTAAGATCGGGAACAAGACAAAGATGCCCACTCTCCCCACTTTTATTCAGCCTAGTACTGGAGGTCCTAATCACGGCAATCAGACAACACAAAGAAATAAAAGGCATCCAGATTGGTAAGGAAGAAGTTAAACTGTCACTGTTTGCAGATGACATGATATTGTTCATAAAAACCCTAAACTACTAGAACTAACACCTGAATTCAGCAAAGTCGCAGGATACAAAAGCAACACAGAGAAATCTGTTGCATTCCTATATACTAACTATGAACTAGAAGAAAGAGAAATCAGGAAAACAAATCCATTTACAATTGCATCAAAAAGAATAAAATACCAGGAATAAACCTAACCAAAGAGGTGAGAGACCTATACCTTGAAAACTACAAGACATGAGAGAAATTAAAGAAGATACCAATAAATAGAAATTTATCCAATGCTCATGGATAGGAAGAATTAATATTGTCAAAATGGCCATCCTGCCTAAAGCAATCTACAGATTCAATGCAATCCCTTTCAAAATACCATCAGCATTCTTCAATGAACTGGAACAAATAGTTCTAAAATTAATATGGAACCACAAAAGTCCCTGAATAGCCAAAGCAATCCTGAGAAGGAAGAATAAAGCTGGGGTCACTATGCTCCCCAACTTCAAGCTCTACTACAAAGCCACAATAATCAAGACATATTGGTACTGGTACAAGAACAGACTCATAGACCAATGGAACAGACTAAAGAGCCCAGATATAAACCCAAGCATATATGGTCAATTACCATATCATAAAGGAGCCATGGACAAACAATGGGGAAATGACAGCCTCTTCAACAGCTGGTGTTGGCAAAACTGGACAGCTACATGTAAGAAAATGAAACTGGATTACTAACTCCATACCCAAAAGTAAACTTGAGATGGATCAAAGACCCAAACATAATTCATGAAACCATAAAACTCTTAGAAGAAAACATATGCAAAAATATCTTGAATATAAACATGAGCGATTTTTCCTGAACACATCTCCTTGTGCAGGGGAAACAAAAGCAGAAATGAGCAAATGGGACTACATCAAACTAAAAAACTGTACAGCAAAGGACACCATCAGTAGGACAAAAAGGCATCCTATGGTATCGGAGAATATATTCATAAATGACATATCTGATAAGGGGTTAACATCCAAAATATATAAAGAACTCACACACCTCAACACCCAAAAACCAAATAACCCTATTAAAAAATGGGCAGAGGATATGAACAGACACTTCTCCAAAAAATAAATTCAAATGGCCAATAGGCACATTAAAAGATGCTCCACATCACTAATTATCAGAGAAATGAAGATTAAAACCACAATGAGCTATCACCTCACACCAGTTAGGATGGCCAATTTCCAAAAGACAAGCAACAACAAATGCTGGCGACGATGTGGAGAAAAGGGAACCCTCCTACACTGCTGGTAGGAATGTAAACTATTTCAACCATTGTGGAAACAATATTGAGGTTCCTCAAAAAACTAAAAATAGAAATACCATTTGACCCAGGAATTCCACTCCTAGGAATTTACCCCAAAATAACAAGATTCCAGATCCAAAAAGACATACGTACCCCTATGTTTATTGCAGTGCCCTTTACAATAGCCAAGATATGGAAGCAACCTAAGTGTCCATCAGTAGATGAATGGATAAAGAAGAGGTGGTACATATACACAATGGAATATTATTCAGCCATAAGAAGAAAACAAATCCTGCCATTTGCAACAACATGGATAGAGCTAGAGGGTATTATGCTCAGTGAAATAAACCAGGGAGAGAAACAAGTACCAGATGATTTCCCTCATTTGTGGAGTATAAAAAAGCAAAACTGAAGAACAAAATAGCAGCAGACTCACAGAACCCAAGAGGGGACTAGCAGTTACCAAAGGGGAGGGGTGGGGAGGGCAAAGGGGATTGAAGGGTATTATGATCTGTACTCATGGTGTGGGGGTGCTCAGGGAAGGCAGTACAGCACAGAGAAGACAAGTAGTGACTCTGTGGCATCCTACTACACTGATGGACAGTGAGTGCAATAGGGTATTTGGTGGGGGGTCTTGATAATATGGGTGAGTGTAATAACCACAATGTTGCTCATGTGAAACCTTCATATGATTGTATATCAATGATACCTTAATAGAAAAAAACAACACACCAGATTCTAAAGACCTGGTCTGAAAAAAATAATGTACGATAATTAACAATTAAACAATTGATCACATATTAAAATGATGCTTTGGATGTATTGAGTTAAATAAAACACATTAAAAATTTTAAAAAAGAGCAGAAGTCCTCATGACCATGGTATTCTTAGTGCATCAATTAAATGAAAAAAATAATTAAGAAATTCAAAAGAGAAGCCCATAGTTGGAGGAAAACATTTGCAAAACATGTAACTGATAAAAGTAACTGATAAAAGACCAGGATGGGTAATACAAAAGAACTCTTAAAACTCAATAATAAGAAAATTAACAATGCAATTAATGAATGGGGAACAGAGCTGAACAGACACCTCACCAAAAAAGGCATAGAGATGGGAAATAAGCAACTAGAAGATGTTCAGCATCGTATGTCTTCAGAGGGTTACAAACTAAAAGGAAGAGATACCCCTGCACACCTATTGGGTTGCCCAGAGTCCAAACAGTGACAGCAGGAAGTATAGGTCAGTGAGGGGCAGCAGGAGCTCCAGCCACTTCGAAAGGCAAGTTTTTATGAAACAAAATAGGCTTACTGTGCAATAGAACCACTGTGCTCCATGGCATTTGCCCAAATGAGTTGAAAACATATGTCTGCACGAAAACCTGCACACAAACGCTTATAGCAACTTTTACTGGTAATTACCAAAATTTGGAAGTCTTCAGCTGATGAATAAACAAACCGCAGTATGTCCATATAATGGAATATTACTCAGTGACAAGAAACAAATGAGCTGTCAGGCCACAGAGTGAAATGCAGGGCGCTAGATGCATAGAACAAGGGAAAGAAGTCATCCGAGGAGGCCGAGCACCGTATACTTCCACGTATACAGCGTCCTGGAAGAGGCCACACTGCGGAGGTGGCACATGGATCCGTGGTCTCAGGAAGGGGAGAGGCATGAAGGTGAAGCAGAGGGACTTTTAGGGTGGGAACATTATTCTGCATGATGCTGCAAACTGCTGTGCGTATGGCATCATAGCTTTGTCAAACCTACAGGACGTACACCACCATATGAAACCTCGGATAAATTAGGAGCTTAGTTGGTAATAATGTGTCAGTGTTGGTTCATCGACTGCAATAAATGTGCCATGTTATGTGTTAATAATAGGGAAAACTGTGTGAGGGGCTGGCTGTGAGGGGGTATATGGGAACTCTATTTATGGCTCAATCCTTCTGTAAACCTAAAACTCCTCTAAAATGTTTCCTACTAATAAAAAAACACACAGGAAACACTCATATTGTAAATAGTCCGTACCTAACATGGGAAAAACAAATGAATTCTTTACCACCTAGCACCAAATGGGCTTCTTAAATTACTAACATACTGAGCTGGAATCAGGAGCAGTAGATGTGGAAAACAAAGCCAGGAGAAAACAAAGTGTAAAAGAAAGTTGTTTAAAAATAAAGGCAATGAAGTCCTCAGTCTCTAGTGTTGGTAAGTGAATTAAAGATAGGATACTGAGAATTTTGTCATTAATTTACTTTCCAGATGACGGCTTCCTTTCCTAGCAGCAGCCCTTGACCAATGTTTCCTTGCTCCCCCTGAATTCTTTCATGAGATGGGGGCGGATGTTGCTCTGTGTCAGGAAGCAGCTTTATAACTCTGCTTCCCAGTGAAATAAATACAGACTATAGGTTGTAGAAGTTCCCATCTCACTTCAGCGGTATGTATGGGGAAACGCTATAATGGCTACCACCTGATACATGCAGAGGGAAAGCCGGTACGAAAAATGTTCCATGTACCTCATGCCTTTCTGAAAAATTATAGCTTTCCCCGCAGACATATGGAAACGACTGCTTTCCTGAATATGTAATGTCTCGGGGCACAGATGAAGCCAGTCGGCCTGACAGATAACAGCAAGGAGAGAAATAGATGAACGTTTCTCTTTGGGCTGAGAAGCAATAATGTGTCTTACTAGAGTTACTGCCTCTATTAAAACTAGATAGAGGGTATTAATTGTATTACTACAGGAGACAGAAACAAGGGCTGGAGCACAGCTCCAAAACAGCCTGCAAACTGTCACTTCCCAGCTCAGCCTTCTTTAATTAAGTCCCAGTGGGGTCTCCTGTTCATCCCAGTAATGTGCACTTCCCAGGACAAATGACATTTAAACACACAGAAAAATCCCTGCATCCGAATTGGTCACCAATTCATATTCCTACTAGGTGGCAGGGACTGCAAATTGTTCCACACTTCTCCAACGTCTGTTTGTTTACCAGTGAGCAGCTGTGAGTTAGTGGGTTTTCCCTGCCTCTCCAGAGGAGACCAGGGCAGTAGTTAAGACCCAGGTCACCAAAGGCAAGACAGACCCCAGCAGCAATATGGACCAATGGAGGAAAGTTGGTCTGGGAGGAGCGAACACCAGAATCAGAGTGGCGGCTGTCTGCTGTGCAGCTTCCAGTGTAGCTGCTTTGAGATGGTGGGGGGCTCTCTTCCAGAAAGCCACCTGCCAAGTCTGCCTCCTGCAAGGTCCCTGTCAGGAGCATGTAGGTGCCCACGCAGTGGCCCCATGCGGCTGCATCTCGTCTCCCAGCTGGGTCCGCCGGGTCTGGCGTGCCTGCACTTCTCCACTCACTTCCCTTGTGAACTGAATCTTCTTCCTCAACCCCAGTGCCCAAACACCTTCTCATATTAATTTCTATTTTCCTGGACTTTCTCTCACCTTATTAACTTCCAAAGACAGAAAACAGTGTCTCAAGTTGAGAACCATAAGAACTGGTGGCACATACCATCATAGATACCTATTTTGCCACTTTCAAAAAAATCTTGAGCTCCTGAAGGTAGAAATTCATTTTTCCCCCAAATGAAAAGTCTATGAACATACAGACACAGAATTAAAGTTGGCTAATTAGATCATAAACAAAGGCTGTCATTCCCAGCAGAAAACCGTCTACAACTAGCTTAAAAACTGCATGTACAGTTGGAGCCATACCTACCTTGAGACAGGGGTGAACTGCTGATCTAAAAGGAAAAGCCTCGTGCCCCATCCACCTGGCCATTTCAGTTCCTCAGAGCTTCACCTACTTCCCTGCTATTAATAAAAGAGATGAGTCCTAGGAGGACATCTATTCCGCTATGCTATTATTCCACAGGGTGGTGTCTTAGGTTAATAAAGCCTCATTAACAATTACTAGCAGAGCCCCTCAAGCTTTCCAAGAATTCATTTTACAAGAATAGAAAGAACACCACAATTTCCCCCCATATCCAATTTCAAATGCCCTAAGGCAAAGAAAAAGAAGTTGGAAGTACAAAAAGGATGTGGTACTTTTCGCAGTGTCAAAAACACGGTCATCATAGCATCACTGTTAGTTACTGAACAATCAGTGTGGGATTAAAATTGCTGCCACTTTAGAAGTCATAGTATTGTCTTCCTTGTCCTGTGGCATGCATAATGTCACATAGCTTATGGGAAGCATCTACTGCCTTCCCCCGGATTTCCTAAATTTCCCATAGATGCACCAAGGAATTTTTCATGAACCCTAATAAAAGCACAAGTGTCGCGGCGCCGTGCCGTATTGCTGCCGTTTATTTAGTGCTGGTGCCACATTTGTTGGAGTGAACAATATGCACACTTGCTTGGCACATGTTTGAATCTTTCATTCATAGAGGCTGACGACTATTAACACATGTTGTCTCAATAATGAAGAGGCAATTGGGTCATTAAGAACTCATTAATCTTCAGATTTTTTTATCCCAGAGAATCATGTGAGAAGGTAGAATAGGGAAATATATGCTTTGCTTTCCATCGGAAATGAAATAAAAGTCATGTGATTATGCCTGGAATGTGGAGCTGTGTTTAACTCAGTTTATATTTCAACTGCAGGACTGCTTACTAGAGTGTGTTTTTCATCTTGTTTCAACAGATGTATCTCCTAACAATGGTCCAGATATACACGTTTCTGTTAAAATGTACTGGAGCTGGCAAAACGTTACAATTTCTCCACCTTGGCTTCATCGGCACTCTGGCAGTAAAATCGCCCTGTTTTCCTCGCAGCCCTGAGTGCTGTCCACCCTTGCACAACTTTTTGCCTCTTTTCTTTTCCTGGGGAATCCCTTTCCATCCGCCAAACTCTCTTTTCTTATCTCAAACTTCTCTTCCGAGATGCAAGGCCATATAAATACTCCTTTAAAATATAAAACCTTATTCCTGAAGCATTCCACAACCAGAAGTCAAAGATTTCTTAGCATCAAGAACAAAGGCTTTCATTCTGTAAAATGGCCATGAGTGATCCTTTCTGACCGAGCTGAGAATTGCAGCATCTTGCTGCAGGCTCAAAGCCATTTATGCCAGGCAGGTCAGTAGAAAGAAAAACTCACAACATTTTCCTGTAGGATGTTTTAATGAAATAATGATCTTGGAGGATGTGAGCCTGACAGCTCAAGAGACAGAGAGATTCTCATGAGCCAAAGGGTGGGCACGGGGCGTGGACAGCGACAGGACGCAGCCTCACTGCCTCGGGGCAAATCGGCCCAAGAGAAGCATTGTTCTGCCCTCCGTCCGTCTGCTGAGCCCAGGCAGCCCAGGCAGGCCAGTCCCAGTGGGTACCAGCTGCGAGGGCAGGCTTTCTGATCGAGAGACGGCTCAACTCAAAGCCTAATCGACTTCTCAGGCCACCGCCGTGTGCCGTTAGGGACAAAGTCTCTGTGCCTGCTCCTGCCCCAGTCAAGCCCCAATCAAAGGCCCCCTGAAGCACGTTCCTTACTTTCCTGACATCCCTTTTGCCCAACATCAGTGATGGAACCACGAATCAAGGCTGCCCAGCGTGCTATTGTGATCAAACAAAACAATGAAATAAAAAGAACCTTGTCCTTTTATAGTCCTGGTTCAAATCTTATTTTTAAAGGAGACAATTTTCTCTAATAAACAGACATGATTTCTCAAAGATTATTAAGAAATCAATGCCCAGTGTCTTGTTAGTTCACACGTTAGGCAGCAGTTTATGGAAAATACTTTTCACTGAAAATTTATTAAAAGTCCCTGCATCTCCCACCTCTACCTCTGAATTCCATGGAAAGCCAACGAAGGACATACAGTGACAGGCTTACAAGATCATTGTCCTACTACAACATGGATCTCACCATGTACTAAGTCATATGGCTCAGAGCAGCTGCCTCTCTGAGACCAGACCAAGCCTGCTGGTATTAGCATTAGATAACCGAGGAGCTCTCTCATTTACAAGAAAACCTGAAATGTCAGGATGGTTGATGATGATTTCATTGTGCATCTAAGTGACAGCAAACCTCATGAATGCACCCCATTAGGTCCCCCATGACATGCCCAGTAAACCCCCTTTAGTCAGACCTGCCAAAATGCTCACCACCACCCAAGCACAAGCCCAGGTGAGGGGAAATATGATGGAAGGGCCTCACCGTGGAATACCACATCACATTTATATGAGTATGTGACCAAGCTAACTTTCTAGAGACGTTCTCAAGGTCATGAAGGGATATCCGACCAAAGACCTAAGAGAGAAGGCCCTGAAACTTAAGCTTCATTTTATAGCAGATTTGTTTCTGTTTTTACTATCTATTTGGAAGTTCTATACTGAGGTCATTCCAGAAATTCCAATACAAATGTGATCGATCTGTTGGTTTTCAAGTATGCCAAATGGTCTATTGATAAACACTCATTTCTCATCTCAAACATTGAACCTTGTGGAGGCACTGATTCCAAAACCCCAAAAACTAGATTTCTCAGGCCAATTCTGATCCTATCAGGGGGTCTCAGGAAGCCATGTACCATCACCACGTGGACAAAGGGAGGCCAACCTGTGACTTTCGGAACTAGACAGATTTTCTGGGCCATCTTGTGGGAAAGCCACAGGAGAAGCACACAGCAGGAGGCAGGTCTCACCAGTAGAAAGTCAGCAACACCCCGGAGACTCAAGTGAGTCCATTAGGAGAACAAAGAATTAGAAGCGCAAAACTGGAATCAGAAAACAAGTGTGGCTTCTCGTCCCCAAAGATTCTCCTCCCAAAAACTCAGCCATGCGGAATTAGATACGACGCTACTAACAGAACTGCTTTGCAGCACAATGTGGGGTGGGGCTCCATTTCACTCCAAGTTCAGTCTCCGGATCCCTGTTCAAGTCTCCTACGTCTACATCTCTGCTTTAAAAGCCCCTTTCTGAAGCTTTGCTGGACAAAGGTCCTGACTTAATCCTGTTAATTCATTTGTTAATCAGTAAGGATGTATTTAAATACTGGTTATGCCAATCTTGTTCCAGTTTATTTCTAGATTTTCTACAAAAATCCTTAACACTTGGAGATTATCATCCAGTGAAAAGGCATGAAAATATGAGCGAACGTCACAGATCATTTCAGACCATGGTGGGCACTGTGCAGAGGCACGCCCCGGGCGGGGGGCCGGAAGGGGGCTGTGGGAAGGTGGAGCAAAGCCTAGACCTGAGGGACCAAGGTGGCCATGCGATGGCCTCGAAGAGGAGTTTGCAAACGGGAGAAACAACTGATGCACTCTCTGGCCCCTGCGCAGTTCAGGCACAGAAAGAAGACTGAATCTGTAGTGAATGGTGCATGAAGGGATAGGAAAGTAGAGGAGGTATGGCATCACGTTGCCTGGAACTTCAGAGACCAAGCTAAGAAGTAGACATTTTATTTTAATTGCCTAGGAAGTTACTGAATGTTTCAAAGGAGTTGTGGGAACTCTTATTTCTGCAGAATGATTGCTCTAAATTCTGCATGAAAAAATGTCCACACCTCTAACGCTGTTTCCAGTGCCTGGGTGTTTCCTTGTTGTTGCTGTCCTGACCCTTGTAGATAACCTCCTCTAGCCCAATGAGGCCACTCAGCCCCCAAGCCAGGCTCTCTCTGGGCAGGATTTTGTCCTATTGCAAACCAGACCCAATTCTGAGACCATAGAGAGATCCCTGAGTGTCCAGGGAACCAGCAGAGGAAGAAGGACATAGCAGGATGCAGTGCTGGCTAGCCTGGTTCCCTGTTGAGCACTTTGGCAAACCCAAATGTTTTTTGAGGGGAAAAGCAGTCATTTATTGTTCAGATTTCCAGAGAATGGGACACATCCAGGGATCTTTATCTAATGCTAGAGTCAGGCAGGGGGGTCAACGGCTGCCATTCCATTAAAAAACCAAAATTAACAAAACCCACAGAAAACTGCAATTATGGCACACATCATTCAGTTCTCTGCATTTCAAGAGATGTCACAGAACCTTGCAACATCACAGAGACATAATTATGAGCATCGGTATCAACTGAAATAAGGCCGGTTTCGTGGCAATGCACGGTCACAAAGTTAGTCTCAGAGACACTGATAATGACAACCAGCGAAACAGCTCCTAGGTAACTGTGAGATAAACAGCTTTTCCTGACTTATCCTGAGATCCACAGGCTACTCAAAGCTCTGCTGCTAACTGCAGGGGGAGAAAATGAAACTTTGTGATCTGCTAATTTCACATGCAAATAAAATAGTTTCTGAAATTTTAAAATACTTAGATTATTTGGAAAGTGGGGGAGCATGATTTAGTCTTAACACGTTGCAAACTTAATAATATGATAGATTACACTGAATATATATTAACAAGATGTAAAATTTGTTCAAAAATAGAATATTCAGCTCCAGCCAGCAAAACCCACAGCCAGATTCGAGTTGAGGGCAAAAAGGCCCAAGACAGCTTCGCTAAACCAGAGTGGGTATTGGGCTGAACAATATGCATGAAGAATTGATGTTTTATACTGTCTGCACAGCAAGTTAATCCTATCAGGAATAAGTATCGATCCACTTTTCACATCCAACTTTCTTAGCTTCTGTCAAGTTTAATGATGTTGATACAGATATTGATTTCTTAGCAAAAGGAAATTAACAGGACTTTGTCCAATTTTGACCTTTACTTAACGAGCCGTGTATACATCAAAAGCCTTTTAGAACATGTTGATCAGATGCAGAGCTTCAAAAAGCAGTCTGTGTCTCCCCCTCAAAATTCAGATTTTTAATGATCCCCAAACTCATAATTACTGTAGAGACAGAGCTCAATGGAAATACGAAAGGGAACAGTTCCCTTACCACAATCCAGGCAAGGAAAGATCTTCAGAGGCTTGCAGAATGTGGAAAATGGGAAATGTCTACTTACAATTCAAATACCATCTTTTACAAGGTCCTGGGGGAAGTTTCTTTAATAGCAATCCTGAATAAAACCTCTGGCCGTGCACCTTTATGTCTAAAAATAAGTTCCAGCACATGTTTGTTTAAATCACTGCTACTGGAAAAATCTCAACTTGAGTTTTGATGTCCTTTTGGGCAAAAAATTCAGTTCCAAATCATCAGGAAAAAAATCATATGCATTTCTGTGTTCTGCTACTTCTATTTATTTCATTCTTTTCTCTCCAATGTGTACTTTTTGTAGAGGACTGAGGTGCATAGAAATAAGCAAATAAACGTCTGGATCCTTTGAGTAAATGCCCTTACAATCCAAACTAGGTATAGAAGCAAAAGAGCTGCGAAGCAATGTCCCATTTAAGGTCCTATGGTGCCAATATAAACTCCAATAAATTTTATACTGTGTAGTCTATTGTGGCTTTACTACCTTTTCTATATCAAACAGCTCCAAAGCAGGTCTTACTAAGCTTTGAACACAGTTTGACACGCAAACATGTGGTGATGGTATTTGCTGCAAGAGGATCCTGATTGGTACAGAACTGCAAGGAGGTCTATAATTTTTGTTGAATTAATACATTTTGAAGAACTTTGCAACTGTGTGCTTGGCATCTCTCCTAGATCAAAGTATGGAATTCTCAAATTCAGCAGGTCCAAGGGCAAACAGGCTTCAGCGGCATTATGAAATTGGCCAAAGAGAGAGAGAAAGTGTTAGGAAAGAGACCAGTTGAAGCAACCGGGTTGTACATGGCTGAAGGGCACACCAAGCCTTTATAAGGGGAGAGGGGTATTGTCCACTTTGCAGAAATGTTCCAGTGAGTTCCCTAATTACTGGACAACTCTAGTGTCTTTAGAATTTATATAAACAAAAAAATATTCAATCATTTGTGGTTTCAGATATATGTCACCTGAAATAATGCATGCCTGTAAATCAAACTGTGCATAAACATGTCCATTCCTTAAATAAATCCACTGGTCCATGTATATATTGTCCCAAATCCCAAGCTACAACAAAAAGTTGCCTGGTAACCTTTTAGAAATATTTCTGATTAAACTATAATCCCCACTATTCTAGGGACAATTTCAAGGAAATGTCAGCTCATTAGGTTCTTTCAAGTATTTTTGCCTAGTTTTTTGGTTCAAGTCTAATTATGACTTCTTTTTAAAAATCTGAGTTTTATTGTATGATCCATATAATGCTAATGCAATTGAAAACAGAATGCACATCTTTTTCAACTTCATGTAGTGAACAGATTCTTAAAACTTTGTAAGAAAATTATTTTAAATAAGAGATTTATAATGAAGACAATGGCCTGATTGGACGTTGACTCCTTCTCGGCCCTCTGCCTTATATGCACTATGCGTGTCTGCTGTGTAAGAAGAGTCGAGGTCCATGATTCTTGACTAAGAAACTTAATCTTTGTCTTGAGTCATATTCCCTTCAAATAGAATCCACTACATTTCCTAAAAACTAGATTAAAAGAATATCCTTGTGTGGATGAGAGACATTAAGCAGTAGAAACAAATTATCAAATGAAGTTTTAGAGTATTCCTCTCTAGAAGCCTTAAAAATAGATGAGGAGGTCATACGGGATGGTATGACTGCGATCTTCCTGAAGCAGGGAATGGACCACATGACTGCTTGAGATTATTCCCAGTTCCGTGAGTCTATAATTTATTTCTTAAAGCATCAGCAGTCTGTAAAGGCCCTTTAAGAGCTACGGGACTGGGAATGATTTTATTTTTATACTAATGACACATCGTAGTCACATGATGCTCTTCTCTCTAAGGGTCTTGGAGAGCTGCTTGACATTTCCTAATTAACTTGGCTGCATTTCTCAGAATCATGCATAAGGCACATGTTATCCACACTGTAGGCACAGCAAAGTTGAGTGCCTAGGGATAAAAAAAGTGAATCTCTGCTTGTAAATCCTGAATACACAAATTAACAAAAGACTCACTGTACTTCTAATAAGACAAACTTACAGAGGAGATAGCTGCACATAATCCTAGGTCTTCAAGAGGAAACAGAAAAATCTCACTTTTTGCAGAGGGCTGCCAGGCACCAAGGCACGGCACAGGCCTCAGCGCAATTCTCAGGGCAGCTTTCGGGGAAAACCCAGACAAAGCCAGCGGATGATTCAAGTTATATGTACTAAAGATTCTATTTGTCTCAACTAGTTATTCTGCAGTGTATATAAAGTTGTAATTTTTAAAGTCCCATCAAAATGTATTAAGCAGAAGCAAAAGCAAGGAAAAAGCATGAGTGACACTGTGAGGCCAAGCAAAGTCCTTTTGCTTGTATGTGACACATGTAACTGGAATGGTGCGCTTCAGCCTCACAGTGGCCCCCACATAGATGTGGAAACTGAGGTTCCAACAGTCAAATAACTCTGAAGGTCATGAGTATTTATACACAGGGCTTTTGGCCTAGTTTTCTGTCCATCTTCCAAATCAAACATGAAATTTTCAAAGTGAGGGTTTTTTTGGGGGGGGGTGGGTGCATGTAATAATTAAGAAATATGTGTGTTTTTAGCTGTATTCCAGCCCTAAATGAAATCATAGGTCTTCTATTTAAAGTCACAAAGGCCTGAATTTCATATTTGTGTGGTGGTGAGAGAGGGATAGAGACACACACAGCATGACTAAGACAGAAAGAAGACAAATGATGATTGATTAGATATATGACAGACTGATGAGAGAGAGAGATGATAGATAGATAGATAGATGATAGATAGATAGATAGATAGATAGATAGATAGATAGATAGATAGATAGATAGATAGATTGATATAATACATACATAGGTGGCTGATAGATAGGTAAGCAGCCATAGCTGTGAGGGAAAAAAGTTCCACTTCAAGTATAGCCTAATAGTTCCTATAAAACCAACCCTCTAGAGATAATAACTATAAATTCTGGAAAAAAATAGAAAGCAACTGCTTGAAGGCACCAGAGTAAACAAAAAGAGACAAAGCCTGGAGAAGGCGCATTTGGAAGAAGGGGATTGTAGTGGGTGGAACTGTGACCCCCAAGATATGTTCATGCTCTAATCTCCATTCCTGTGCACTTGACCTTACAGATGCACTCAAGTTCAGAGGAAGCAGCACTATACAGATGATTTCCATGGAAGAAGGGGAGCATTTGAACGTGACGACACCCACAGAGAACGACATGTGGTGATGGAGGCAGGGATTGGAGAGCTGTGTCTGGGAGCCAAAGAGCACTGAGAACGGCCAGCGACCACCGAGGCCAGGAGAAGGCAAGGGAGGACCCCCCTAGAGCCTTCGGGCAGGGCAAGGCCCTACTGACACCCAGATTTTGGACTTCTAGCCTCTAAAACCATGAGAAGTTTACTTTCTAAGCCACCACGTTTAAGGTGATATGTATGGCAATACTAAGAAGCTAATATAGGAATAATACTGTCTGAGTTTCCTATTCAACAGTTTTACCTTGAGAGTTGTCCCCAGTAGTCAGTGCGAGACAACTATAACTCCAGTAGAAAAACCTCAACATTGCTGGTTTGATGAATCAAAATGGAGTTTGGAGCAACTACATCCCTTGGAAAATGGGATTCTAGAATGGAGTCCAGAAAGGAGGAGTCAGAACGGAAGCCTCAGATTCTATATAGACTCTCTGGCTGAACCTTGAATGACACATATATGATTCAAATACATGCACTGTGTGAACAACAAGCAGCCCTGGAAAGACTTTAAAAATAAACTTACAAGGGAAACAAAACAGAACTTTCACTTTGGGTGAAGTTTACTTACTAGCCTACAAAAACACAGAATTCTTTAGAGAAACATAATAGGCCTAGAGTTTTAATGAGATGTCATTCACAATGCCCAAGATATAAGCCAAAAAGACTCAACATAAGAAACAGGAAAACATAAGCCATTCTATGCAGAAAAGACAATGAATAGAGACCAACTCTAGTCATAGTTGTCCAAACTAGACACAAGCAGATAGTATCAGTATGTTCACAGCTGTAAAAGAAAATCTGCTCATAGAGACAGAATCTCAGCAGAAAAACAGAAACTATAAAAAAGCTAATGGAAATTAAAAAACTGAGAAGTACCATATTTAAAATAAAAAAAGTCAGTGGATGGGGCTAAAAGCAAAATAAAGATGACATAGGAAAGAGTCCATGAATTTGAAGAAACTTCAATAGAAATGAAGGACATAAAGGAAAAAACTTTGAGCAGTCCCCCAGTGGCCTGTGAGATGACTGAGAAGACCTACCGAATATGTAATTGGAGCACCAGAGAAAGGCAAAAAAGAACAACGAAAAGACATTAGAAGAAATAATGGCTAGGAACTCACCAAAGTCAATGAAAGGCATAAAAATACAGATTCAAAAAGGTCAGCAAACACCAAGCAGAATCAAGATAAAATCTCATTTAGGCACATATTGGTCAAACTGCTGTGTTTTCCTATAAATTTAAAATAAATCCATCAATTTCCACAAAAAAGTCTTCCTGGATTTTGTTGTGGGTTGTTTTGAATCTTTAGAGAAGATTGAGAAGAAATTAAATTATAAAAATTTTGTGACATTCAGTGCATGAATAAAGTACAAGACTCCACTAATTTAAATTTTCTTTAATTTATCTCAGCAATATTTTGACATTTCCATTGTGTGGGTCATCCATGTGTTTTGTTAGATTTACTTTTAAATACTTTGTGTTTTTCATGTATTTCAATGTTTTCATTCTCATTTCCACTTTCAATTGGACTTTGCTAGGATATAGAAATATGACTGATTTTTGTGTGAACTGGGCTCCTGTCACTTTGCTAAAATTACATATTGCCCCAGGAAGTTTTTATAGATTCTTTAGGATTTTTTCTTATTAGAGAATAATCTTGCCACAAAATGTTTTATTTTTGTCTTTCAAACTGGGTGCCTTTTATTTCTTTTAATATTTCATTTTACATTTGAATATTTCAATATTTATTTCTTCTTACTTTATAAAAGTAGCCAGGGTCTCCAACACAATGTTGAATACAAGTGGTGAGTGAGATATCCTTGTTTTTTTCCTGATTTTAGGGTGACAATATTTTGTCTTTCACCATTAACTATGTTAGTTCTATATGTACTTTATGAGGTTGAGGAAGTCCCCTTATATTTATTATCTGTGAAGAGATTATTTTTTTAATCACAAATCTATATTGAATTTTGTCAAATATTTTTTCTGGCTCTACTGACAAAAGTATTTTTTTTCTTTTTTAGTCTGCGAATATAATAAGTGGTTGATTTTCACACGTTAAACTAAGTTTGCTTTGCATTTCTGAACTAAATCCTATTTGGACACAAAATGTCATCATTTTTATACATGGCTGATTATGATTTGATAACATTTTCTTAAGGATATTTTTAATCTTTCTAATTATGGGGTGTCTGTAGTCCTTGTTTCTTGTAACGCCTTGGTCTCATTTTGTTATCTTGGTAATCCTGGCCTTATAATGAGCTGTAAAGTTTACCATTATCTTTTGTAATCTCAAAAAAAGTTGCATGTAATTATTTATTCCTTAAATAGTAGATAAATTCAACAGTAAAATTATATACACCTGAAGTTTTCTTTTTGAAATGTTTTAAATTACAAATTAAGTTTATATAATTGGCATAGGGCTATTTGAGCTATTTATTTCTTCTTAAGTAAACTTTTTCAGTAAGTATCTTTCAATAGTGGAATATATTAACAAAAAATTGTTTATAAAACTCCCATATTGCCCTTTTAATATTTGCATTTTCTGTAATTTTTCCTTTCAATCTCAATATTACTTTTGGCTTTTCCCTTTTTTCTTGATTAGTTTCTATGAAGGTTTTCAAATGCATTTTTTTCATAAAACCAGATTTGCTTGTTTGATTTTTCTCTATTGTTTTTCTGTATTTGATTTCAATGAGTATTTGCTGTTACCTTTCTTATTGCCTTCTTTCTGATAGTTTTGGATTTAATTACTCTTTTTTTGCTAATTTCTGTAGGCATTACCTTAAATCATTTCAGAAATTCTTTTCTCATGTAAGCATTTAACTTATAAATTTCTTTTTGCTCACTGCTTTAGCTATATTCCACAAATTTATTTTTAACTATCTTTCTTCAAAGTATTTTCTATTTTCTATTGTGTGTGTGTGTGTGTGTGTGTGTGCGTGTGTGTGTATATACAGCCCGTGGATTATTTCAACATCTTTATGGTTTTGCTTTTCAGTTTTATTTCTTTGGTATCCTCAAACACATTTTGTATGATTTGAATCTTTTTTCAACTTTTTCAATTTTATTTCCCACAAAGTGATTCAATTTAGTAGATATTCCGTTGTATTTAAAATGAATACATATTCCACTATTGTTGGGTAGAGTGTTTAATAAATGTTACATAGGTCAAGTTTGTTGATAGTGTTTGTGAAGTTTATATGGTTGATTGTCTACCTCCTTATTCTACCAATTACTGAGACAGGCTTGTTGCAATCTCTAATTATACTTGAGGATTTTTCTATTTCTCATATAATTTCTGTTAGATTTTGTTCTGTGTATTTCATTGCACTTTTACTAGAGGCATGCATATTTTGGGTTATTGTAACTTCTTAATATTGACCATTTTATTGTCCCCTATGAGCCTTGGTGATTTTCTTATTATGTCTACTTTTTCTGATATTAATATCAGAAAAAATTTACTTCAATTGGGTTATACATGGTGTCCCAAGCTAAAACTCCATAGTTCTTACAATGTCTGGAAACAACACATGTCACTTTTTGTGGCAAAGACTTTTCAGATGTAATTAAGTTGAAAATCTTGAAACAGGGAGATTGCCCTGAATTATGTGGGTGAGTCCTAAATGCAATCACAATAGTCTTTATGGGAGAGAGACAGAAAGAGACCTGACACAAAGAGATGATCTGAAGGCAATGTGACCCAGAGGCAGTGATGAGAGTGATGCCACAAATCAGTGAATGCTGGAAATCATCAGAACTGGAGAGGCACCAGACTCTTCTCCAGGGCCTCTGGAGGGGCTGCACCCACGCGGCATTGATTTTGGCTCAGTGATACTGATTTTAGACTTCTGGCCTCCAGAACTGTGAGAAAATAGGTTTCTATAATTTTAAGCCAAGTTTATGGTAATTTGCTACAGCAACTACAAGAAACTAACATATATGGTCTATCTTTAACTTTACTTACTACTAATCTATGTCTTAAAAAGAAAAACTGTTAACATAGAGTAAGGTCTTAATTATTCATCCATTCCTGCCTTTTAATTGTACTGTTTAGGACATTTATATTTAATGTAATCACAAATACAGTTGGGTTAAATCTTGCATATCCTATCTGAGTTTTATCTACTAAACTTATTCTGTGTCCAGTTCCCTCTTCCATGCCTTCTTTTGGACAGAGTATTTTTATAATTCAATTCTTTTCTCCACTACTTGTTTATAAACTATATCCATTTATTTCATTCTTTTCAGTAGTTTCCTTAGACATGTATAACATATCATTTTAATATTTATAGCCTACTTTCAAATACTTGTATTTTATATTACTTCACATAATGTGAAAACCATTACTGGTTTCCATTCCTTGTGAGATTGTTGTCAAATTTTACTGCTATATATCTCATAAAATTCCATGGTTACTCATTTTACTTCAGATTGTAAGTTAAAAGTAATTCCTTTATATTTACCCACATTTTTACTATTTTTAGTGCACTTCAGTTTACTGTATACATCCAAAGTCTCATCTGAACATCATTTTCCTTCTACTGAATAACTTTCTTTAGTGTTTTTGTAGGTCAAGCCTTTGGCAATAAATCCTCTCTGCTTGTGTTTTCCAGAAAGATTTTATTTTGTTTTAATTTATGAAACATATTTTCTCAAGATAGATTTATAAGTTGATTTATTTTTCTTTAATAATATCATTAAATTATTTTATTGTTTTCTGGCTTAAGAAGACTGCACTGATTCTCATCTTTTAACTTGTGTGCAATATCTCTTTTTTCTTTGTCCACTTTCATGATTTTCTTTTTATATGTTGTTTTCTTCTTTCCCATTATTTTTATCTTCTCCTTTTGAAAATTCAAGTCTGAAGGTTTGTCCTTTATCCTGCAGTTCTTGGAAACTCTACTCAGTTTCTTTTTTAACAATCCTCTTTCTTGTATTACAGTTGCTATAATTCCTAATTAACCACTTCAAGTTCACTTATTTTACTGTACAGTGTCCAACCTATGTGCAAACCGATTGATGAAATTATTCATCTCTGATGTATTTTTCATTTGTAGCATTTCATTTGATCCATTGTATAACTGTAATATCTCTGCTGAAATTCATCCTCTGTTCCTGTATACTGTTTATCTTTTCTTATTTCATTTAACTTATTAATTCTAGTTTTAAATCCCTGCTCCAACAACTAGGTCATTTCTGAATATGGTCCTGTTGATTGCTTTTGCCTCTTGAAAATTAGTTACTTTTTCTTGCCATTTGCAGTGTGCATTTCTCATAAGTTTCTATTGGGTGCTATATTTGATGAGTAGAACAGTAGCAGGGACTGAGGAAAATAATATTTATTCTTGAAAATTGGTAAACCTCTTCTGTCAAGCCATGACTGTACGTGGCTCAATCATCCTAGTCTATAGTTAGACTGTGTATGGTTGACTGCTTCTCTAATTACTTCAGTCTTCCAAATTTAATTCCTCCAGTGGTAGACTACTGCGAATTTTCTTACTCTGGGGCCTAGAGTGATAAGGAATTTTCTTTGCATTCGTGCTCCGCCCCCAGAATTCACCCCAGTCTCCCTCCACACTCCTGCATCTGCCTCTGGGTGTATTTCTGTTGATTTTTACCCAGTGTAGGGCTTTTGGTAGGGCTGGCAAGTGGGTCCAGACTCCCCTTTTGAGTGGTACTTCTGGAGGTAGTAATCTAATACTTTAGCTCATACTCATTCTTCAATAATTAGTTAATATTTTATTCATAATTTCCTTACCCAGTTTTATGGCAGCTGCCTTCTGCCTTCCAATGGTTGCCAAACATAAGATATTCATGTGACCCATTTTCCTTAGAAGGTCTTATCGCCTCAGAATTGTGTTTACCTGGTTATATTGCAACTTGAGCTCTATGAGGGACTAAAAAATATAAATGTTTAAGATTGGGCAGACTTTTCTTATTATTATGATAGGTGTGATGTTCTTGTGTATTTCCACAGCCTTACTGTATGTGGAAATATGTATAAATTTTAACATATACATTTAAGCTTATATGTTTTCTGTCTGCATCAAAAATCATCCATATCTTCCTCAGTAAGGATGGGCTATAACCACCAAACTTCACTTTCTTTAAACAATGCTCACACTGCATGTCCATATTAGGAGAGCAACAGACATACTCAAATTTATTCCCACACTGGGATCCAGGATGACACAGCAGTCTCATCTGATTTTTTTTATTTATTATGACAGAAAAGTTGGATGGAATGTGAATAGTAAAGTGAACATAATTTTTATCACTAGAGAATGGACTCAGTCATTTTTCATAAATTCTATTATCTTCATAAATCTCTAAGATTTTCTGCAACTATAGCTAAAAATAGTCAAGGTCTTAGCTAGAAGGGATTAGACCAGATTAGCATCAATTTTTATAGAACTCAGTCTAAAGTCAAGACTCATTCCTGTTTGGGTGTATGTCCCAAACGCCCCTGTATTACTGAGTTTACTGATACAACTATAGACTTAGTTTCAATCAGATGATATTTTGGCCAAATACTTAGTCGGGTGTGAAGTGGGTTCAGTTCTTTTCTCTGAGGATAAAGTGGATTGGGAAAATCATGAGAATCAAGAAGTTTCTCAGGATGTCAAATGGAACTTTTAGGAAAAAAAGTATTTTAGGTTTAGGATTTTACTTGGAAAAGAGAAAACTGAGGAGTGACTTGGTAAAAGTCACTTCGAGATCAGAAACGTCTTTACCCATCTGTTCTCTCATTTTTAGTGAGGAGACTTTATTTTGTGGAAAGATAAAATGGGCTCCTAATAAAAGATCAGAAATATAGTTTAGAAATAAGAAAAATCTGGCAGCAAGGGCCATTAAAGCTTCCAGTGAATTCCCAAAGAAGTGGAATCCCATTTTTGGAGTTTTTAATATTAAGATAGTATCTCATCTGTCTGAGTTTTTTAAAGTCTGGAGGGTGGAGGGGTAGATTCTAACCTCATGAGATCCCTTCCTGTTCAAATATTTTATTTCCTTATTGGAAAAAATTTAACAATACAGAGCTTGCTTTTTAATAAGCACTAACATTTTTCAAAATTCTTAACATTCATGTTCTGATTTGATTATAAAATCTATACAATAGGTCTAGAAGATATCCATTTTCCTATTTCACATAAGGAAACACACAGAGATCACACAGCCAGGAAGTGGCACAAATGGGACCAGAATCTGCTCTCTTTGGATACTACAAACCTGACTGAATTCCCTGCCACAGTACACTTCCAGCTTGATGCTATACTTTGGAAGCTAAATGATACCTTTATCATTCTATGTGAAGAATTCTAGCAATGTGTGTGTATTGAACAAAAGAAATACTGTTTAAAAGACAGAATCTATACCCCAAATGAATGTGGATCTACTAAGTCTTACCCGAAATATCCTTCTTCCCATCTCATGGGCTCCACTGCGAAGTGTATCTCAGATTCAATATTCAAGAACCTTCCATACCAACCTCATAGATTCCTATCCCAGGCATTGGAGCAAGAGACAAGGGATTAAGCTTGGAAGTGGACATCTCCATTGCTAGTATTTTTCTCAAAATTTAATCAATTTTTGCGGATCAGGCAGGCCCTGAAAGTCCACCAGTTCTTAAATATCTGAGCTTTTTACCTTAAATCCATCCTGTTATTTATACACTTGCAACCTCCTAAATCCAAATAACCCTGAGTTAAACCACAGGAGATCAAGATATACAGCATTCTGCCAAAGGCATTTTAAGCTTTTTCCATTTTTCCACAGAGTTTACAAGTTTTAAAATAACAAATCCCCTCCTTTTTTCCCTACTTATAAACAAGAAACTTACAGCCAAAACAAAAAACAAACTTGAATGTGAGACTTTGTGTCCTAGGAGGGACACAAGGTCGCTGGACTGGAAATACTGCTTTGCTTGTGCCATGTCTGTGTTCTGTGTCCTGCCAGGATAGTCCTGGCATTAGAAAAAAACAATTCCATCTGCAGAGTATTTTTTTCAGGAATCATCGGTGCCAGGCATGGTTTTAAGTTACATTTTAACAGTGAGGAAGGGAGACGTTGTCCCAGATGGTGAATGTAAAATGTGCTATAAATTTTAATGAAGCACATAAGTCCCTAACAGCCCTTCTCACACCACTCTGTTTGGGGCCGACCTCAATAAATGAGAATTAAAAAGGCACAAAGGCACACACAGCCCTTCAACAGGAGCCTAGGAAGCCTGATGTGAGTCACTAATTCTGCTGTTCACACTGACCACCCAGCCCCTGGTTGTCGGCCCAACAGCTGCGGCCTCATGTAAAGTAAGTAAATAAATCAGGGTATTGACCGCCAGTGTCCCAGCCCATGGCAGGGGTTGGTAGGTCTCAGGTCACCTGAAATTCAGGCAGATTACCCAAATATATGTATGCTTTTAGTAACAACACTACTTTGGAGAGAGAGAGAGAGTGTGTGTGTGTGTGTGTTGCCAGAGCTACTTTCACGCTTTCTTTAAGTCGTGAGATCTCAACCAACACATTTCTTTTTGTAAAGCAAAGTCTGTCAGGTAGGCTAGTGGTTAAGGAGTTTGGGAAATGACATATGGGACTTTTTCACTTGTCATTAAAACCTTGACAGAAGATTCCTCATGTGAGGCACCATTAAGTCTTTACCAACCCAAACAATTAACCTGGACATGGTAACTTGGCAACATTCTCTAGTCGAGGTAACTGATGTTCAGGGAGGTTAGAGGACTCAGTCAAGAGCACAAAGTGCATAGAAGAGAACTAACAATCAAATGTAAGCTGCTGAGAGCGGATAATACAATAACATGCATACAAGAGCGGAAGAACGTAAAGGCTGTGATAAAAATAAAGTGAAGGATATTTTAAAATATCTTGCTAAGTGTGATCGCTTCACTATTCTTAGCTACAATCTCAAGGCAGAGTGCATAGTTAAGGGAAGGTACATCATTAACCATGGTGGATAACACATCTATATTTTAAGTAATTTTATCATGTTAATTCCAGGGTACTGATTTCTCATCAGATCCAACTATATCGTTCTCGCTGCCTCCTGAAGCAGCTGAAGAGGAGCTCTACGAGGCAGGCAACGTCATCTCTGCCATCTCCTCTTGTTTGCAGCAATTCCACAAATTGTATTCTTTTTGACCCAGACATTATCTGGGATCTTTTCAAGTCATTTGCCCACTTCCTAAGGATTTAGATTAGCTAAAAGAGGATAATATCATTTAAAATCCCAGTTAACTAGGGTCATGCAAACTTCAATATATCACAGTTTCAAAACCAACTCCTGCTTGAAGAACCACGGGGGTCCGGCTGTGGGCAGGTGCTCCCTCCTGATACATCACCACTCTGCAACTCCGGGCACTCAGCAGATGGGTGGGGCAGACGTTCCAGAGTAAATCCATTCATACGTGGTGTGCATTTCCCTTATAACACACAGTTCCTTTCTTCGTTTTTAGACAAAAACAAATATTCACAGAAGTTCTATCCTTTTCTCACACTCAACTCTGAAGAGAACCACCTTGGGAGATAAACTGTCTCAAGGCAGAGCTGGTATCCTCCAGACATTCACAGTCCTTTGATCTCATGCTCTGCCTCTCCCAGTAAAATATTCTTGTTTATTAACATGTTCCAGCTACTCTCCCATGTTAATCCAAAATTCCATGTGATGCTGAATCACATAGTCCCCAGCTACTTAGTACAGATTGTAAGCCACATGCATCCAAAAAAAACATGAGCAATAGTATGGCAGATTTGTTTCGAGTTTGGTCATTTATATGATTTATGCAGATTCATGTGGATTTTAAGATTTCAGCAAAATGTAATAAAAGGGAAATCTCAAATGCATAAAAGCATCTGTTTGTATGGTTTTTCATTCTAGGTTTAAGCTAGAAAAAAATTACATGACAATTCTTGGTTATAAATCAGGGAACTTTACTTTCATAGGATATTTTTTTTTTTGGAAGGATTTTTTCCAGCCCATGTGATTTTGAATTTTGACTATAAGCTTGTTTATATCGTTAGATTGCTCTTCCTTTACCCTTGATACTAAACAAGATAAAATATGTCATTTCATTCACATGAGAGAATGACTCAAGCGATGCCCTGCTCTCCCCTCATCCATCCACAGATTTGGAGACTCCAGAAAGCCTGTTTCTGCCAGTTACCGGTAAGACCTCTGACGCAACAACAGCCACGCCCCCTGGAACTGCGGCACTTCAGACATGTGTCAGGGCTGTTCTGATTACATCAACCCTCCTGGTGGAAAGTGAAAGGAAATTCCTATTGTTTGGCAATTATTTTTGTGTTAAGACATTATTTTAAATTATTTACAAATTTTATGCATTCCCAGCCAGTCTTTCCAAGTCTTTCCCCTCAACTCTTTGAGTTACATTTCACCAAAGCACATATGCCCCAGGATCCTTCCATTTCATAACTATTAAAGATGAAACAGTATTTGTTTTTATATAGCACACTGATGAAAATTCAGAACAAACTATGTAGTTTTCTAAAATGTTTCACATCACAGATATTGCAGAGAATAGACTAAGATGGATGCCTTATTTTCAATGTAAAAGTTATTTAAAAATAACGGTAATACTAATCTGGGTGATAAGGGAGAGGTGAAAGACATGCTAAAGGGAAAACTCTCCTATTCTGAGATATCAAGGTTTCAAGTCCATGTTTTAATAACAGCTGATCTAGTCTGTCATTTTCTTGTCTCCCAGTCAAGAAAGTGAGCAACGCAATGCTTTTCAGATAAAACTGTACTGAAAATGCAAACATCACAGACCGTTTAACAGAAAGGCTATCAGAAGTTTCAGGGATGGAAGGTCTGAAATACGGCATATTTTTCTGAATCTGGAGCCGGGTGAAGATGACCCCCCAGAACCAGAGGGGCGCCCCCAGCCTGGTTCTCGGGGGCTCCCCACCTTCTCCTTGGACGCTGATCAGCCAGGCCTGTTGTGTTTACTCGGTGGGTTTAGACACAAGTGGAAAAATAGGTCTTTTCATCTCTTTTTATCAGTATTTCCCCAAAGCCAAGGCAGGTGTCTGTGGGATTAAACGTAATCACAAAGGGAGAGGGTGAGAAGGGGGCTGCACAGTAACTCCCGACAGAGCTGCAATCTGAGAACGCGAGCAGGTGCTGCAGAGCTCCACAGGCCGGCTAATGGGCGCCCCGGGGCTGTGCGCAGACCCACATACTCGCGCTTCCGACGGGAGGGCGCCGGCGGCCGCGAGCACAAAGCCACCCGGTGGGAGCCGTGCCAGGATGGCCGGCCCCAGCGCACGGCTCCCAGGGAAACCAGCGCGTGCTTCTCAGCTGCCTTTGTGGGTGGGGAGCGTAGGACACAAGTACCACTTCTCACCCTTGTCCAGACGCATGAATGAGTAATCCCCCTCCGGTGGCTTCTGATCATGAATTAGCAACTCCTCCCTGATCAGATGGGAGAGCAGGTGACGAAGCCCCACAGCTTCCAGTTTATATTTCTGGACCCCTCCACGGTGTTGGTCAGTTTGAGTTGGCCTCTTCAGCTAGTGTATTCTTATTGTGCTGGAAATTCTATGATCCCATAGAAAAGCAGTTTTCTTTCTCAATTTGGAGGGTCCGACCCACGGTTTGACTGGGGGAGGGGGTGGGATGAAAGCACTGAAAGGAATATGGACAAAAAGTCCTTCTTCAACTCAGAGAACACCTGGACCATACAAAGGAGACACAGACCACAGACCTCAGGGCCCTGCACCCCCGGGGCCAAACAGCTCGGCTGGCAGGCTGATTCCACCTCGCCACTGGGACTCGGTCTGGGCTCTTCATCTAAGACCCACTATTTACTGATGCCCGTAGGATAATGCCACTTTTATCTAGTTGTACCCACAGTTCTCCAGCACTTAGAGAATGAGAGGGAAGCTGGGAGATTTGAGTTCTTATGACCCTGTGTTTCTAAACTCAATGAATGGGGAAGAATTTTAACAGTAACTGATAAATCATTTCAATGAGTTGTGAAAGAAGGAATTTTTTTGTGGACCTCAGAAAGAAGAAGAAAGCCCTATTTTTAAAGCTGGGTTACAACTTTTTTTCAGACCTTGGAGGAAACTTGAATGTCAACATTCCAAACTGTACTAATGCAGCAGTGGGAATAAAGTTGTTTTCCAACGTGGCATAGGGTACCATTTACTTCCTAGTGTCATATGACACCATGTAATAGGAATATTTTACTTATACAAATATCTGTTTTGATATTTTCTGTCGTGTCTAGGAAAAATGAAATCAAAGGATATTTTCAAAGAGTAAAATTATACAATGACTTCATTTATTGTCTAATTATAAATGCCATGTAAACACCCAGGAATAGTCTTTTTCTCTTTATATCATCAATTACCTCATAAAGGACCTATAAACACAGCACCTGGCTGCTCTAAGCCCAGTAGTAATGTCAGCATGTTAGGGCTTACAATTTGATGAGTGTATATATATTTAGTATGCAGTCCTAATCTGGGCCCATTGTTAGCACTTTGTCATTTCAGGGTACATCAGGGCTTGCTTGAGAAAATGACGACAAATCTTTGAAGGGTTGAGGAGCTTTTTCTGTTTTTTCAGGGCACTGAATAAAGGTAGATGCTCTTGGACAGCTGGCTCTGAGAATACAGAGCAGATTAAGGGTATCTTTGTACTTCTAAAACAAACTGAATGGAGAAAAAAAATCCACTCTGAGGGAACTGTTAGAATGCACTTTCTATTCAGGGATACTAATTGGTCATCAGTGGGAAGAGACGGGACAGAAACGAGATTATCAAGATGGATACTGTTTTCCAAATTAGTCCCTGGGGGATTTTGTACTAAGATTCTGAGAAGGACTCTATGCAATAAAATTAAAATTAGTCAAATGAAAGAGCACATCAATTTTTGGGGCTCTTCTCTGTTTGGGGCCTGATCAGACATGGTGATAAGGGCAGGAGGGACCCCTTCTGCTGTTTCAGCGGTGCATCCTTGGACCCCGGACCAGGCCATCAGTGACGAGGCCAATAGCAGCAGAGAGGAGTGACATCTCTAGGCCACGGGGCGGAGCGGCAGGTCTGACGGTGAGGGCCAGTCCACACAGCCCTGCTGGCCGCTCAGGGAACACGGGCGCCCTGGGGTTCTTTCGGTAGGCTTAGGGTTCCAGCAAGTCATCTAGAGGGGCTGGAGGACAGGCAAATTTTGCTACCAGCTTCTATTAACTTTACCCTTATTATACCTACAGCTTGGTCAGATCTGAGAAACTCTGGTTACTTATAATTGCAACATACATGGCCTCTCTGTGCTTATACAGATTGTGGGATGTTTATGAATGTTCCCGGAAGGAAAGGGAAAGTTTCGTCAGAACAAGCCCTGCCTAACTCTAGTAGAAATGATTGGTATGCTCAATATTTAAATATCATGAACAAGAACTGTGATAATTTTATTTAAAGTCTCTGATAAGCATTTCTCTCAGCCTTGGGAATAGACTGAGGAATCTCCAGACAGTGTCCTGAGGAAGAAGGTGGCTTTGGTTAAACTGTTTCAACCTGCTGGCCGAGGTGAACTGGGGTCTGCCGGAGAGTCTCAGACTGGAAACAGCTGGCAGGCAGCTGAAAAGCAGTTTGGGCTTTGAAACATAAGGAATGAGGATTTTGAGAGCTTTTTAGCCATCAGTTCACCCACTTAAATTGGAAGTGAATCAGCAACAATTTCAGGTTTTTTGGTATGTGGCTACCGGGTGGGGGTAGAGGCCACAAGCAGAGTGCCCAGGGGTCGCGGCTGCAGGCTCCCGTCCATCCGTGCACCTGTGGGGCTCCCCTCTGCATATCCTGAAGCTCCATTCTGACACCTCAGATGAGGGACCTGGTCATAGATGTGTGCATCTGTGAAGGAAGGTGGAGCTTGCAGGAAAAGCAGGGGAGTTGCCAAATGGGGTCATGAAAGGGGATTCAGAGTGGCCTACGTAAGGCCTCTGCCGCTGAATAGTGCGGTATCCAGTGAGGGACTTCGGGCTACTACACACCACACAGCATGCAGAGGGAAGGGGCGGAGGTGTGAGGCAGAGGGGACTGAGGACAAACAGAGGCCTGTTCCCACCTCCCCTCTGCTCACCACTGCAGCTCAAGGGCCTCACTTGAGTAATAGCTGCTTCCAGACCCTGCTCAACATTCCCTTTCCACTTCTAATGTAGAGCCAGGCAGGGAGAAGGATCCTGGAAGACTTAGCTCACAACTTAGCCACACTGACACACCACAGCCCAGCAGAGGCCTTTCCCTGTCAGCCTGACACCATCTGCACTTCTTTTAATCACATTCAACTTACAAATAAAGAGAATAACAAAACCCATCTAACACAAGGCATTCCTACTGCAACTAGGACACGTTTACCTTCTACTTGGAGCTGAAAAGTCATTTATCCAGATCCGTCCATTCATTTCTCTTCTAGCTGAGCCACACACCAGTTTTAATATCTTGTAGATTAAATATTGAAATACATATTGTGAACACACCTTAGACTGGATTCTCGGCATTTCTGCAGCTGACTGGGCAGTCAGATTTGGTATTTACGACATCTCTCCCAATACCCCTTCCTTATTCTCTTTAGCCTCAGAAAACAACATAGCTGGTCACACTTTCTGGCTGGGTGGGGTGACCTAAGCCCTCCTTGCTGGAGTTTCTAACTGTTTGCAGTCCTGCCTACATCGGGTTGTAGTTTGCAATTAACTTTTATTACAAAACATGGTAGTAATAAGATGTGCCAGAAGGGAGCACATTCTTCCCTGTATCTGCTGTGTTGCAGTAACTGAGTTCCCCTTAATAAGGTCAATCATCCAGCCTTGTGCCTTATAGCTTAGCTGTATGAGGAACTCAAAATAACTAGGTGCAAATTCAGCTTCCAATTTAATGGGAACAGTATGTGCTCCCAAGTGAACGCTGGTCCCTGCTGCTGGCAGTGTGGGAGCCCCCAGTGCTGCACTGCTGACTTAAATGGCTGAGCTTGCCTGTAGTCGCCGTCCTTCCATGGCCGCCTTCTGACAAGTTCACTGTGCAAGGTGGTCACTGACAGTCACAGAATGAGTCGCCTGGTCCAGGACATCCAGACATCTGTTGACATTTCTACTTATAAGCAGTTACAATGGCCACACATATCTTCAGCCTCTGCCTGTTTGAAGAGATCTAGTCCTATACCTCTTTCCTAGATCTCCTTGTTACCGATTTTCCAACATGCTCTTTCTAGTTTTTACCATTCAGCCAAATTGCTAACTACTGCCCATGAATTAATGTATATCTGCATATCTGGACATCTCCCCTTCCACATAAAGTGAAAAACCAAGCCTGCCTGTTGGAAGGACTTGTCTTCTTAACTATCGCCAGGGGATGTGGCTAAAATGGCCCCAACACCTGCTTTTGGGTAGATTCAGCATATCACCTAGAATCATATGCAATCTCAGAATCAACTGCTTCTTCTCCAGTCAGCCCATCACAGGGCTCATGAGTCATGGGTGATTGCTAAGGAACAGAAATGAAGCATCAGAGTGAGGAGGCATGAGAACAAGACCCTGCCTCGTGCAACCTTCGGGAACCTGCAGTGACAGTCAAGCCCAGTCTCACATGGATCCCTTCAGCTGGATGATGGACCCACTCTGCACCCTCAGCTCTGTAATGCAGTGGGTCACATATGGCCTGTTCACCGTGGACATCTGACTTACAGGGGAACTTAGGGGCTCAGGGGCAAGTGTTCATTCTCTGCCAGGTCCTGTTGATAAGCCAGAAGCTTTTTCTCAAAGGGGAAAGCTACCTGCCGAAGATGACAAGGTTCTGTCCCCAAATCCTAAACCTGTGCAGTGATGCAGCTACAGGGGCTTTGCAAGAGCCTCACCCAGCTTCTCTATCTGCCACAGGCACGTCGGGAACCACTGAGCAGCTAGTCCTGCAGCCCACGGGACAGAGCGCCTTACATGGCAAAGAGGAGCCCCTCTTGTTTTAAGTCACACTCAAACCTGCCATCCTTTCATATTGTTCCAAAAATGGGTACATGTAGCTGTCAAAATCCATAGAGGCTCGTGATACATTACCCTCTTTGTTAGTAATTATAAGGGTCATACAGTAATGTTTCCTTGATCTGGGAGCAATGCTAAAATGTGCCCTTAATATTTCACCAGGTTGCCAGGCCCTTGAACGTTAGTGGGATTGATTTCTCAGCTACGGGTACACATGCTTCCTTCCTTCTAAAATACCAAGAGAGTTATTACTGCCCTTGACACCTGTTACCTGATATCAAGGAAGGGGCTGACATGAAGCTGTGTTGAATGGAGAGTGATCCTGCCTGTGAGATCATAACAGAGGGCTGGAATGTGGTTATAGTCCCAAGAGCAGTAAAAGCATATTTTTGGCTTTGCAAATTGAAAGCAAGATGCCTTTCGTGACAAAAACATGAGAAACCCAAAGAAACCAAGTAATAACATAAAACAGTATTTTCAGATTATGTTGAGAAAGGCCCACTCATTTCCTTCTTGCACACACATACGGGCACATTACACAATGCCAAACGTGTGAAGTGTGTGCAGATTAATCATAAAACTTATCATCCAAACACTTTCAGGAGGGCAGGTGAGCTATCGGTCATTATGTTGGGACAGCACGAATAAGACACAGGCTGTCTCGGGTAACCAGGACACGCGATCACCAAGTAGGAGCCTGTGACACGTGTCTGTGACATGCTTAGCATTCTCGAAGCTCACCGGCTCCTACCTGCAGGATGGGTAAGAGCCAGGGGACCCACGATTCACCCACAGCCTCAAGGACTGCTCGCCTGTATTCGTTACCCACTTTCCCTTTCCTTTCCACCACTGTCTGGTGTACAGTTTGTTTCTTACTGATTTTCCTTTATTTGCTATTGTTTCATTTTACTTCTCTCCTTCAGACACTTCCACAAATTGAATTTATTACTCCACCCCTCCAGGTGTTCTTTGCAGCCAAGACCAAGGCTCTTGGGGGTAGAATTTCTTGTCTGAAGTGCATATTTGCATCTTAAAATGCAGACATAAGTTCTAGGTCTTTTATTTCCTCCAATTATACAGACATGGTTGTCCAGTAATACAGAAGAAAAACATTAAAATGACCAGACTTCCTGCTATTTGAGCAAGCTTCATTTCTTAAGGAAAAATACTTTTTGAGCTAAAATGAGCCTCAGGAATCACCTTGTGCAGCTTAATTTCACCCCCTTTCTGGGATCTCACCTTGAGAAAGTCTTCCAAAAAGGGCCCCCCACTGAGAAGGGCAGCTGCTCACTGACCCTGTCCTGTGGGATTGTAGCAGGAACTGTTTGTCATGTCACCTCATTCCCAGGGACCAAGATTCAGATCAGACGTGGAACACAGAAAATGACAGAACAGCACCATTACGGGGAGGCAACCATCACTTAAGGGCAAGTGCAGGGGTGGGTGTGGTTCAGGGACTCTCTGCACATCAACCATATTAAGCTGTCATTCTGCTATTGGTCCTGCACTGAGTGCTTCATCTTCAAACTGAGAGCTCAGAGAGGCACCGCAGGGTCACAGCTAAAAAAACATGCAGGAGTGTAAATGTGCAAAGCTTCAGATAATGTATTTTTCTATCTTCTCTATTACCTACACTTTCCTTGCACAGTATTTCAACAACACTGTGATATGTGATCACCAATGTCTGAGAGATGCCTTCTTACTTAAAGTCACCACCAAAGCTTAATTAAACTCCAATTAGTAGTTTCCTTGTAAAGTAAACATATCACAGGGTGTCCCCTGCCAAGTATCTGTGGGTGCCCTTCTTTGCCCTTTCTGGCCAATGGGCCTCATCAGTCATGGTTCATCGACTTCTATGAACAGACGAGGATCTGACTCCCACATCCTTTTGCCTGATGATGCTGATGACGGCAGTTCCCTTGGGACACTGTCTATAAATGTAACACCCAAAAATGGCTTGTGCCTCTCTTGACATACCAGATTTTTCCACACTGTGGTAATGAAACCAGAACTTTTGGTGAAAGGTAAGGGCATCTGAACTGGGTTTGGTTCTCAAGCTGTAAGTAGATCTCTTCCCAGAGGCAAACTGTCTCATTAGGGTGCTCCGCTGTTTCTTAGCTTCCACACAGAAAGTGGAGCTCACACTCACCCCGGATACTGGAAAATCAACTCACAACACATGTTCTCCTGGCACCACATTATTGGCATTTTATCCTACAAAGAACAGTATAATTTCCTTTTTTTTTTTTAACAGATGAAGCTGTTCCTAGATTCTGTTTTATTCCACTAATACAGTCCTATGCCAAAACCATAACCATTTTGATTGATGGTATATTTATGAATCAAATTATAAAAAGCATATAATAAACCAAGTAGTTATCAAGTTCTATCATTTATTATAGACACATGCATTCTTCCATACCTGAAGAAAATCCTTAGAATCTACAACGTAACCAACTATTGCATATAAGGTATAGCCAAAAGAACCTGTTTTGGAGCATAATCTGTCTTAAAATGTTTTTCCCATCAAAAGGCAAACCCTTAATTTTAAAAGCTATATTTAAAATTATTAATCACTTATAATTTTAGAACTAAACCAAGTAAACCATTTGCATATTTAACTATTTCTCTGAGAGCATACATTTTAAGAATGTTTTATTATTGGAAATTTCAAACATATACCCATGTAAATAGAATAGCGTAAAGAGCTATCTGGGATGTGACATACTCCGCGGTCGCATGCTGCTCCTGCCCTAGCCCTGGAGTCGGCTTCTCCTTCAAGGGGCAGTGGCCCCTGTTATTCCTTCTACTCTAGAATGTAACTCAGGAGCCAAGATACTGTATCCAATATGCAAATAGGGCTATTTCGAGATTTTTTTTGTCTGGGTCCTCTGGTTTCTCTGTCTAAAACACCAATACCAAACTGCTTTAATTCTAAAGGCTTAATTTTGTGTTTTCTGGTAAGTCTGGACGCCCCTGCCACCCTTAGCTCTTCTTTTTCCCAGATATTCTTGTTTGCTTTTCTAACAATTAAGTTTTCTTTCTCTAGAAGTAACAATGGCATACTGAAATTAATTCATTAATGTAAACAAACAGGCATCTCTATGATGTTGTCTTTCTATATTTCATATATTCCTATGAATCACATTTCATTAGTCCCAGATTCCATTCTTATATTGTCATTTACATGGCAAAAGTCATGTGATACCCATAATGTTCTATTTTAATTATAAATTGGGTACTTTTTCTTAATTAAATTCTGACTTATAAGTGTTTCTCACCCCAAGAAATAATCAGTAATTCTTGCTATACTGGTTGATAATTTAGCCTTGTGAAACACATCTTCATCTTTCTAAACATTTATTTTATTTCCATATAAATTTAGTCTTTCTACATTTTAAAAATATTGATGGGGCAAAGTATTGATATTATTTACGCTCTGTTATACCATTGAGCTATCATTCCTCATTTCCTGCCAGCCAGGCCATTTCATCTCATACCCACTGTGCATTTTCTTTGACAAGGAAAATATATTTTGGTAACAAGAATGGAAAGTTCCATCAGCAAAACTAAAAAGCAAAATACATTTTCTTTTACTGAGTTTATTAAAATCTACGACTGAATCAACGTTTGTTGGCCCTTTTCCATTTAATAGTAAATAAAGCCAAAGAAGTCTGGGTTAGACAATAACTGCATGGTTTGTCTTTACGAAGTTTTCCCAACCAACTTTTCTGTCATTGTTCATTTCCCGTTTCCACAAAACCACCACTCCCTTCTCTGCTCCGGTGCACAATTATTAGTTTGTGGCAAGTCAAACCGAAAGGGTCACTGCCTGTTTTTTAAACTTATGATTTGTGCCTACTTTATTCAGGAGGAAACAAAGCGACCTGTAACATGTTTATTATATGAGATTTCCAATACTCCACCATATGAACTTACTATTTCAGCATTTTTACCTGAAAACATGGAAATTTCATAGGGCTCAGATGAATATATTACATATATACATACATATGTATATAGATGAGTTTATAAAATATACCAAAGAGACATCTGAAGTTACAAGGAAAAGAAGGGAGGCCCTTGTTCTAGAAACCAGAGCTCATTATTAAGAGAGGGCACCTAACTGGCTCTGAGCTCTTGTGTAGCTAAAGCAAGGAAAAAAAGATGAGCCCCAAAAAAGAGACCATCTTTCTCAGACAGAACTACACGTTTTTAATGCCCTTTACTGTACTGATCAGCACAGAAATTTTTCATTAATCAGATTATTCAGTGATATTGTTTATCCTGTTTAAATCTATTTTCAACAGAGGGATGAAAGAGATAAAAATAGTGTTAGTTATTAACACTGAAACTATTTCTAAACCACCTTAGTTCTTTGACCTGAAATTAATTAAATACTTAAAAAAATGTTAATCTTTGACAAATTACTGATGGCCTGATATAAACACCAATTCTCTTTGTAGATTAATGGTTTTGTGGGAAGACATGTCAAAACACTTTTTCATCTTTTTACTAAGAAGCATAACTACTGTTTATAGGCACATTATATTAAAAGTGCACTTTAGTCACGTTTTTGGAACTATTAAAATGAAACAAATGTTACCTGGATCTAGAACACACATATCAGCCCAACCCCCTGGTTTATAGACTTCAGGGGATAGAGAGACACCCACAGCAGCCTCCTTCAGAACAGTTCACATTGCTGGTTTCATTCACATTTTCTTCCACATCTCAAAATATATCTGCAGTTGAGGTTTCTGATTAGTTTAGTCTGGTTATTTGATGTCTAAGAAGATATTTCATCAAGATAGCATAACAAATTGTCTTCTAAGTATGATCTTCCAGTAATTCTTGGAAAATTTATGGTAATAATTGAACATTCATGTCCATTCCACCATACAAATAAACTCAGATTATCTTTAAATTTATGCCAAATACATGTAACTTTTATGCACGTGTGTATAGTGCTCAGTGAGAACACACAGAGAAGAAGGTCGTGGCTCCTGGCCCAGATGACCTCCTTTTCTACTGGGATGAGCAGTAACAGAAGCATTAGTCAGGATGCAAAGTGCCGGGTGCCTCGCCTCCAGGGCTGAAGGAAGCTTCCCGGAGTAAGGGACCCTCCAGCAGTTCTTACGGGATCGCCAGGACTTACCAGGTGGGAAAGCACGGAGGACTTTGGAATTAGCAGTGATGGAAAATTAAGAACAAGGGCACCGTGAGTCAGAGGGGCTACAAGAACTGTGCCTTCTCGGACATGAAGTGTGAGGTACGGAGGAAAATGAGCCTCATAACATCCTTACTGCTTGTTTCGATTTGTAGTCTGTGAGCGGGACGAGGCTGGAACGGGTCCGTTAGAATTCCTCTCGTGCATGGTCGTGGCTAAGGTGACACAGCCAACGGGCCTGAGACTTGGAATGACGCAGACGTGACGGGGAGGCAAGGTTAGGGTGGGAAGATGGCTGCCGGGTTTGGTCCCCCGCCCGCCGCGGGGCTGCACCCCCACCAGACCCCTCCTGTCGGTCCTCACGCTCTGCATCAGGCCCAGTGCGAAGAGCAACAGCCTCCTGCTGGGAGTCCCCTTCCTTGCTGTGGCCAATGGCAGCGAGAAGCACTCGCAGCCCCAGCTTGCCCTCCGGCGCTCCAGCCCATCCTTCACCTGCTGCGTTTCCTCCAGCACTGGCCCCACGGACCTCCAGCATCTTCAGCCCCTCCAGATGCAGGGCTAAGCCCTGACAGCAGCTCACCAGCTCCCAGTCTACACGAGGTCTAAGCAAATCCTCGACACCATGTCACCGCGGTGATTTGCTCTTCTGCTTGAATGCTGAGGAAGAGCTGATATACAGCACTTTCTGTTATTTATAATTTACACATAAGTTACCAAAACACACTTTTCTTTCTGAAGAAATCACATAAATCAGTGATCTTTTGTGTGTGTATTTACCAGTCTGTGAGGAAGTGGGGAAGAAAGATCGGAACTCGCTCTAGTCAGGGGAGTAGTGATGGACTTGAATGAGAACATCTCCATGGAAAACCCATTCCTCCTTGAAAAGAGAGCAACGGGGAGCAGCTTGAGTTCAGATCTGCTCACGCATATAGGGTGGGAAATGCCACCTTCTCCCTGGGACTAACAGCGGACTGGTGGTTTTGAGGAGAGGAGTGATTTTCCTTTCATGCACATATCTCTTCACATGCATAAAACAATAAACATTGCTATTCATGATGCAGTTAGAAGTTCTTGTCCTGGACCCATAACCTCCTGCCATATCTGTCTCCTCAAACCAAGGGTAACTAGCAAACTGCTGTGCAAAGTCTAATAAGTTTGATACATGAGTTTATTTAATACAGCAATTGAGTGTTGAGGATTGGATGCCTTGGATATTGGATCAGAACACCTGCCTGTCTGGCACATAAACTTAGCTAATAGTCAATTCAAACCCCACCTTTCAATTTCTTTGGTTTATCTAGCCAAAAAGCAAAAGAGGAGAGATTCTTCTTTAAGATCTGTTTCAGATCTAAACCAATATTTGCCCACAGTTGTTCTTTTATGCCTTGAAAAATAAATAGCTCTCTGAGCTAGGAAAAAATAGAAGATTGGCTAATCATTCTTGATAAGGCCTTATGATCTGTGTGTGTGTTGCGCACGCGCGTGCACAGGGGGGCAGTGGATGACGACCTCAGTAGGCTGAATTATCTGCCCTTGGCCTGAAAACTGGAAAGGAAGAAACTGCTCATATTGACAATGCACACAGACATCCAGTTATAATGATTCCAATCAAATTTCCTGCCCTATTTTGCTAAGAATCAAGGGCACAATTAAGAAATCAATGATGATTATTATATGACAAAACACAGTGTCTGGAAGGAAAAAAAAATCTCTGAGAAAAGAGAAACTTAATTTAGGAATGGCCATAACTCCCTGAAAGCTAAATATCTTAACAGAATATAATTTTAAGGGCTCTCTTACAAATAACCAGACAATTTCACTCATTCCCAGCAGAATAATAACTCTGCTGTAGAGATAACAATGTCTAGCTTCTTTTAAGATAAACATTTCCAAGCAGAACATGGGGAATTTCTAAATTAAATGATACACCTCAGACTTTCTTCATTAGCAGTCCACACATCACCCCTAATGAGTGAGATCCACAGCAGACTGACAAGGTGTTAACTCCCAGCTATGAGCACAGCACTGAGCTAATCGCGAAACAGAGCAGACTAAGGTAGAAATGTGTTGGCTGTACTAATGTATGTCAACAAGCACATGGAAGCACTTTCTGATTTGTTTCTCTGTGTGATGGTTTACATTAAGAATAGGATGACAGAGGTGCATTCAGATTGATCGGATGTAAGAATAGCTCTGTTCTTTCAAAGTCTCCGTGAGGAATGTGAGGTTGGAGTGCATTTAAAAAGAGATATGCATGAAGGAGGGATAAATGTCCTGGGTCACAATAAACATTGAAATAGTTTGAAATGTAACTTGTCTTTAACTTGAGTTCCACTTCTAGTTATTTGCCATAAAAATTCTAGGTGTAGCTACAAAGATCTCCACTGCAGTATTATTTAAAGTATCTAACTAATTTAATCAAAAAGATCAACTCCAGGGCATTGTTTAAATAAATTATGATATAGCCACATAAAATTCCTGCAAGATAGTAAATTGTGTTGTTAACAAAATATTTCCATAATATAGTATTATAGAAAACTACAGTTTACCAGATAAACTGTACTCTGTGTGTGAGAGAGACAGAAAGTTTGCAGCACAGACCACCAAATTGTGAGATTTCTCATCTTTTCCTTTGTAAAAGTCTTTTCAAAAATGTTACAAGAAACATACTGCTTTCATAATTAGAAATAAGTTACTGTAGTTTTCTTAAAAATTGAATGACAAGAAGTGAGGATGACCATGTAGAATTTTGGATTTGGGAGGAATTTCATACAAAGAAGTCAAAAGACTGTCTTAGTGCTTCTCTTTCAAGGGACTGCCCCTCAGTAACACCTCCTCTTTATTTCCCCTCCTCTTCTCCACAGCACACTTCAACTTGCTAGAGCCCAGGCATCTTGTTTTGTATTGACGCCTCTCAGCTCACCCTGCAAGGACGGGCTCCCAATGCAGTCAAGGCCGGCTCAGACCAGTGACACCTTCATTCAAAGGGACATGCCGGTCACATGCCAGCTGACGTTGGTAAGGGAGTTGGAGGGTGCGGGTGAAGGGCCGACAGTTCAGGGTTTGGAGAGAAGCAAAGCAGGGTACACCTGAAATTGTCAAAGAATGAAGAATGAAGAAAACCTGATTTAAAACAATATCCTCACTCAGCTCAGTCTAATGGGCCCTGGTGTTCGGGTGGCACTCTCATCCATCCACGAGGGACTGGGCTCAAGGGGTGGTCAGATGTAAGGCAACTGGCCTTGAGCCTGGGCAATGGGCAGGGACAGAAGGCCCTTTGTTGAGCCGGGTAGCCAGAGTCCCTTGTGCTAAGCAAGGTCTAGACTAAGGGCATGCGTGCCTGCTTGTCACAAATGTTTTATTGTGTGTCTAGGCAAGTCATTCTCACTTGTTAAGGAACAGCAAGGGTTTTGTTTTTCATGGGCTTAAAATATGCCAGAAAAATCAGACGGGCTGAGGGTGGGGAGGGAGGCAGGAGAAGGAAGAGTTCATGTTATGGCTCATTTGTGTTCAGTTTAGCCTTTGGAATAGGCAGTTCGCAGGGTCCTAAAGTCTTACGGTCTTCATTAGCTCTAAGTTTAGAGCAGCTTCTGTGCTGATAATTAAAGAACACTAAGCTGAAGTAGGAAATTCACTTGTTATCTCAGTGTAAGTGTCATCCTGGTAAAGTGCATCACACACATCACTGTGTCGCAAACCAGGCGAAGCACACCAGCTGATGGAGGCCCGAGGACTAGTGAAGGAGAGCATCTTGAGTGTAATTTTCTTCAGTCATTTTTTTGTCCATGTCCTCCTTCAAGAAATATAAAAACCTCGCAGAGTTTTTGTGAAAGTTTACATGAATGCAATGAAAAGCAAATCAAATACTGGAAAACTGTGCTTTTTATTTTCAAACTTTATATCCTTCTCCCTCTGCTGTATCACTTGCCCACATTCATCACCTCCTCCCAGGGATGTGTGGTCCTAACTGAAAAGCATCCATTGTTTGCACATAACCAGAAAACCTAGTTTCTAGCCCCAGCCCTGTTTTCACTTACACATACACAAGTTACTTGCTCTCTGGACCTCCATTTCTTGTCTGTTAAATGTATGTTCTATAGCTTGCCTTCCCATCTAATACAGTTATTGAGAATCAAAAATGGTAACATTTAAGACATTTTATGAATAAAGAATATGCAATAGTAGCTATTATGTCAGACCTTCAACTTTGTTACTGGAGTATAGCTGGCATACAAAAAAAGTGTATGTATTGCAAAAAGATGTCTGAAAGCAAGAAGTTGTGAAGATAATTCTCTTTGGAGTGAGCCTTTGCTTTGCTGTGAGTCCACCTCCCACCCCACGGAGGGACAGGGGGCTTACGAGTTTACCTCTGGGCAAGTGCAAAGAAATCCAGAGGCCAATATAGAGCGACCTGAACGTGTTCGCTGTGTTTGGTAGAAGCATAGGATCTGGAACCTGCCTTAAGCCAAAGTACAGCAGGCTACGGAAGAGGGTAGAAATGACTGCGCTAGGCTCACAGAGCGCGGGCAGGGGTGTGCAGCAAGCAGAGGTGGGGTAGCCGACACAGAGACGGACATGGTGGCGGCTCTCACCTCCCACACAACGGCAGCCTTAGGATGGGGCACAGAAGCATAACCGGGGCTGCCTGTCAGATTGCTAAGAGCTGCTGAAGAGCCCCAGGAACCGCTGGGCAGAGATGCAATCCCCCAGCCAAGGTCCTCTTTGCCTTGTGGGGCTCCCGGCAGTGACCACCACCACCACCAAAACACCCCAGGATGAAAGGGGTCAGTTTTAACTGTCTGCCCCGCCCAGAGACAAGAAAACCATCCCGCCAAGCCTCGTGCAATTCCTTATAGTCGATCCAGGGAGTAAAGGCAAGCATTCCAAGTCACTCAGGTGCACAGGTGGGAGATGGGGAGGGAAACACCCCCTCCTTGCTGGCAGGCCTTTTCCAGGAGGGGCAGCACAAAGTTCCTTTGCAAAGAGCGCAGCTAGGCACCTGGAACAGAAAGATGGTGTATGTGTGGGACCCACTTAGGACAGGGGAGAAACAATTTAAAGCATTCCCCAGAGAAACAGAAGGCTGTCCATACTTCAGGGAAGAAATGACACCTGTGTTAGGAGTTGAATTGTGTTCCGTGAAAAATGCATAGATTGACTCTTAATCGCAGAACCTTAGAATAGGACCATATCCGGAAATAGGGTCATTGAAAATGTAATTAGTTAAGTTAAAATGAAGTCATACTAAAGTAGGGTGTCTAATCCAGTATGGCTGGTGTCTTCATCAAGAGAAGTCTGGACATAGAGACACAATCAGGCCTGCTGCCCCTGAGCCAGGAATCCCGCTGCCACCAGCCGGGGGCTGCCAGACGGCAGGCGAGGGGCCTGGCAGATGCCTAGGGAGCCTAAGGGGGCAGCGTGGCCTGCTGATCCTTGGTCCCGGACTTCAGCCCCAGGAAGTGGCCATTTAGTGACACAGTAAATTCCTGCTGTTTAAGCCTCCCAGCACAGGAAGCTTCATACAGCAGCCCTAGCTGGCTGACACACCCTTTGTCAGAGCAAGCTCACAAAAATAAAGGAAGCACCTAAACACACTGTATAAAGGTGTGAAAACAATACTTTAAAGCAACACAGCAGTAGAACCTAACCCATAAGAAAAAGGCACACGGGACACACAAGCCCTTCGAACTCAGACGCCAAAGGAAAGTAAAATGAAAGATATGTGTTCAGCTCTGAAGTCTTTATGGGCTTGTAACATCACAGTTAAATGTCCTGTGCCCACATCTGTCTCCCCAGTACCTGAAAGTGCTGAGTGGGAACTTTGCCTTATTAATCTGTATAATCCTTGTACCTTGCGCAAAACCCCAAATGGTTCCACGAGAACTGATGCAGAGGGAAGAATCATCATGAGCCACCTGACCCACAGCAAGGACATTATTGCGCGAATCCGCGGACCTAAACCTGCCTGCGTGTGCGTATCCCTCTAGGCTACATTCCAAACATGCGCAGTGGGTGTGCATTTTAATGTACCGCACACCACATCATTTCATTTTCAAAGCAAATTTATTTTTGACTCTGAAAGTCCGTCTCAGTGACGGAGGGACCTGCAGCCACGCAGACTGGAAGAAGGCGCCCTGAGTGCCTCCCATCAGGATCAGCCAAGTCAGGGCCGGGAGGCGCCCCGCACAGGGGCCCGCCTGGCCTGCGGCTCCAGTTCCCTGCAGGGTCGTCGCCATCCCCTAGGCGGCCTTGGAGGGCGCAGCTGCGTATGAGTCAGTGTGGGACCCGGGGAGCTCGGCCGGGAGCCTGGGGCCTCCAGGGTCCCCCCCACCGACCCCTGCCGGGGAGTGGGGCCTGAGCACCGCGCCTCCTCCAGGCCCGGGGTCCCTCGTGCCTCCGCCGAGCCCCGTCCCCTCCTGCCCCGCGGGGACAGCCCGCGCGCCTCTCTCAGAAAGGCCGGTCTCACTCCCTGGCCCCGCACCCGCGGGCCGGCCAGCACCGCCGCCCTATTGCCCCTGTGGGGCGCCCTCCTCTCTCCGCCGAAAGGAAGAAGGGCAGCTTCCCTGAGGCCGACGGCGGTAGGGAAACGGGCCCGTGGGGGCGCCCCACTGGGGACAGCGGACACCGGGCACCTGTGCGGGGAGGGGACCGGCTGCGGCGCTGAGCCCCCTGCGGGGACGAGGAGGGAACAGAGCCCGGCGCCGCCTCCGCGTCGCAGCCCGAGGGTCCGGAAGCTGGGACAGCGAGCAAGCGGGCCAGGCACGTCTGCCACCGTCGGAGGTGCAGGTTCCCGAGAACAGCCCGGACGGCTGAGGGTGTGCGTGCACGTGTGTGAGCCGCGCGTGCCGTCGGGGAGCGTGCGGCGCGGGCTCGGGGCGCCCGGGGACCAGCACGGCGGCTCGGGAGGAAGTAGCGCGCCCCGTCCCCCGTCAGGCCCCACGGCCGCTAAGAAAATCCGCAGAGAACCCGGCACATTCTTGTCTAAAGCCCTCCCTGCCTCCGGGTGCCGGGTGCCGGGGCGGCCCTGGCGGGGTCGGGGTGGGGCGGCGGCCGCAGGAGGACCGCACAGCGCCCGGGACCGGGCCCCCGAGCCCCCCTGCCTGCCGGCACCCGCCCCGGCTGCACATTCACACCTCCTGCGTGGCCTGAACCCCAGAACGTAGCACAGCTGCACCTCCAGAACCCCGGCCCTCGCGGACCCGGAGACGGACCTGCTCTGCGCGACTCTCCGCCGCGTGCAGAAGGCCCTGACCGTGGTCCGAAGCTCCAGACCTGCTCACCTGTAAATCAGTGATGCTATGTGATCAAGTAACTGTGACGGGTCGCTAGGGCCGCTGTGCCCCCGGCGCGCCTCACCCCGGCACTGAGAGCTCTGTGGTGGTGCAGGCGCCCGGGTGCTCCACCCGGACTCCCAAGAACACACTGAAATGAATCCTCCCGTAAGGGCAGCAAAAAACCCTACGTTAATTTTAGTGCAAATTGAAATGGGATAGAAATGTAAACACTGAAAAAAAAACGAGTAAACATTTTAATTCATGCTCATGAATCGCACTTTCTTTGTTAGTAATCACTTGGTGGGCGCCAGCTGCCAACAAGACCATAAAATCAGGCATCAAAAGTTTCCAAGTTTGGAGACGTGACCTCCAGCCTCGGCGCTGCGAAGGCCTCGCTGGGGCCTTGACACTTCAGGCGAGCAGCTGGGTCCGCAGGGTCCTGAGCGGCGCGGGCTGCGCGCCCGTCTTGGGGGCGCTCTCAGCCCTCACGGTCTGCATTTGTGACACGAAGATTTTAAATACAAGAATCCTAAATTATGGACATTGAGGACTTCCCGAAAGACGGCATCATTCCTCTGGGAATGGGGGATGGAATCATGCAAAAGGGACAGCCTAGGAGAGAAGGGAAACCTAGCCTGGAAAACGAAAGGGAACCAAGGGCTCAGAGTGAAGCATGATTTGTGGGCCTGCACTGCCCTCCTCAGAGAACGGGGGGCAGTGGGTTGCGGCCGTTCAGTGTGGGGAGGGAGAGAGGCCCTTGCCCAGTAAACAGGATTCAGAGCGGATCACACCGTTTCCTAGATGACCACACGCCTCTGAAGTCAGACGGGCGCCTGTGGGCGCCAATCAATTCACCCTCCAGTTACCCAAACCGACACAGGCGGCACCTGCTCGGCCTCGTCAGAAGGAAAAGGCACCATATTAGGGACATTATAAAACCCTTTTCCCACACGCAGAGAAGCTGCCCCGCTTCCCTGTCTGGTGACTCATTAAATTCCTTATAAAAGTTGCTATTGGCTCTTCATTTTTGACGGGGTCGTTAAAGGTCCCCCTTGCAGAACGCTGCCCAGAGGTGCATCTTTGTCCCCAAGTCCCCTGCCCCTCCGCCAGGCGCCTTCCTCCCTCCCGCCTCTGTGTCCAGCACACGGAGTGGATGTCCTTCCCTCCCACCTCTCTGTGCAAACATAGGCCCTGCACACGGGCGCACCCCTGACGTCACTGCTCTTCTCCAGCCCTTCCGACCCAATCAACACTAGAGACACTCGATTAGACCATGAAACGTGGAGGACTGAATGTAAATATTCACCGCCTTTTGAGCACTATCTCCAGACCGCACTAAGATGAGAATAAAGGAATAAAAGTAAAAAACCCAAAAGAAGAAAGAGAGCAGAAGGTATCTGATCGTCAGTGAGGAGGAGACAGTCAGAATTTAGAGGAAGAAACAGTGATTAAGAAGGATATTCTTAGAAGGGGAGGGGTGTTCCTTCTGGAAAAAAAAGTATAAAATTAAACAATCAGAGAATATATTAAATTGTGGTGGCATGTGAGAATGTAAGAATGATAAATCCTAATTTGTCATTGGCTTAAATTTTAAAAGGTAAATCAAGAAACATCTGTATAAATATATTTTTAGAGACATGAAATAAATGCCAGAAAATAGCTAACAAAACTGAAAATGATTGCCTTTGAGAAGCCATATACTGATGTTGCTTTTGTTACATGCTGTTATATGAGACTGTATTAAACCGGCTACCTGTAACATCTAAGTAAAAGAAATAAAATTCATTTTAAAAGGCAACTAGAACTCATCACCCCCTTCTATCCTATCACACCTAGTAGACCTCCATTTGTACCTTCCTTATCCTATTATGCTTTGTGTTATCATTGTGTACTTTTTCTTACTAAATGATTATAAGCCCCCTAAAGTGAAGTGTCATGCCTTTCATCTTACATTTGGGGGAGCTGTCATATTGGCAGTGCACCTGCTACTGGAGGTGCCACCGTTCTAGACATGCTGCGATACATGGGGCATTTCTACACAGCGAAGAACCATCCTGCTCCGAACACTGAGCCACAGCAGGTAGCGTGGTCCTGGGGTCAGTTTCCAGGTGACATGCCAGCGATGCTGAAAGGAATAAGGTCTGTCAGCCAACTGCTGTCGTTACAATTTAGTATGACTGGGTTGGATAAGTCTACTAGGTAAGACAATGCACATATGTTGTTGGAACTCGAAGTAAAGCGTCTCACAGTAGCTTCACTTCCACCCCACAAAGGTTCTGCGTCAGGAATTCTGAGTTTCGGCCACAGAATCCACTCTTGTGTAAAGCTCATCAGAGTATTTCAGTGCAGTCACACTACAGGCTCAGAATTCACCACTAGAGGAGCGTGACAACAGGAAATGGAGTACAGAAGAGAACTTAGCTTCCCTAAAAGTAAAACTTCCATCCTGTTACATTCGTCTATAGGTAGTAATCGCCATCGTCTCAACGAATTTGCCAAAATGCATTTTTTGAGCGTTTGATTTTTGACCAGTTAAACAGAACAGTTGTCATTTGAGCAGAGCCCACAGCAGAACTCAGCTAGAGCAGTATCTGGTGTCAACACACCCCATCTCTCAAGACAAGTTCACTGTGGACTGAATGTGGGTTTTGTCATCAGCCTACAGACCTCACAAACATTCTGGGACATGGACACTGTAATATCTTTCTTAATCCATGAATAATTATGTCTCTCTTTTAAATAAGCCGTTCCTAAAAGTTCTGTAATAAAATCCATAGCTTCCAGCCCTAAGGCATTTGCCCACAGGTAATATTTAAATACAGCTCAAAATGAGGTCCAGCCTCAGATGAGAGGATTTATGTGGTTTTATTAAATGTTACGCTGTCTAATCACCAAATAGCGACTGCATGGCCACATAACTCCTTAGTTGCTCTATCGATCAAACTCATGAAAGTTAAAACAGCAACATAATATTTATACCTACCAAAATATTTTGAAGGTATAATCCATGTATCAATTACAGGCACAAAAATGTGTACAAAAGGCTCTTTGCTTTTAGCAATCTAAATATTCCACCAAAAAAGGGAAGAATTATCTAGCCATTAAAATTAGGTTTTTAAAGATTGTATAAAGACACGGGGAAATAGTCCCCATAAAATAGTTTTTTAAGATTAGGTATAAATATCTGTATGCAGTATCAGTCAGTCATAAAGCATACATAAACATTCATATAGGTATCCACTCTGTATAAATACACATACATTACAATGTACCAGCATAATGTTCTAGATGGTGAGATTATGGGCATTTTTTATTTTCTTTAAATCTTCTTACAATTTTTCAAATTTTGCACAATGAAAATGTGTTACATATTTTTTAATTAGAAAAGGTAAACTCACTAGTGTCACCTAGCCACTCCCAACCTCACGGACGAACACCCAGCAAGAGAGGAACAGCAGCTTCTCAGGGCGGGCACTGCCGCTCCTGAGGGACTGAGGCTGGTTTAATTAGGGGCAAAAATCGTTACTTCTTTTTTCCTTCTGAGAGGTTTTTGTATGTTGTCAGAGTTGAGGGTAGAGAAAAATATACCACTTGGAATGCTAAATCAAGAAGAAATAGATCTGTTTTACAAGGGTGTGTTTTGAAATCATTATTACAAGTGAACTCATTCCCAGTGCATTAGGCTTCAGCACCCTTCTCTGCGTTTCATGGTTCCCCTGCACTGTCTCCACCCATCTGAACAGTCAAATAAATCAAATTACCCTGACAAAGAGCACAGTATTCTCAGAAGAGAGGCTCTGTGTTCCTCCTTTTATTCTATATTGTGCTTGAATAATGCCCATGAGACCGTCTCATTCAATTGGTCTAAACATAAAGCCTTTGGAAAAACCAGGCATCCTACCCTTTCCAAACTCACGTACACCCCCATTCATGTTAATAACAGCTATGCGGAGGGATGAGGAAACACCATGCCCATTATGTTCTATTACATTTTTATTTTATGAACTGGTCTCCTGGATGATAAATTGGCACTACTGTGAAACTATGATTCTTTGGGGAAAACCTCCGTAGCATTTTCCTTCTTCGTGCTATTCTGACGCTCCCGAAAGGAAGAGTCCCAAAAACTACACACAAGCTGAATGTTTTTGACGTGTAATGACGATGTACTGTGGATGACACCCCCATAAAATGCCAAATGCATCGTTAGGTTAGCAAGTGCAGTTCTGCTAAAAAGAAAAACTAAAACTGCCAGAGGTGATTATTGCATTTTACAAACATGCACTCAGCAGCCGGTACATAGACAACCAGAATGAAACCACGCCCACCATGAGGTAAGTCTCAGGCACCCAAATCCTTCAGAGTCAGCATCTGGCAGAAGGCCAGCCCTACGTCTGACCGCCCTGGCATGGCCTTATTTGTCTTTGCTCCAAAAGGATGGGTCAAGGATTCGTGCCTCAGTTCCTAATCTTTACCTTTTCCATATGGCAGGTACTCCACCGAATGTCCTTTTCTGCACCTTCCTTGTATTGGTGCCCAGCCTCACCTCCATTCCTCTGCTCAAGTAGCTTCCTGAACTTAAAAAAATCTTCCTTCCTTTCTTTCTTGCCCAGGACCCCTTTGCCCTCTCTGGTCCACTTTGCTCTCTCCCTTTATTAAAAAAAATAAACCTTATTTTTTAGAGCAGTTTTGGGTTCACAGCAAAACTGAGGGGAAAGTGTAGAGAGCCTCCCATACACCCCCTGACCCCACCGCAGAGCCTGCCCTACACAGACAGGTCCATTTGCCACAAACGATGACCGTGTGTCGTCACCCAAAGCCCACAGCTTATACTGGAGTTCACACTTGGTGCTGCACATTCCACGGTCCTGACAAATGCATGCTAACAGGCACCCACCACGGCGGCCCCCCCAGCATAGTTTCATAGCCCTGAAATTCTCTCTGCTCGGCCGGGCCATCCCAACCTCTCCCTTAAGCCCTGGCAACCACTGATCTTTTTATTGTCTCCATTGTTTTGCCGTTTCCAGAATGTCTTAGACCACTAAGAAATCTTTTCAGGTTGACTTTCTTCATTTAGTAACATGCATTGAAGCTTCCACCATATCTGCTCACGGACTGACAACTCATTTCTTTTCATACCGAGTGATATCCCATTGTTCGGGTGGACCACAGTGTATTTATCAATCACCCAAGAGGGACATCTTGGCTGCTTCCAAGTGTTGGCAATCACAAACAAAGCATCTATAAAAATCTATGTGCAGATTTTTGTGTGCACAGGAATCCTCAGTTCATTTGAGTAAATACCAAGAAGCGTGATTGCTGGGTTGTGTAGCAAGCATGTTCTTGGCTTACTAGTAAACTCCTGAAATCCCTTCTGCTGTGGCTCTGCCAGTTCTGCATTCCTTCTCTGAATCAGAGTTCCTGTTGCTCCAGGTTCTCCCTACAGTTGATACTGTCTGTTTCAATTTTGGCCATTCTGATAGATGTGTGGTGGTATCTCATTGTTGTTTTAATTTGCATTTCCCTAATGACATCTTAGTAAGGTATCTGTTCAGATTTTTTACCCATTTTTAATCATTCAGGTTATTTTCTTTTTTTTTTTTTTAATAATTTATTTTATTTTAGTATCATTAACCTACAATTACATGAGCAATACCGTGATGATTGAACTCCCCCCTTCACCAGGTCCCCCCCACCAACCCCACCACAGTCACTGTCCATCAGCGTAGTGAGATGAGAATCACTACTT